>BPLQ01000804.1:0-568622 GCA_021605075.1 Caerostris darwini | reverse complement strand
ATAAGAATATTAATTATTTTATACATGTTTCAATATAGAAAGATATTCAGATAAAACTTAGCAATCAAGCTAGTAATTATTTTTCTACAAATACATCGTTATTACGAATTAATTAGTTTTCAATAATTTGAATTCTAAACTCACTCACATTTAAATTACATCACATTCTGTTTTTTTTATTTTTTACAGAAATTGACACAAATTTAGAAAATGCTTTTAGTTACTTACTTTTCTATGTACAAAGTAATTTATCATTCTATATTTTTAAATTATGTATTAGGTATCTTTTTATATAAAAGAATTTTGCAGTAAAAAATTGATTTAACATGCATCAATCTTTAAAAAATAAATTGGAAAAAATTACTAATTCAATATTTAGATTAATTCAAGTTTGCATAAATATTTTAATAATTAAAGAATAGAATATGAGGCTAATCATTATTGGATTTTCAAAAATAATTACAAAATTCTGTAGAATGTTGCGTGATTATTAGATTTTCAATTTTTGTAATTTTGTTGTTGTTGGACTTCAAATCACGTTATCTCATTTAAAAAGAAAACCATTGTAAGAATTATTGTCCATACTTATTCATGAATTGAATCAATTAAAAAATATTTCTATCTTACATGTTGTAAAAACCGATATCTTATCTCAATCGAGACATAACAAGAAATGAGATGTTGTTAATATTTCTAGAAACACTTAAATCAAAAGTTGATCAATAATAATAGTATTATCTGCTATTTGTTTGATTTTTAACGTAATATTTTTTCTTTCTTAATTTTTCGTGATTGAAAACAATATTCGTTGTAAGAAATTGCTTAGGACATTTTTTTTTGTTTAAATGTTTTATTATTAAAAGAATGTTTTACATAGTAGAAATTAAATTTAAATAAATTTATTGTATTTTAAAATAATTACACAAAAATAACATCGAATTACATTTCTTTCTTCTTTGAAATTAACAATATTCGTTGCAATTTGTTTTAAGAAATTGTTGAAAAATATTTCTACATAAATGTTTCATTAATATTGTCTTCCATAATAGAAATTGAAACTTAAATAAGTTAACAAAACTTTAAAAATAATTACACAAAAAAACCATTCAGTTATACTTTAAATTATAATATCTTATTGCTGGCAACTTAGGATACTTAATTTGGTTAATAGGACACGCTTATCAAACATGGTTTCCAGAAAAAAATCAGATTGGTACAAACGAAATTTAATTTTTAAAAAATGAATGTCTATCTGAAGAGTCAGACGAAAAAAGAAAACCAGTTTATAGAAGAATTCAAGGGCGTAACATTCTATCAAATTTTCAAAGGATGAACAAGCATTACTCTAATGGTAAACCCACCCATTGACGGTACGTTACCCAGAAAATCATCAGACAAAGTGCCAGTTTTTCCCTACTCTATAAATATTAAATTCCTTGTAGAAATGAAATAACAAAAGTTATACTTTTAAAGTATACACTAAGATGTGAGAGATAAATAAAAAATAAACCATATTTTATATATTTAGGGAACTATGGTTAAAAATATCATGCATAAATTTCTATTATTACATTTGACAAGAATTTTGTTTTAAATTTGGGGATTTATATAAAATACAATATGAAGTTCTTGGCTTAAGTTCAGTAAGTTAGTTATTTTTTATATTGGAGGAAATTTAGAAAGCTGTAATCAAATGTTTAACTGCAGGTGGAAGGAATTAGCAATGTGCTTTCACAATTGCAACCAAGTTATCTACTACAACAACAGTGAACATCGTAAACGAAAATAGCGAAAATCTTCCATTTGGCAGTTAGCTTACTTTCAATACATGAAAGACTACTAACAGGCTTTACTAATCAACTAAACAAGCTTTTATACAACAAAAAGGCACAAAAGAATTCACAAAAAAACCCCCAAGATTTATTATTTGATTGTAGCTGTATCTCCTTGTCCTTGAAAGCTGTGACTGCAATGTAAATAGTTAATATACATTCTAACTAAAAACCTGAAAATCAGAGAAAATAATTATTTTCATAAACTTCAACGTATATAAACAATACATAATATGCAATTTTATATTTGTTTGATAAAAATTAAAAGTATTTTAAATATTCATGAAATTATATTTTAAGATTTAAATAATTGCAATTGATTGTTCTGTTTGTTCTGTATTGATTGCCAACTTTTCTGTAACAACAACAGCGAACAACGTAAACGAAAACAGCGAAATTCATCAATTCCGCCGTTAATTCACCTTCATTACATGGTAGGCTACACTGGGATCAACTAAACAGGCTTTATTTCCTTTGCATACCACAAAAAGACACAAAAAATGATTAAAAAATAGATTTATTATTTGATTGTAGCAGTAGCTCCTTGCTCCTGAAAGCTGTGATTGCTATATAAATAGTTAATATACATGCTAACTAAAAAGCTTAAAATATGGCAAAATAATTATTTTCATAAACTTCAGTATTATATTTCATAAGAATTTTATTTTAAATTCGAGGATTCATATAAAATACTATATGAATTCTTTAGGGTTAAATCCAGAAAGTTATTCATTTATTAATCATAAGGGAAAAAACCTGGAAAGCTACAATCAAATGCTCAACTGTAGGTGGAGAGAATTAACAAATGGGCTTTCACAATTGCCACCAAGTTGTCTGCAACAGCGAAACAGCGAACATCGTAAAAGAAAATATCGAAAATCATCCAATCGGCCACTACCATACCTTCATTACATGAAAGCCTACACTGCTATCAACTAAACAAACTTTTATTTCCTTTGAAAACCACAAAAAATAAATAAATAAATAAAGATTTATTATTTGATTGTATCTGAAGCTCCGAATTAGAATTTAGTTAGCTTAGAACTAGTTAGCTTGCGAATAGTTAGTCTATATGCTAACTAAAAAGCGGAAAACCAGGCAAAATAATTATTTTCATAAACTTCAAAGAAATACGCAATTTTATATTTGTTTGATAAAAATTAAAAACATTTTGAACATTCATGAAAATATATTTTGAGATATAAATAATTGCAATTGATTTCGATCTTCTGCATATTCTCGCTTTCTGGATAATGTAGTTTATTTTAAATTTCCAAACTTGTAGCAGACGGATATAAAATATAAAGAAATTTAAAATAATTTTAAAATCTAACTTTTCAATTTTTGTATGTAAACAATTTATAAAAGGGTATTTATCACAATTTTAATTTCCGACAGGAAAAAACAGGATGCTTAAAAACATAAATTCGCAAACACAGAGTCAAAGCGACAAAGATGGAGCCAGATGTACGTATTCCAGGAACCTATTTTTGAAGGAAAAAAACATATTGATCTGCAATGATGTATTTACTTCGCAAACAAATATGACAGTGCTGTATGAGATTGCAACAGAATTCGCCTTTCGAAAACGGAGATACAACAAACAGAATGCGAACTTTTATGCCGTGTGCAAAAATATGAAATAGGCTAAAATTCGAAACATTATTTTTTTCTCATGAATAAAATGAATCTGAAGGATATTGCTACAATTCTTTCTTTTTTTATTTTTTTTCCCAAAGTCTTGCGGTGTGGGAAAAAAATGAAGTATCTTAATATGAAAAGGTTTCTACTTTTCAATGATGCTTTAATATTTTTTTAGAAAATTACGATGAAATTGGTTTGCTGAATAAATATTGAATGTTTGAAGTTGTATGTTTACAGAAATTGATTTTGCGAGTATGCATCTGTACCTATAGTTAGTTGGAAAATATTCACTGTTTGTTTTTCCGTAAAGAAATAATGAACTATGAGTTTGCGAGAAAATCTACCAAAGTATGAGTTTGAGAGGAAATCTAACAAAGTATGAGTTAGAGCATGAAATATACCTGATCATTTTTAATATTAAAGATACTTTTGAAAAATATTTGATAACGAAAATATTCAAATATTATAGATTATTTTGCAATTCCAAAAATATACCAAATTTTAAAACATTCTCTACTATATTTTAAATATTTTTCAATTGATGAAAACATTTTTATTATTTTTAAATGAATTTATTTTAATATGCAACCATTACGTTACTCAAAAATATATTAATGAGTATGATAAAAATATTTTAATTATATTTAGTATTTATACTGAATATGATGTCCAGAATTTATCGTTAAACACTTTTTACCTTACCGAATATTGTGTAGTTTGTTAAAAAATTATCCTTCAAGCACAATTTAAGCGATCAATGATCATTATCTATTGAATTTCAATTTCACTATAAAGCATACCTATACGAGGAAAATGACGTATTCGATTTACTGTAGGATTTTTATAAACTTTATTTACCTCATTCACTTCATTATAAATTAATTAACAACTGCTTTAAAATATATATATAAATGATAATAGACACACGATTACCTTAAACTAGAATAAGAACTTTCCAAAATTGTCATCAGATTTTACTTTGTGGTTTATAGACAATAAATCATTTAATATAAAAAAGATTTGAAATCGTATACTGATTCTAATATATTTTCTAAACATATAAACTTGTAAAATTATTTAACGAATTTAATAAATAATTTTTTTTTTTTTTATTTGCTTATTTTTATTTTGGAAAAATTCACAGTTACGTAGATTCAATAGTAACAAATAAATTTCTCCAAAATTATTACATGCAATACTACTTTACAAGAAATACAATTTAAAATTATTGAAATAATTAGTGTTCTTATTATTTCTTCTGTTGAAATTAATTAATTAATTAATTCAATTTAATATTTCATGGATCTTAATAAGCAAAAATCATATGGAAATTTAAGCAAATAGCGAACATATGACCGCAAAAAAATTGTCTCGTGAGCTTTAATGGCAATAATTAAAACTACAGGTATAATAAATAATGTTTATGCAAAATTAAATCATTTTTATCGTCTATTAGTTTTCTTTTTATTCGAGATCTGTTTTAAAACTCCTGGCCAAAATTTACAGCGAAAAACAAAATTGCTAATATATAAGAAACATTAATTAAGAAATTTTTTTATATCCTCACTAAAAAAACTTCATTCATTTGTGATACAGAAATAATCTTTTGTTGAAAATAAAATTAAATGTACTTTTTTTTTCTAATTATTTGAAAAACAAATATTCGAACATTAGTGACATAATTTTCGCAGAATATATTATGGAACACAGTAAAAAACATCAAAAATATCCGAAACACGTCTTTTTTTCTTCTTTTTTTAAAGAACAAATTAATAGAAGTACATCATTCAGGAGAAAGAAAATTACCTGCATTAAAAAGAAATCTAGTAAAAATGATAAAAAAACAAAACAAAAAAGGTAAAATGATTACGTATAAACCAAATTTTTCATTACATCAAAAACAAATAAACCACTCATTGATGTAAAGAAGAGAAAAGAAAGACAAGAAAAAAAAATGCTGGCAACATCCGTAAAGATTTTTCTTTTCTTTTCTTTTTTATGTCTTTTTTATTCTTTATGTATATCTAGTAAGTAGTATTAATGTTCATATTTTTTATGTTGTTATTAATTTTTAATTAATTAAATTTAATGGTTTCTTGGATCTTAATAGTAAAAATCATATGGAAATTTAAGCAAATAGCCAAAATATAACTGCAAAAAATGTCTCGTGCACCTTAATGGCAATAATTAAAACTGCAGGTAAAATAAATAATGTTTATAAAGAAATAATGCTTAAGCAAAATTAAATCATTTTTATCTCTTATCTTAGTTTTCATTTTATTTGAGATATGCTTTAAAACCCAATGGCCAAAACTTAGAGCGAAAAGCAGAATTATTAATGTATAAGAAACATGAATTAAGAAATTTTTTTTTCTTTTATATCTTCGGTTAAAAAACTTCATTCATTTGTGATACAGAAATAATCTTTTGTTGAAGAAAAAAAAATTACATGCACTTTTTTTTTCTAATTATTTGAAAAACGAATATTCGAACATTAGTGACATAATTTTCGTAGAATATATTATGGAACACAGTAAAAAAACATCAAAAATATCCGAAACACATCTTTTTTTCTTTTTTTTTTAAAGAACAAATTAATAGAAGTACATCATTCAGGAGAAAGAAAATTACCTGCATTAAAAAGAAATCTAGTAAAAATGATAAAAAAAAAAAAAAAAAAAGGTAAAATGATTACGTATAAACCAAATTTTTCATTACATCAAAAACAAATAAACCACTCATTGATGTAAAGAAGAGTAAGTAAAGACAAAAAAGAAGAAAAAAAAAGCTGGCAACATCCGTAAAGATTTTTCTTTTCTTTTTTTATATCTTTTTTATCTCTTTTTTACTCTTTATGTATATCTAGTAAGCAGAGAAGAGTTAGGGCAAGGAATTTAGGAAGGCTGATGACTGAGTCATCAGTAATTAATGAATATTTTTTCATAACAATTTTAATTTAACCAGAGATTACTTCAGAATCCTTTTTTTTTCTTTCTGTGTGTTTGCAACATTTAAAGCTTCTTAACGATAGTGGCCGAACGAACACGAGAGCAGATCGCTTGAGAGCATCATTAAACTGCTGCGGAAGAAAGGTGAGAGTGAAAGAAGAGAGAAAAAGAATGAAAGTAAAAAAAACGAAAAGAAAAAGAAAGAAAGAAAAGAACTGAACCGGGTTCCGGATTCGGCGCTTTCTCTGTTCCGGGATGCTAAAGAAAAAAACACATGCAAGTGAAAGAGACGAGTAGTTTTGGAAGGGTCACCATATTTGGCTACTTATCTCTGTCTCTTGATGTATACGTAGGTCACGCAGTTTCGACTTGTTGAATTGTTCTGGATTATTTGCCAACTGTGAACTTTAGGATTTTTTTATCAAGTGTGTCTTCATATAAATCTTGTAGAAGTCCATGATCAGTAATGAAGAATTCATCCTATATATGAAGAATTCATTTATATGATGAATCCATATACATGCAGAATTGAATTAATATATATAAGAATTGAATTAATATATATAAGAATTGAATTAATATATATAAGAATTGAATTAATTGAATATATTGAAGACTTTGATTAATTGAATGTAATAATTGAATTATTTGAATGTATTGAAGAATTGAATTAATTGAATGCGTTGGAGAATTGAATTAATTGAATATATTGAAGAATTAAATTAATTGAATATAATGAATTGAATATATCTAATAATATAATGAATTAATATATATATATATATATATATATATATATATATATATATATATACATATAAGAATTCTTACATGTGAAGAATTCATATATATGAAGAAATCACCCTTTATCAAATCCAAAGAACGCAGGCTGAGAAATATACGCTAGTAACAAATATATAGATTTATTTACATTTTAAAATCGAGTTCTTAAATGTCTATGATAATTAAAATAAGATTCCTATATGATTGATAATGCTGCCAAATTTACGCTATATAATATTGTGGCTATAGTAACAGTTAATATTGATTGATAATAATTTTCAATCGAATAAACTTAAATTAACAGTGTTTACTGCCTAGGATATTTTATTTGAATCATTTTTAAATGAAATATAAATGTTTATTAAAGAGTCGACGTATTTTCTTCAGAATATAGACAATTTTTCGAAAGAAAATTTTGTCATTTGATATTCTTATAATTTACATCTCTAGAATCTGATCTTAAATTATATTGTTATTTTAAAATCTTTAAAGTTTCCTCTTTCTACTGAAGCCTTTTTTGTTGCAAACTTTAATAGTTTAAATTTGTAACGGTTTCAATTTCTCATTTTAAAATTTTAACTGAATAACCAATAGTAGCAATAACTTAGATATCATCAAAAATGTTTACTTTTACATTTTGATGAAATTTCTGGAAATGGCTTTGTGGTGGCATAAAATAAATTAGAATGAATTCAAGCAAATTCGTAGCCGAGTAAGCTAGAAAATATTCAAGCCATTATTGTGAGCTATGATAATTAGAAACTGCTATTACAATATAAAATTTCAATGGTCATTTTAATATTGACTTCACTACAAAAATTTCAAATTTGATCAATAACTACATCTTTTTTTAAAGGTGTGTAAAATATTTTACGTCATGATAAATGAAATTTTCAAAGAAATTTATTATTTTAATTGAAGGAGTCTTGCAATTAGTTAATTAATGGTTGTTTAAATGATCGGTGTAATTTTATATCAAAATCTCAGTTTTACGTTATCTAAGCCCTGAACAACCATACAGGTATTTTCTAGTTAACTCATCTATCGATTTAAAGAATCGATTCTATTTTATTATGAGCTATCACAAATCCATTTTCATAAATTCTATCAAAATGAATAAAATTATAAATATATTTTTTTTACTATATTTTCCGAAATTTTTCGTATGAAAAAACGTTTAATTTTTTATTATTTTAGTTACTTTCAATATTTCTCAATTTCTCTCAATTATATAGGGCGTTCTTTATTAATTTTACTATTCCAAAATGCTGTATAAAGTATTTTACTATTCCAAAATTCTGCTGTAATATAATGCTTATACATCATTCGATTTATTATCGTTATTTAACGATAAAAGTTCTAACTAATTTGTGAAATAATTCGTAAAATGTAAATCTAATAACACATTTCAGTGTTTAAATTGAATTAATTTAATAACACAGAAATGAATGGATTTAAATTCGGCATTACGCTCTAATTAAAATCCTGATTAATTGTGTCAAGGCAAAGTGTTAATGTCTTGTATGATTTCACTAAATACCCTATTTTGTTATTTACTGTTTTACTACTATTTTACTATCTCTGCAACTTCCAAACAATAATAATTCGTAAGCAAATTTTAAAGCATAACATGACTCGATTGAATGATTATTACGTTTTTATTTGTGTGACACAGTGGCATTGATTAATTATTTCATAATAAATTCAACGAAAGGAAACAAATGGGAAAAAAGGAAAAGAAAACAATTTGATTTAAATATTTTATTTACTTAAAAAAGTTAATTAATTTTCTTAGAATTTTTTTTCATTTAGTTTTAATATCTCTTTGTGTTGTAAAAGGAACATTTATTCTCAATTTATATAGTTGTAAATAAGTCATATATTTCAACTACTGTTAAATGTTTTCACTAATTCCGAAACCTGCTCGAATTTAAGAACATTGACTCTTGGAATTTAAAATCCAACAATTTCTTTTTTGTTCTGACTTGGAAACCTTGACTTAAACAGCAATCGGCTGAATCCAGCTTGACCACTGCGTGAAGTACATTAAATCTTAATAGCTGTAAGTCTTCTATTAGGTAGAAGATTAGTTTGAAAATACTAGCCTCGCTGGCCTCTTTATTTGATCGTTATTCTAAATTACACGACGTAAAACCACAAGCGGGTAACAATAACGGCTGAAATTGAACTTTAGTAATGTTTGAACTACCACTCAATAATTTCAAGCATTTTTTCTTTAAATTTCGATGTATCTATCCAGATATTTCAACCGCTATATTTATTGAGGAAGTTTCTAATCCTGAATCTAATTGGGGTCATTTAAGTTTCAAAATCTATAACCAAGACTTTTTTAAATTCTTTTAAACTTGTAGATGACTTTCTCAGTATTAATTTCTTTGATTGTATAAGTTTGGGACGAACATATATTATGATGCGGCTTTTAAACTCTCTTTTTCAAACTCATGAAAATACTTTCCGGTCAATGAATTTATTGTTCTTGATCCTGGCGAATCACAAGAATTTTTAGTGCAATTCATTTGGTTTGGGTTGGTATGTCGCTCATTTTGTGCGTATTTTAGGCTAATTAGACCGGGACCCACAGTTTAACTTGGATTCCGAGCCACTAACAAACATCCATGCCGCCGCCAGGATTGGAACCTGAAACCTGTGGTACCAAAGGCCAGAACGCTAGCCTGAAGCCGATGCGTTAAGCTCTATCTAAGAAAGGAAGATTACTCTTTTCAACCACAAATATATTTTATTCATATAAAATACTTGGACAAATCCATTCAAATACATTAAAATTATAAAATAATTAAAACATTTTTTTAAGTTTATTTAGTTCTTTCTTCTTACCAAATATGAAGAATTTATTTTAATATACACATAAACATAGTAAACGGAAATAAGCAAATTAAATGCCTGTCATCATTTTCCCAAAACTTATTATTATTTCCTTCCATTAAAAACTCGTAGCTCCCGTACCAGGAGCTACAATATGATTATTGTTATTTGCATAAGAAATCGCTTTTAAAAATATACTTTATCCCCTTTTTCTGAGTGTACCACCCGCGGCCTAATGTGTCAAGGCTGGACATTGGCAAGCAGAACCAGTCTCCCCCAAGGTCACAAGGAGACCGTTCCGGGTCACAATTATCGGATTTTAGCTACCGTGGGATTACTTTTGACCCACGAAACGTTAATACGGAAATAAAAAGAAAACAAAGCTGCCGCGATAAGGGAATTCTCAGAGAAAGAAAGGGTTTTTCCTTCGCATCGACTCGTGATTGTGTTTCTCGTACGAGGTTCTTGTTTTCATCCATTTCAAGGGCGATCTCACTTGTTTTCTTTATCGAGTTCCGTTTTAGAGAGGATAAACTTTCGTTTTTTCCAAGTATGTCAAAATAGCTTAACCTGAATCGCTTTCACCCTTCATGCACTTCTTTATTTTTTCATTTATTATTTATTATCTTGAGAAATTCACGTTGTAAATAAACGTATACTTCTAGATATACTATTAATTTAAATCAGTAGTATATTTAATATATTAATATATTACAGATATACTATACGGATATAAATTAATTTAATTTATTAATTTGTATCTGTATATTAATATATATTTATATTTACTATTAATTACTGATCAATTTAATTATTTTTCAAATTCTATACATTGACAAAGAATTAGTATGGTATAATCTTTTTCTATTTTAGCTATATTTTTAACAATAGTAATTTGGAATTGTTGTTCTAATGCAGCTGGCAATATAGAAACAGTTGATCTTTTATATCATAAGCAAGGGCTGCACCGCTGTTACTCATTTATCACTATCCAGGCGGCATGTGTAGCTTGAAGATATGCTACGGATGCGAGTAACACTACCCCACAACGCTCTACCATCCTATTAGACCGCGACCAACGTAAGGCGTAGAACCTCATAAGCGTAAGTTCTGTACACTTAATCATAAAAACAGGATTTCAACTAAACGTTTTTATAAAATATTAAGTGTTTTGCTGTTTTTTATATTATTACATTCAGAAAAAATACAGCAAATTTATCATTTACAGATACAATCAGCAAATTTATCATTTACAATACTTTTACATTTAGATATACTAATTGGAATTAAAAAATAAGATTTGAAAATAAAAGATATAGTTGATATAACTTTAATTAACAAAGTACCAAATAGATATTTCTACATATATTATCACTAGAAACAAAAAATCTTCAATTCTAGTTTGTGAATTTTCTTTTCTTCTTAAACCAGATCAGAAATAATCGAAAGTGCGATATAATTCGAGATTATAAAATAAGAAAGTATTATAATTATACCTAAACCTCTTTTTACCAATTAGAATAGAAAGTAATATGGCAATCAATATCATCTAATACCAATTAGAAATAGAAAGTAAATAAAATAATCGAAAGTAATCACTATTTTTAAAAGATTTTTATTCACTTTCTACGGTTCCAATCCAATGTCTAAATTTGAAAAAAAGAATTCATATTTAAAGAAAAACACGAAATGCTACAGAAGTTCCAAAATCTGAAATTTGTATATAAAGAAGATCTTAAAACAGCCAGACTTAAATGAAGAGTGTACTTTGAAGAAAATTAAATTCAAATAAAAAAAAATTTTTACACCAAATTTTTACAAATGTAACTCCATATCCGTAAATTTTGTACACTAAATCATAAAAATACTATATCAACTATAAGTTTTTATAAAATTAAAAAAAAATACAGTAAAGTTTGTCATTTACATATATATCTAATAAATATAAATAAGTTTAAATGAGTAATTATTCCTTCTGTATTTCGAATATTATGTATCATTTTCAAGAGTTAATAATGTTATTAGGAATATATAATACATATACTCATATACATAATGTTGTATAATTTTTAATTAACTTTAGTTATGAGCTAAAATAAATCCTTAAAATATTTTGTTATTAAAAAATTAAATTTTATTAATTATTAAAAATTATTAGTCGTACAAAATTTTCGTAGAAAACTTGTTTACCAAATGTTATGAATGACAAGTCAATTAATTTTATGCCTTTAATTAATATAATAAATTAATTTTGAATTAATTAGCATACTGACAATGCCAACAAATTCTTGCCTTGTTAATATTCAAATAAAATATAAAGAATCACATCAGAAAAAAAGGCCATATATAATTTTTTTACATTACTTACTTTTTCTATTAGAAGCATCATTAATTTATTAATTTATGTCAGGCAGTTTTATTTCTTTAATTCGTTGTTTTTTATTTAATTCCCTTTCTAAAACATAAATTCTTATTTAAGAGAGAAGTCTTAGATGTTTCTTTTAAGTGAAGGAAATTCTGTTTTATAAATAAAAAAATAACTTTTGATTAGTTTGGAAATAACATTGTGAAAAAAAAAAAAAAAAAAAAAAAAGAGATGAATAATTTTAAAAATACCTTTTTTTGTTTAGGTGGATATAGAATTCTTTGCATTTTATAATAGAAATCCATTTGCCATTTTTTTTTTATTTCACTCGTGTTATAAAAATATTTTTAAGTGCCCTAGAGAATTAGACAATTATTTTTTTTTTATTTAGAAAAATCTAAATTGTTATTTATTTTACTGGGTGATCAATAATCTGAAGATAACAGATTTCAGATTTCTAACGCACAGCTCTGCAAATACTCACCTTTTCTAGGAAAAAAAATTTATATATTGTGCTGTAAAAGAAGCAACACTAAATAAAGAAGATTTTTTATTTGCTACTTGAAAAAGACTTTTTTTAACGTTCTTAAAAAAAAAAAAAAAAAAAAGGATTTATTTTTCGCGTAGAAACTTTCAATTTTTAACAATTTTTTTCCAATGCTGTTAAATAAAGGATTATTAAAAGATGAAACCAAGTGAGATTTATGTAGTTTTCTGGCAGGTTTTAAATTGGAAATATTACTATTTTATAATCTTATTATTTTATGTTGGGATATAAAGTTTAAACACTTATGAATATTAAAATTGTGACATGCTTGCTCCTACGCATTGGGCGGCCTGGTAGCCAAGCCTAGCTAGCGCTCTGGTCTTTAGTATCACAGGCTTCAAATTCGAATCTTCGCTGTGGTATGGATGTTTGTTAGGGGTTCGGAATCCACTTTAAACTGTAGGTGCCGGTCTGTTTAGCCTTCGGGTGCGCAAGATGGACGTAGAGCGGCAAACCAAATCAAACCTACGCATTGGAGAGAGTGCCTTTTGTGGCGTTTAGGAGAAATGCTCAGTTGACTTACAGACTCTCAGCAAGAGAGGAAGTATATTTCGCGGATCCTGTGCGTACCTGACCATCGGGATTTCGGCTTAGCAGTGGAATCCTTTCACGAATCTATAATTATATGTCTTTAAATGTGTTACAAAAAGAATGTTCTAATTTTATGTGTTTGGTGTTTGTTCTTATGTAAATAAAGTTGTGAGTTCTTCAACCTGTGCTTCAAGTATTTCACCCCAACCACACCCAGTTACAATTGGATTGCCCAACCTGGCAAACCAACAAAATAATGAATGTAAAATCGTTTGTTATAACAACAACAATAAGATTTTATGCCTGCTGTTTTCATGTAATTTATATTTTTCTGACAAAATTGCAAGAAGAATGAAACATTTATTACAATAATAAAAATTTCTCTTCGTGATTATAAATATATGAAATAAATTAGTTTTTTTGTTATGTTAAATTTAAGTAATTTACAAATGACAGTTACTTTTGTTATTGTTTTATAGTGCTCGTAATTTAACCTGGGTCATTTCCCATTATATTAGCATATATATTACGGAATCAGCTTTGTCCGAGGTGCTCTTTGCACAACAATTAAAATTTTGCCACCCCATTTTAGAATGGGAGTCACAGGAACAGCATCTATATGGATAACACCAACTTTTTCAAGCTCAACGTATGGACTTTACGACTTTTGCCCGTTCTTCGCATTGATATTGGAACTTTCTATTTGGCTTTTGCAGGACTTTGAACAATGTCTGGCCATTTCGAATACTCAAAGGTATACATCTGCCTACACCGCAAGTACATATTACATACACCGCACCGTCATTTTATAATTTGTTAATTATAATAATACTGTTTCAATAATTACAATAATCCTGTTCCTGTCCTAATTTAGCCTGTAACATGGCAGTTAGTTTTTCACCAAATTTTAGAATGGGAACCCCAGGGACAGCATCCGTATGGTTAACTTTCAAGGTTCATATGGTTTCACCAATTTTTTTAAGCTCAACATATGGACTTTCCGGCTTTTGTCCATTATTCGCATTGACATTGGAACTTTTGAATTGACTTTTGCGGATCGAATTATGAACTATCTGGTATATTATGAACAAAGATCTGGTTTAAGAGTATATTATGAACAAAGTCTGGCCATTTCGAACACCGAAAGCTACGCATACATCTGAAAGCACCGGAATTTTATTATTGGATGATTATGATAATTGCATATCATTTCGATTTTAATAAAAGTAATGTAAATTAATTTTAGTTAATTGTTATTATTTTTTCATTAATTTATTTAACTTATGTAATGTGAAGTTTTAATTTTCTTCTAATTCATTGAATCCATGGATTCAATTAGTTTTATAATTTGATTTTGTTCTTGACATTTGTAAATCTAATTTTCCTTATTTTTTACTAATGAAAGATAATTGTTTTATGAAAGATAATCCATTTACCCTCTATTAGAGATAAAAAAAATCTAAAATAATGCAAAACGTACTCATATTTCCGATCACAACCATTCAAAACAAACAAAAAAAAAAATATCCTACAATTAGTCTGATCCACTAACATCATTATAGCGAAGCGATTATTAAAATACACGTTAGTCAATCATTTTAAATGACTTCATTCAATTAAGCGATAACAAGATTAGCGCAGATGAGAAAAAAATTATCAAATTTATTTTTACCGAATAAAACTGATGATCCAAAAATAATATTTTTCAAAATGTTATTTTTTTAATGCCTTTATTTAAACACTTTTTTTTTCAAAAAAAAAAAAAAAAAAAATCCAAAAAAAATATTATTCAAAATGTTATATTTTTTAATGTTATTTTTTTAAACACTTTAAAAAAAAAAAAAAAAAAAATCCAAAAACAATATTTTTCAAAAAGCTTATATTTTTTATATAATTCCTTTATTTAAACCTTTTTTTTTTCAAAATGTACAGGAAAAAATATTGATACCACGTGTAAAAAATTAATATGCAATCTTTAGAAATTAACTACTGATTTACTTTTGTTGAAAATTTCGCAATATTATAATCTTTCCAAATTAATGATTTTTTTTTTTTTTTCGTTATTTTCGTAATTTTGAGAACCAAATGTTTTGTATTTTAAAATATTCTAAATATTCTTTCAGTTCGATATTTTTGAATGTCAGAAATGTAATGTTATGTTGTTTGTTGTTTCTTATCCCACTTGGCTGGCCAAGCCCACGAGCCCATATGGACTCATGATTGAAGGGGAAGGAAGCAGCTTCTGTTGTGATGGAGCACCCGTAGGTAGAAGCCTGACTTTTGCTCCGTGACGCTCTTACAGTCATAGGAGACCGGGACCTACGGCTTAAAGTGGATTCCGAACCACTACAAACATCCATGGCACCGCCGGGATTCGAACCCGAAACCTGTGGCACCGAGCGCCATAGCGCTAGACACTCGGCCATTCAGGTCCCAAATTTGCCAACGGCACGCAGTGTTCCCAGGTGGTCACCCACCCAAGTACTGACCGCGCCCAATGATGCTTGACTTCGGTGATCTAACGAGAACCGGTATATTCAGCATGGTACGGCCGTTGGTTAATTCGATGTAATGTTATGTAATGTTATTTATTACATAAGTGATTAAAATTTTAGTGTTGAAGATTTACTTACAATACATATAATAAACATACAATACATAAAATAGCATGTCAATAATTCCTCTACGACAGATTTCTTTTTGTTTGCAATTCTTTCTTTGTTAAACTAACAACGGAATTTAGTTTTTATTTCTTCCTTATTAAAACAATAATTGTCGATATGCCATGGGCAAATAAGGCTTATGCTATCCCTGCACACAATATTTTCATGACTAACATATTAACATAATTACATATTAACACATGGCAGTAAAATACTTATTTTTATTAAAGTGTAAACTGTATAAGAAATATATCTTTCGTTTTTAGCTGTATAATTAAAAGTTATATTTTTGAACACCCAAAAATATGAAATAATGCATTATAGGGAAAAAAAATTTAATACTTCTTAAAAATATACTTTCAGTTCATTATTCGATATTTTTAAATGTCAGAAATGTAATTCATTGAAATGTATTATATAAGGGGTGAGAATTTTAGTGTTGAAGATTTACTTACAATACATATAAAAATCATAGAAATAACTTCTATATAAAATAATATGTCAATAACTCCTCTACGACAGACAGTACGTGTACAGTATTTTCATAAATTTAGTATTTGCTACAGTATTTTCATAAATAACACATTAAAATATATCATTATAATATTTATTTTTATTAAAGTGTAAATTGTATGTGAAATATATCTTTAGTTTTTAGCTAATATCTTTAATGCATTATCGGGATATTATTGGGTAAAAAATATGATAAATATCATATATCTTCTTAAAGAATATTTTTAAGAAGATTCTTTCAGCTCAACATTCGATATTTCTTAATGTCAGAAATTTAACGCTATTTATTATATAAATAATCAGATTTTAGTGTTGAAGGTTATATACATCATACACATAAAAGCCATAGAAATAACTAAACACTTATATGTTAGAATAACATGTCAATAACTTCTCTACGTCAGACTGTTTTTTATTTGCAATTCTTTCTTTGTTAAACTAACAACGGAATTTAATTTTTATTTCTTCCTTAATAAAACAATAATTGTCGATATGCCATGGGCAAATAAGGCTTAGTGTGCTGTCCCGTCAATTAGCCGATAAGTAAATGCTTTTGCAAACGTTAAACTGACACGTATTGAAAGTCTGTTGAATTGCAAAACGAAAAAAAAAAATACTTTATTCTTAATGGTTTTTAAACTGACATTTCTGATTCTGCATTACCTTTAGGCTAATTAATTTTCAGGTGCTTTTAGAAAAAAATGTCAAAAGCGGTGCAAATCCATTAGACATGGTAATTGGACAGATTTTTTTATTTACAAGAAAATAAATCAAAATGGATGAAATGAGTGGAAAAAAAAAAGAATTTATTCTCTTTATTCACTAACAGACAAAAAAAAAAGTCGCCATTTTTTTCTTTTTTTTCTACTTTTAAGTTCTCTCAATTATTCTGCTGAGGGCAGCAATTTCTTTGCAAATATAAGAATTGTTTTGCGTTCTAAATCGATAGAAATAATAAAATGTTTTGTCAAATAAAAAAAAAGGTTTTAAAATATAAAGTTTCAAATAAAACTTTTAAGCAATATCTGCAAAATTTATGCTTTTCTGTAAGTCTACTCGATAAAAAAATTGAAAATTGAAAATTCCATAGAGAAATTTATAGACAATGGGGTTAAATTTGTTTAGTGAAAAATGCATAGAACTTTTTGAATAGTGGAATGAATTCATTCAAGTAAATTATCTTATTTTTTTTCATGAAGTTTAGTGTGCCTTTATTCTACTAAAATGGGTTTAATTTAATCTTCATTAATGCGAATTAATGTGTTTGATTTTTTTTTTCAATTTCTAGATCTGATATCGCTAAATTTTTAATTTTATGAGTTTAACTTTATTTAATTTTATCATAATTAAATAAGGTCATTAAAAATTAAATAGAAAATCCAATAAATTAATTCAGAAAATTTAATAAAATAGAAAAATAGGAAATTCATTAACTCAAATTAACATAATTAAAAATTAAACTAAAATTAAATTCATTATTTAGTTTTATTCTTTTATAAAACTTTATTTAGTCATATTAAAACCTATTCCAGTAAAATAAATATAAAATCTAAAAAGAGATTAACATAATAATTTGCTAACATTTTTGAAAAAAAAAATATCAAAAAATATTTTCATAGAAAAGAAATTCTCTTTAAAGATAGCAAGAGTGATATTTCTAAGTGGATCTTCTAAATAAATTATTTAATCTTCAAAGTACTTAGTACTCAAATTACAATTTAAGTTAGTGATTCAAAAGTATAAGATAATTTCATTGAATAACAAAACAAATATTCTGTACACAATTAGTTGTAAGGAATAGACTTATTAAAAGAATATTTTTAACATTAAATTTATCATAAATACTAAACTAAATTACAGTTAGATAATTATAATTTAATAATTTAGAAAATTATTTGTATCATAAATAATGATCTATATCATTTATGAATATGTTATGATTAATCATTACTGAAATATGATTTCCTTATCAAAGAGCCGATTGATTTTCAGAAGAACCAGGTTTCAAATAATTATGAATTTATCTTATGAAAAAAATTTTATTGCTGATATTGTCTTTTCTTGAATATGAAATCAAATTATTTTATATAAGAGAATACATTATAAAAGGAGTTCAGAATTATCAGGCAAATTACAAAACTATATAAAGAATAATATCTTTGAGTAACGGTTGTGTTTACTCTATCATATTTGCTAATAATATTTTGTACATTTAAATGTACATTATAATAGTTATTAATTAAATAATTGCTCAGATATTTGTCAATACATATCATGAAATAAAGTAATGATTTGAGTTACTACTAGCGACCTAAATAATTCACATCATTTTATAACTTCATGTAAGTTCATTGTAAGTTGGAAGATATTTTATTTATATCTCGTCTAAATTTTTAACAACTTTTGACACCTTATACTTAGGGACCTTACAGTAAATATTTTTAAATATTTTTTTAAGTTATGTTTATACATATTTTTAAACTTTTATTGTGTCCAGACAGGAAAAATTTATATGAATACATCATATAAAAGTATTTATATAATGCATTCATATAAATGATAGGGATTCTGTAAAATATTGATGTAATAAAAATGTTCGTATTTATGAAAAAAAAAAAAAAAAAAAAAAAATTCTAAAAGTTTGGATTGACTCAAAATGAACGAAATATTTATTAATTAATTTTTCATAATTACGAATGGTGCTCTATGATTCTAAGTACATTTATTTATGATTTCTAAAATTATAAGCACACGTAATTATTAAATTCCTAAATACCTGAGAAATTGCAATTAACACAGAAAATCTCGCAAAATAATACTAAAAAAAATTCTCATAAAACTCATATTAAAAAAATTAAGTTAGCTTTTATATCTTCTAAACTTTATTATTTATGCATTATTGTAAACACTAAATTTCCCAAGTCCAGCAAATATTAAGGAAGCTGAAAAACCCTAGCGCTACTGCTGCAAGCCGTAAACATTGGCGTCATTAGCATTCCGGTCTCAACTCACATATCCGCTTACCCCTTTCACCTTACGCTTACGCTTGGGGCAGTAAGGTAGCTGAACGGTAAGCAGTGATGGACCAATCCATTCGATTGTGCCAGACAGCCAGCGGAAGCCGGACTCTGTGTCTGAACTTTTGAACCCGGAGAAGCAAAGTAGTGTTCGAAGGATTTTTGTTGTGATCTTTTTTTTTTTTTTTGTATTCCTTTCACTATGCCATTCGCTAACGTTTCATGCTTGGCCGGCTGGCATGTAGTAAATGGATTCCTGGAGGCACGCCAGGAAATTTTCCAACCATCTAGAACTGGAACAGTACAGCTTCCTTAGTACATTTTTAATGAGGGCCATTTAAATTCGTTGCAATCTTTTTGATCTGAAGGCTCGATAAGTTTTGTATCGTTTAATTGCATTAAAAACCGAATGCGCCGAGGCAAAAGCGTTAGGGGAA
Source organism: Caerostris darwini (assembly GCA_021605075.1). Lineage (NCBI taxonomy): Eukaryota > Metazoa > Arthropoda > Arachnida > Araneae > Araneidae > Caerostris > Caerostris darwini. Next base: position 548,498 of record BPLQ01000804.1, on the reverse strand, counting down.
ATCGTTTAGTATCATTTGTAATGAAGGAGACGAGATAAATCTTCTGAATAATAGAGATAATAGCAAGGGGGACAGTTAATTTTTAAAAGTTTTGTCCTTTCCTTTGAAGATAATTATTTTTGTTCCATTGTGTTCCCGTTATCGGTTAACGATTTCAGTGAAACTTCTTTCGAATTTTAATGTTCGTTTAATTTTGTTGGAAGTAGCTCGCTATCTAACCTGTTAATGTGAGGTTCAGCATTTTAAAGTTCTTATAAATGGTCATGATTTTCAAATACGTGAGTAATCTTTACTGAATTGGTAATTAAATTAACAAATCTTTATTTCAAATATGAATAATGCACCAAAGAAATATTTAATTTGTTCAGAAATTCATTAGGAGCAATTGCAATTAAAATAGTTAATTAGACCATATTTTATTTTGCTATCTTGGTTGCTTACAATTCACTCAAAAAATAATTATTTCAACTTCCTATTATGCTGTCTGAAAAGGGAGTTGTTATGCAACCTTGTATAATGAGAACAAATATTTAAGTAATGAAAACAACCTTGATCTTTATTTATTTAGTAAAAGGTGTAATGCCGGTTAACAGAAGCATGTAAATTGTGAAATAATTTCCTTTGTTCATGCTATTTTATTTTGACTGCGCGTGTAAAGGCAAATATTGCGTAAATGTTTCAATCTTTTTTTTTATGTGTGTGTGTATGTTTAATGAATCTTTATTATGATTTCAAAAGTTATTAAATTAAAAAAAAAGTTATTTAAAATTAAATAATTTGTCTCAGGTAGTCAGTTTTCAACATATTTTTCAGAATCAATAAGAGTTTCCCAATTAGTAAGTCATGGCACTTATCAAGTAAAAAAATTATTTTTATCCGGAGTTTCAAAATCAATTTTTTTTTATGAATAAAGTCAATTCATGCATTTTAAAAATTACATTAATTTTAAAATGTAAGTACAACTATTTTAAAAAAGCAGATTTAATTATTGTTATATTGTAACTAAACGAAATAAAAATATATCTATTCATAACCTAATTGTCGCAGAATGTAACAAAATATTTGAAAATAAATTTTACTTTATTTAAATTTTCCGAAAATCATTTGGTAATATAAAATAATTGGTGAAAAAAGATATAAAAAATATTTAGCCAAATAATTATTTCATATAAGAGAAAATGAAATAATTATTTGGCTAAATATTTTTTTATATTTGATTATTCGTTTCATTTAAATTAGAGTTTTTTATTTAGGAAGTCACAGATAATTATTTCTTATTTTAATGAAATTTGAATTAATTTTATGTATTGAATGAAATTCATTTCAATATCTTAAAAACCTATTTTAGACTTATAATTAATTAATTAACATTAAAGTATTAGTTTAGAATTATAATATTTTCTCCTTTGAAGTTGCTGTTTTTATTATGATATTAGATTAACTGCTTTTCATAAGTTTATTAATTTTGTTATGTCACAATAACCTGTTTCTTTCAGCATAGACTTAATTAATAACTGCTAAAACCCACAGAATGAACTAACTTCCGTAACACCTACACATTCAAGTACTCGATTTATGTAATAAATGTTTTACATACGTGTTTTATTTTTTATTTTAACAGGTAAAGCATTTCGCAGACACTTGTAATCATTGGTATCTTTATTTTGAGAATAATTACTATTGAATTGAATGTATGGAAAATGACAACAATTCTTGAATAACTGTCTTTTAAAAGACCTTGGTTTCAGATATGTTTCCGACATTAGCAGATATTTTTTTTTTATTTAACAATAAATAAATAAATAAATAAAAAATGGAATTAATATTTTCTCACTTTTAATAAAGAATGAAATGCATGAGAAACGTAGAATTGTTTAACTCTCAGTTCTTTTTTTCTAAATTTATTAAATAGTTTGCATAAGGTGTAATCCGCTAAGTGAAACCAGACTGAAAACCTTTATGATGATGATGGGAATTTTTTGTTTCCCAATGCATAGATGCGCCTGGTGTCTCAATTATGTATTCGACCAACCATGCACCGAAGGGCAATGAAGGCAGGACATTGCTTTTAACTATTCCGCATTTACGTATATTTTTGTTTGTGACTAATCCTCAGAGTCCAGCAGCGTGGAACGGACACCCCATGAATAGTCTACTCGAGGATGGAGGGAAAGAGGACAGCTTCTGATGTGAGGGAGCACCCGTAAGTACATGTCTGACTTGGCTTTAAGTCACTGAAGAAGTTGGGCAGTGCCTTCCGGGAGGACTTTTAGAGAGAACTACTCCACATTTGCATAGAGAAGGAAACCTGGAAAACTTCCACCAGGTAGTTTGAATGACGAAGCAAAATGCTGATCACACAAATGCCATCGAATCTTTCCATTTTTGAAACAGTGGAAGAGATTGAAACTGAGATTGAACGTCAGCCCTAATGCTCACCATCGGTGCACTTTACCACTGGGCCACGAGTTGGGCCCATTTGCGCATAGTAAGGTAGAACATTCGGAAAACTACTATCAAACACTTTGGTCATCGATTACATATACTTTGTCAAATATTTGACAATGGCCATCGATTTTCCTATTTATTGACAGCAAAGCTGTAATTGCAATGGAAATTTCTCGAATCGAATTTCAAAGAAATCGTAGCTGTGGAATACATACCTTCATCTCTTTCGAGGAGGTGGGTATGAATTCCTCAATTACCAGCAATGGTATAAGAGGGATTATTCCCATATTATGGTGGTACCAAGATATCAAACTTTGATTAAGGTTGTGGCAACCTATTTTCTATGATGTGTCAGAATCTGACTCAGGTGGACAGCACATTGTCAGCGTTGATTACTAATAGAAAAAAGTTTATAAAATAGGAATAAACAGTATAATATAAGCAACATATTTTTGACTGTTTAAATTAGTATCAGCATTTTAAAATACTTCTTTAATTTTGGTTTCTATTAATTTATTAGTCTATAGTGCCTATCGTTGTTGTTTGTTGTTTCTAATCCCACTTGGCTGGCCAAGCCCACAAGCCCATATGGACTCATGATTGAAGGGGAAGGAAGCAGCTTCTGTTTTGATGGAGCACCCGTAGGTAGAAGCCTGACTTTTGCTCCGTGACGCTCTTACAGTCATAGAAGACCGGGACCTACGGCTTAAAGTGGATTCCGAACCACTACGAACCCTATCGTAAAACACCTAAGCCTTTTCTTCATGAGAATATTCTTCTTCTTTCTTTTAACTTAATTAAAATTTTATATTTTATACTTTTTGATACTTTATTTATGGTCCAGTTGAATATTTTTCTTCTAAATTGATGGTTTTCGTTGTAAATCTTTATTTATTTATATACTAATATGCCTCTAAATTTTAGATTATATGTATTTCCGAAAACTGAAAATTAATGATTTTTTTTTCTTTTTACATTTATAAGGGAGACACAGTATATTTTTTTGGTAAAAACTTTCGGAATAGCATGGCTTGAATTTGAATTTGAAATTGTTTTTGATTGAAACTGATTATCAGCTTAAATTTGATTAATTTTTCAAGTGCAAGAAAAAGTGAGAATGCCTATTTTGAGAATTTTACGATAAATTTTATTAAAGTGTTAGATTATTTTTTGTAGCAATAAATTAAATATTAATTTGCCTTTTTTATATTTATTTTGGTGTGATCCAGATTTTTTAAAACTAAGCTGAATAAAAAAATTAAAAATGGTTTTTAGTGAATAAAATATGTAGTTAGGTTTTTTATATTTCTTTTATTTCTAAGTGTCGGTTTTCAACCTATAGAAGTGTGATCTCGAATATAGCATTCCATTTTTCTACAAATTTTATATATCTACTTATTTCTTTTAATTATAAATAAAATTCCTTTAAGTAAAGGAAACTATTAGCAAAAAGTAATACAGATTAATTTTAAATGTCCCAAATTTTAAATATTTTGAATAATAAAGTACTAATTATTACTTTCTAAATTGTAATTGAATTTCCAAATTGATATCAGAAAAAAAATCATTCAAATTCAAATTCATTTCACAAAAACCTGTTTATGAAGTAGAATTCTTTTTTCTATTTAATTTTACTATTTAATTTACTTTTTTCTATTTAATTAACATTTCTTAATAGCCTAGGCATTTTCAGATTTTACATCAAAGAAAAAACCTCAAATAAGGCACTCAAATTTTGTTAATGACTCATGACCTCTAAATATTTAATTATTTTCTTAGTAAGAAACTAAATATTTGTTTGTTACATTTCAATGCACATATTGGTTAATTGTACCAAATATATTTTTTAAACAGACTGAAATTTTAAAAACTTTAATGCTTAATAAAAAAAATCTACAAATAAAAAAATAAACATAAAATATGCTACGACACTTAATGATAAAACATAGGTTTGTTGAACTACACGTTTTCTTTCTTTTTGCTGATGCAAAGGTAAATATTTAGGTTGTCTACGCCTATGGCTTGCACTGCTATCATTATTGAGATTTATATTATTGTATTAATGAAGTAAAAAATGTCAATAACTTACATAGCTGCAAGCCATAGGCACTATTTTTGTCTTTAACTATCTGGTTTTTGAACAAATAGGTTTCAATAACTTGTTTCGTTCAAATTTATTCTTATATAACTAAAATCAAAGATTTTTTTTTCTAATGCAGCTGGCAAACGCTTATAAAGTTGTGTTTGATGCCTTAAGGCAATCTCTGCACCGACGTTACTCACTCAGCACTACCCAGGACATGCGTGTTGCTTGAAGATAAGCTACGGACGTGGAGTAGCAATACCCCCGTAACGCTCTACGATCCAGTTAGACCGAGACCTACAGTTTAAAGTGGATTCCGAACTACTACAAATATCGATGGCACCACCGAAACTTGCATCCGAAACCTGTTGGTACCGAGCGCCAGAGCGCTAGCCACTCGGCCATTCAGGCCCCTAAAAGCCAAAAGATAAAATAATTTAAAATAGCTGTACTTTATGAAATATATTCTGATAGTAATTAAAATTTACTTCTTAATGTTATTGAGTATAATACATATATTCTACTTAATTACAAGTAGAAAGTTTTACAATTACCATGTTGTAATTAATTAAATGAATATAATGTTTTACAATACCTGAAATCTTTCGGCACTATATTAGCTATTATGCATTAGATTCAGAATTTCCAGGGATGCGCCAACAGGGGTTGCTACAATGTATTCGTATTTTGACAGCACAATTTGGAACGAACACTTCTGAGGATGGCATCTCAAGGGGAAAGGAGGTTACACATTTTCCCATCTTTTCGAGTTCAGCAGAAAGGCTATCGATAGCGTGCCCATCTCCATTAAGGAATTTCCAACCAGGCAAAAATAAATGTATTTGATATGAATCTTCATTTATAAAAGTACTTTGTGTTCAAAAATATGAAAAATACATATTATAATGTAGTCTCACAGACAATTAAATGACTAGAAAAATTATCCAAATATGTATATATATATATATTCATCTATTGATAAAAATAAGTATCTAAATTTACATATTGAAATATTCAATGCGTATTATATGCTAAATTATCAAATCAAATTTGTAAAAAAGAATATTTAAGAGAAAATAAAATAAATTTTAAATTAATTAGCAGGATTATTTTCACAGCATAAATATTTCGTTTTCGCTAATGTTTTCAATGATTGATTTGCATAAAATTTCTGTAAAATGTTTAAATTCATGATTTTTTTCAATTTTAACAGTTTTATAATTGCATGTACATGAAATAACTTCTACGTTACTAAAGTTGAATACTAGTAATTAAATTTACTAATGGATAATTTATACATAAAATAAATTTTATATTTATAAGTTTTAAACTTGCTCGGTGCTACAGGTTTTGTTTCGAGTTCAGGTGTTACCATTGATGTCTGTAGTGATCGGAATCCACTTTAAACCGTAGGTCCGGGTCTAATATGACTGTAGAGTTTTGAGCACTGGGGTGGCAACACTACCCCGTCAAAAGAAAAACATCTCATGTTCCGGAATCTGCCAGTAGGAATATGGCCTTGGTCCATCAGAGGGGCTGTTGCGCCATTGAAAGAAAAATAATTTTTAAAGTAAATTATACATTATGTGCAAATACTATCCGGATTTTTAAATAGAGCACATAAAAATCAATTTATTCATCAAAATCAATTTTGTTGCCTTAAAAGTAGACAGCAAGGAGTGTAATACAACTGTGAGAAAAATTGATCCAGCGCTTAATCCCATACTCCATACATTTTTTCGTAAACTAATTGGTGTATGATCGTTTTTGCCTTCAGCAAATTTTATTTTATGACCACAAAGTAGTGAAAACGCCTTTATCGAAATGATAATTTTAACTTTGAACTAACGAAAAATAACAGGGTGCTATATCAAATGACTACGGTTCTTGGTTTAAATATAGTTTCAAAATCCTGAAAATCATGTTTTCAGTATTTGCTTTGATGCTCTGTTTGGAAAAAATCGAACTATTTCGGAACCAGCTTTTCATATCCAAAATATCAGTCATAATGTTACGAACGGTCATAATAGATACGTTCATCTCTTGAGCCAACTCTTTAAGATACATATGACGATTTTTAATCAACATCATCTTGATTTATCGATGCTTTCGTCTATCGTAGCAGTTAAAGGTAGAATAAGGCAAATTAGTAAGGCATAAATAATAAAGCATAATAATAAGGCATAAATAATAAGGCATAAATAATAAGGCATAATAATAAGGCATAAATAATAAGACATAATAATAAAGCAGTTAAAGGTAGAATAAGCAGAATAAGGCAAATTAACTGCACTTCTCGGGCTTCTTTGATAAAATTGCTTTATACCATTTATGTGTTTGCGAAACATTTTTAACATTTAGGCAAACAAAATTTAAGGTGAACAATTCCTTGTACAAATTTTCTATTGTAAAATTCTCAATAAAATCAAAATATTTGATTACGAAAACAGTTGCTGTCAATAAACTGAGTGACATATTGCGCTCACATTTTATGTTATATCTTAGTGCAGTACTACCTGCGTACAAAAAAAAACCCAATGTGTGTGGCCATTGGTATCACAGGCTTCAGTTTCAAATTCTGCTTAGGGCAGTGATGTTTGTGAGTGGTTCGGAATCCACTTTAAATTATAGATCCCTGTTTGTTTAGCCCTCGTGTGCACAAGATGACCGTTGAGCGACGAACCAATCTACAAAAAAATGTAACGATAACTTTAATGCGTGTGTTTTATACTGTAAATTTCGGTTACTTTTTTGCACAGAAATGTGATTCTTTTGTCTCAATTTAAATTTAAGAACTAAAACAACAGTGTATTATTTTTTAACTAGCAGATAATTGTTGAATTTTTCCATTAATCAGTTTTTAACAAAAACAAAAATTATATACTATTTTAAATTGACTACATAAACATAAAAACAATTTTTTTTTGCATCGTTTCTCTTTATATGTGAGGCACATAATTCATTTAGGGTTTCATAATTGTGTAATGTTTTCATTAAAATTAATTGAATATTCACCATTCAATTACTAATGTATGACTACTATGTATGTAATGACTTCAATGTTTTCATTGAAATTAATTGAATATTCGCCATTCAATTACTAATGTATATTAAATTATTTTAAAAGTAATCAACATTTCTAAAAAAATAATAAATATTACAATTAAATGCTGTTCAACCATAAAATATAAATATAAATATTTTTATTTAAACTTAGTAATAACAATTGTAATTGAAAAGTAAATATTTTTAAATTTTAACATAGTTATTCATTGTTTTCACTCTCAATCAATTAGATTTGTACTGTTTATCTTAAATAAACAAAAAAAATTTCTTTTTATTACTTCTTTTATCTTAGTATATGGTACTTGTTAATTTTTATAAACATTACATTACAATGCAAAATTAATACACAAACTATAATCAAATTATCCTCATCGAGATTGTTTATCCTCTACTGTTTGTTTTTTCCCAATAAATATAAAATGTAAATACAATCATTTTCAATCAAAGTTGACAGGACAATAATTAATACAAAACTTTTACGAGTTTCATTTGACGTCATGTAATTCCAAGCGAAAGAAAATCGGTTCGTAAAGTTTTCATTATTTAGAAAGTAATAAACATACCAATCAAATAAGATATAAATTTAGATTTATGTTTATAAATAATAAAAATAAATATAAGTATTTTCATTGAATTTAATTGTTCAATCATGAAATTCGAATTCATTTCCAATGAACGATGCATTCAAGCATGCATCAGTCAGTGAAAGTCAATTTCCCGTTAAAGCAATTGCAATACTGGTCAGACTGTCCACTGGAAGTCGAAAGGAAAAATGATAAAATCTGTCCTATTTAATTCTTTGAAACAAGACATGGGCGGTAATGAAAACCAGAATCTGGGTTGACGTAGGAGTTGTGGGGGAAAAGAAAAGTTGTACACTAAGTGATCTCCCTTGGACACTCCATTTTTCATTGTGATGGTGAATGTTTCGAGAAGTGCTCCTTCCTGTTTGACATTGCCTCTCAGCACTTTGAAAGGACTTGACGTTACGTGATTTACTAACATTTGGTGACAGTTTACAGTGCGGAATGGATATCGTTAAAGGTATGTGAGATTTAACTGAATGTTAGTGGAAATAAACAATCAATTACTTTTTTTATATTGGTAATGGCACATTTTTTTTATTTTTTTTTTTTACATTAAATTTTTTTTTCCTGAGTTGGTTCAACTTGTTAGTTTATATTAGATGCATTGTACAGATGAGAAGCGTAAAAGGTTTTAAAACACACACGCACATTATATATATATATATATATATATATATGCATACATACATGGAAGCTCGTTCCATTTTGCAATGGATAAGAAATCTTATATTGCAATTGATATTGATTAGTGGTCTCTTTTTAATATTGGATGTTTTGAACTTTCTTGAGGTAGCAGCTACTTTAGGACACTGAAGGCATAGGTCAGTGTTTCATTAACTTAAACTTATAATACTACAAGTATTACTTATTTTTTCGTGACTAAATATTTAAATTTAATGATTTGTTATTTTATGCAAATAAATAGAATAAATTATATGTGCAATACTCAATTTTAGAAGTTTTTTCCACCTTGCTAGTGATAAATTTGAACTTGCATTGCTTTTCAATTTAGGTGCTTGAAATTGTTGTCATTTATTTGAGGTGTCGATGGCTATAGGTACTAATCTTTTAAAAGCAATTTTATTAGAACCTTAGTAATTGTATTATTTATTTCTACTGTAGTAAATTGATGGTTGTAGCTCTATAATGTAATTTAGGATTTTTATTGGCTGCTTAATACTAAAGCACTTTGCATGTTTACAGTTGCGAGCTATAGTTTTCTAGTGTTTTAGTGCAATATATAGTGGTATTTAATATTATATACAGTTATAGCATGGTTTTCAAAATGGGCTCCATGTGGTATTCCAGAGAATAATGTGGCCAGATATAAACATAACTATAGTTATTCTTTTTGTCAGTTTCCCCATTCAAAGACAATTTTCATTATAAACAACTAACCTTTCTGATCACTTTTTTTCTTCTTTTATTCTGCTAAAAAGTGCCAAGCAGCGATAATGCACCAAATAATGCTTTCGAGAACCTAGGAGAGCTTCCATGGTTGACAACTAGAAGCGTTAGCTTCTATATGATTTTCAGTGTTAAAAATTGCAGTCTGTGAGATTCTACCGTCTATAAGTTGTGGAGTTAATCTTTTATTATCATTTATGTTGATCATCATTTAACATAAACTGAAAAAAAAACTAAAGGTTATATCCAGCATTCATGGATTAAAATTTAAGCTTTGATAGTTATCCCTTCAAACCTTTTTTAAAAGAAAAAGAGCTGGTCAATATCTAAAAAAACTTTAAAAACTTTAACTAGGATTGTCAGAGTCATATTTATGTGAATAGGGATTTTTTACCTTCATTAATAATTAAGCGAAAAAAATAGAAGTTATCTTCAATATATTCAAAGCAAATGAGAATTTGCCTTTATATTTATGCCCAAACTTTGAAGAAATCGCTAGAACACTTTAGGCTCATGTTTCTTATAAACACAAGAATAAATAAAACAACTTTTTGTGTCTCGTTATTTTCTTTAATATTTGATTTAACTATTATAATATATTTCTAAGAAATTAGTACATTGTATTCCTACTATTTAAAAATTTTTGTGGGCATTGTACTTTTATATACGTATTCTTAGTAACAATATATATTTCTTGTTTTTATTAGGTTTAGATGATTTTTTCATTCTATTTAATTCATAACATAAATTAGTAACTACTTCAAACAATTTATATAATTAATTTATAATTACAGATAGTTTACAAAATATTGGCATAAAATATAATTATTTTCATCACTTGCTAAATGATAATAAGATTATTATTTATATGAAATAAACAAATGAAAGATAAAACAATTATGTATGAATTCATTTATTGAAAGCGTTAATAATATTTGCAATATATTATACAACAACTAAAACAGTCGTTAAGATGTTAGTTAACTATATTATTTCATTTTTGTTTATTCATATCTTTTCAACATCCAAGAGTTAACACTTCCTCAAGGTTATATTTCCCGCGTTACAAGGTGATAAATTTAGTTTGTTGACTTGAATGACTGTCATTTAAAATGGCAGACTTGCATAAGCTTCAAGTTTTCTTTTTGAATAACTTAAGTGTGGCCTACTTCTCTGAAGTTTATTTATTTGATGAAAGTGTTTTGTTTTTTCCCGTATACGTCATTTGGGTGCAGCCCTCATGTTCATTTAGACTAAATATACATAGTATATATTCAGATAAGCATTTGTCGATAGCTTGCCTACTTTCCATAAAAAAAAAAGAATTCTTACGTTAAAAAGATTAATGTTTTTACAAAGAATAATTTTCATAATTACTTTTTAAACATAAATTTAAAGTAGAAATGTAAGTATGAAGGCCAATAAGCAATATTCCTGAATAATACATTTAAAACTATATATTATTCCTCATTTATATGCAAAATCAATCGCCTGGTAAATAAATTTACGCAAGGAATATTTTTTATAATTTTCATTGTAAGTCAATAATTATAATTTTTATAAATAGCATATAATATGTAATATGTTCTGCATGAATAAGGTATAATAATTTGTAATTATTTATTCAAATATTGATTACGGTCATGATTATGCAACGTACATTTACGATGTTGATGATGCATAAAAGTTCAATAGAAGACCTTAATGCATTCCTTTTATGAAAAATGATGAGTAGGAAATAGCAGACTTTCACTTGTTGATGGGTTAACTATTAATCTTGTTAAGCATAATCTATGATAACTAAAACGAAAGAAACTGATGGGTTCTCGAAAGCTGCCATTGCGAAGTTGTCTAAAAGTTGAAGACTGATATCCCAACTGAAAAGTTTGAAGAAGATTTTAACTAAACTTATTATATATTATAAATATCGCTTAATAGTTAGAATGGTGTTGAAGGAGATCTAATTAAAACTTTCACATAAAAAGATTATAACAAGATAATGTGGCCAGTTAACGAAAGTCAAACTTTCTTTTTCTATAGAAGAATGACGTAGACTTTAGATAGAACTCACTGGAATAATTAGTGGATCTTCAGATTCTCTAATTATTCTTCAGCACTCATCAAGAGCTCAGTGAGAGTATCTTATTAACGATATGCTTTACCATTCTGCTAACTAACGCGCTGGCGTTTCTGAGAGGAAAAAAGATTGCAATATTCACAAATCAAAATACATTTTGAGATGAGAATTTTCGAATGAGACAAATATTTCATGGTTGAAAATTCAGCTGTATATTATGGATGCAAGGAACAGAACTGTTTTACGAAACATCAATTTAAAAAAAAATCTGAACTCTTCTACATCATCCAAAATCTTCCTGGACTTCTAAGCCTGAATCATAAACAAACAGAAAATGTTTGAGACACATAATCACGGATATTTACAGTATTTTAAAGTCTGTATATCCATGCATCTATACATTTATTGCTTGTAGTGTTCCGGAATCTACTAGGTCCCGGTTTAATATGACCATAGAGCACTGGGTGTATGGCTGAAAACCCTAACCCATAAAAAGAAAGCACCTCTTGTCTGAAAATCTGCAATTAGGCAGACCATGGGGCTGTTGCGCCAATGATCATGATGATATCTATTCATTCAGGTACATGGTATTTTTTCAAGTTTGATGAACGCCTCAACCTTGTAGAATATGTTCGTAAAAGCATACATGATACTAACTGTGCAAGCATGCGTTTAATAAAATATTAACTCCAACTTCTAATTTATTATTAAGTGCACGTATTATTTTTATCATCTTAGAAATTTTATTTTCCATTAATTATATAAAGCAATAAAATAACAGTTAAAAAATTTTTAAAAAAATAATATTACTAATCTCCCAATATATTTTTTCAATGAAACATTTTTTTTTTTTGAGTGAGATTAATAATTCTTTACGTATAACGCGTTTACGTTTCTTTTCAAGTTTTCAGAAACCAACCATGGTTGTTAGAAAAGAATCTTACTTTTTCAAATAAAATTATTAAAAAAAATTCAAACGAATTACCTCATAAAATTCCCGAAAGCTTTCTAATTCAAAAAGGAAAACGGAGAGAAAAAAAATTTCAAAAAAGGATGGTGAAAAAAAAGGTTCCTACACCACTTTCCCATCTAGATCTTGCTATCACTACGCATTCCACGTCCTCATTAAATACCAACGTTGCTACAGAAGTTGACGGGACTTTGAAACTCATCGTGGCCTTTCCTAATGACACGTCATCAGCAACGACGTGATTATGATGATTACGATGAAAGCTCAGCACATAGAAATAACTGTACAGTGAAAAAATATCCAGGCCGGAAACCTGCATAATCACTGCTCATTAGAATAACTAAGTAAAGTAAATAATAAAAAACAGGGCAACTAAAAAATAATGCGACGTGATTAACTAGCGTATAATCCCATTCTACGCGCGTCGTTAGCTTCTATATTGTCACTCGTTTACTTCTATGCTACCAATTAATAATCTCCCAGGATCTTTACTATTGTGTAGATAAAGGCTTTCGAATTCATTAGGAAAAACCAATATACGTGAGAAACGTACGGAATTGGACTTTTAGGAAAGGTGGCTTATTTTGGGATTTATTTTTATTTCGACATAATGGTTATCAATTTCATATTAATGAGAGATCATTTCTTCAACACTCTAGCCATCAAGTTTTTTTGGTTTTTTTTAATGATAAAAAATTATGTTCATAATAAATAACCAATCGCTACTGTTTCATGATATCACATGCATAAATGATTCATTTGACAGCAATTATTTACCACGGTATAAATTTTTGTAATAATCTACAAATAGTAGTAAGTAACAGTAATTGCTTTGATAAATTTTGCCATTTCAATACGATAATGTTATTATAAATTCTAATTTAATAGTTTGAAATCGTTAATATTTCGAAATATATTTATGAATATTTAATATAAAATATCCAATGATTTAAGAATCTTTTAAGGGATTTGAGATTATCCTGGGGGATTATTTTTTTTTGTTCTAATGCAGCTGGCAAACACTTAGACAGCTTGGTCTTGGATGCCTTAAGGCAAGCGCTGCACAGACGTACTCACTTTGCATTACCCAGGGGGCGCGTGTAACTTGAAGATAAGCCACGGACGCGGAGTAACAATGCCCCCGCAACGCTCTACGATCCTAATAGACCCGGGACCTACGATTTAAGGTGGATTCCGAACCACTACAAACATCCATGGGCAACGCCGGGATTTGAACCCGATACCTATGGTACCGAACGCCAGAGCGCTAGCCATTCAGCCATAAGGCCCCGTTTCTGCATTATACTGTTTATAATACAAATCCAAATAGAAATAAGTAATTCCTAGATGGTAACTCTAAAATTTCCATAAACGGAATAAATGGTTAATGGCCACTCGGCCATCAGGCCCCTTCCTGGGGGATTATTATTCTACCAAATTAATAATCTCCGAGGATTTTTACTATTGTGTAGATAAAGGCTTCCGAATTCAGTAGAAAAAAACAATATATGTGAGAAACGTACAGAATTGGACTTTTAAGAAAGGTAGCCTATTTTGGATCCATATTTATTCCGATATAAGGATTATTAATTTCATATTAATGAGTGATCATTTCTTAAAAATTTTTTCAACACTCTGCCCATCAATTTTTTTTGCTTTTTTAATGATAAAAAATTATGTCCATAATAAAGAAACAACCGCTGCTGTTTCATGGCACCACGTACATAAATGATTTATTTGACAGCAATTATTTACCAAGGTTATAAATTTTTGTAATAATCTAATTGCTCTGATACATTTTGCCATTTCAACATGATAATATTAGCATTAATTCCTACTTTAATAATTTAAAATTGTTAATATTTAGCAATATATTTATGAACATTTAAGATAAAATATCCAGTGATTTAAAAATCTTTTAATGAATGGGAGATTATTAATCCACCATTTAATAATCTCCCATAATCTTTATTATTGTGTAGATAAAGGCTTTCGAATTCATTAGGAAAAACCAATATACGTGAGAAATGTACGGAATTGGACTTTTAGAAAAGGTGGCTTATTTTTATTTCGATATAATGGTCCTCAATTTCGTAGTAATGAATTATCATTTCTTAAAACCTTTTTCAACACTCTGGCCATTAAGTTTTCTGCTTTTTTAATGATAAAAAATTATGTTCATAATAAAAAAAACAACCGCTACTGTTTCATGACATCATGTGCATAGATGATTTATTTGACAGTAATTATTTATCACGGTTATACATTTTTATAATAATATAATTGCTTTGATAAATTTTTGCCATTTCAACATGATAATGTTATCATAAATTCCCAATTTAATAGTTCAAAATCGTTAATATGTTTAAGAGTCGCTTAATGAAAGTAAGTCAAATATTAGTTGCTAAAACATAGACTTAATTGTAATTATATTTTATATGGAATTTCATGAAATAACTTAAGTTATAGTTACAGTTATTACAGTTTCTTGTTCAAAATATATAGAATGAAAAATATCCATGAAAGTACTATATATTGAGAAATTTTTTTCTTTCAAATAGGAAATGCAGTAGAGAAATAAGCTATAATGATTCAATTTATTAGTACAAAATGATAATACTGATATGAATGTGATAACAATTTATATATACAAATATGTGATGATAACGATATAAATTTAGTGAATGTAGAGGAGCTATTGAATACCGCTATTTAATTTTAATTGGATTTTTTTTATTGTGAGTGTATAATTTTTTTACGTTGGACTCTAATTATACTATTGTGAGATAATAAATATTAGAGGTTATGTTTACATCGTTCCTTAAAGTCTTTGTTCACCAATCATATATATTAAGACAAAGAAAAGCATTTACAAAGTTTAAGTATTTAGTAAATTTATTCAAATATTTTGTTGTGCAATTTATCCAATTATTTATTAATTATAAATGTAAATTCTTGCATTGATATCAGTATTGAAGATATATTTAATAATGACATAATTCTAAGAATTTGTACAATTTATATGAAGAATTTTCATATTATATTTTATATCTGAATTATTATACATTTATGCTTTAAAATCCTTCGCAATGTATATTCATATTCATTTCTTAATGATCAATATGAAAATAAACATAAAATGTTTTCACTTTCTTATTTGAACATGGTACCCAACTAAAACTCCTATGCAAGAGGATTACTGATTATCCTCAAAATATTCTAGACTGCCTCTTAAAGCCTTTCACAACCCCTAAGCTCATTCTGCAAAGAACCATCTTCTAGACTGCATAAGCTCTTACAAAAACACATTCATTTATTGATGCAACATCCCCAGGCTTTGAGCTGGAAGATTAATTTCGAAATGCTTTTGATAAGCTGGTGCCAGAATTAATATTTTAACGGCCCAAGTTCTGAAGGAATCCATCCACTCTTCTCGGGTTCTGGTCTCCTCTTTTATCACCCAACAAATGTATAGGTGATAAATCGTTCACCTGTTCCTAAGTTCTTCTCCAGGTCTGTCTTGGAGGTTGATGGGTTGATAGTGGGAAGTTCTTCTCACTCTTCCTCTCTTCCACCCTCTTTCCTCTGTCACTTTTGCTCTTCCTGCTTTCTAATAAAGTTGGATGGAAGCAGGAAAGCTGGAAAGAAATGTCTTCCGGTCGTTGTACGATATAATTCCGGTTGCATAACTCGTATTTCGGTTTGGGAAATGGTTATTGGCGTGGAATGGGAATTTTGCTTTTCGTTTCAAATAGGAAATGAGCGAAACTCTCTCGGTGGCACTATTATATTTGGTTTATGAATCTGTTAAAGATTATAAAAATAAATTCATCAATATATTTTACAAATTGAGGCTCTTAGAGGACCATCATTTTCTAATCTTTCTATTTAGCTCTCGTTTAAATGATTCTTGCAAAGAGTTGTTGACGGATTTATATCTATGAATAAATATGTACTTCATTTAAAATATCTTTCTAATTTTGGAGCATAATAGTAATAGCACGGTTGGTAAATAAATTTAATTTGGAAGGAATTAATAGTGAAAAATAGCTGACTTTCCTTTGAAATTGGAAATTAATATAATTTATTTAAATTGGCCAGTGTAGTGTTTTAGGATTATATGAAAATCGCTGATAGAAAATGATCATTGTTTTCTGATTTCATGCATAGTTGGAAAAAACAGATATACTGATATTTTGGCAATATTTGTGGAATATAATTCAACAGATTTATATATTTGAAATTTGTAACTTGTTAAACATATTATGCAGGTGTCGTGGAGGAATTTTTGTTGAAATTTATGGTGTTCTCTGATGACATTTACCATTTTTTTATGTTTTAGACTAAGAAAGATATCTAATATACGTTTAAAATCAAAATTTATCAAACTATTTAATTCCAACAGAAATTAGGTCGAATACTGCACCCACTATTGACCTAATAATCAAATGCTTCCATAAGTTCAAAACTAACTTGTTTAGAAAAATTGCATGCTAAATCATAATTTTTTACGAATTAATATTTCCAAAGAAATTATTTTGCATTAATACACTTCATTAAAGTGATAATATTTTACAAATTTCTAATCGACATATTCCATAAAGACCAGTTATTTGTTAAAAGTTTTTAAAATATGAAAATTTAATCCTACAGACGTTTATTTATTTATTTTTTTTTTTAGCTTAAAATCTCAAGTTGTCGCATAATGAAATTTTCATAGTACATTAATTATAAAGATGAAATAGTTTATAATTATTTTTCAATTAAATTTGTAGAGTTTCAAAAACATCTGTAATGTATGTAATTTTGTTCTCGATTGGAATTATGAACCTAAATTTTGTACAAGATCAATAATCGACAATAACAGCAATATTAATATAATTAATATCAATAATCGGCAATAACAACAATATCAATATTATTAATATCAATAATTTTGTACATTATCATTAATAACAATACAATATCAAATCATTGTTAATTCAAAATTTTTACATTACCATTGTGAATATTACATTAGACTTCGAATTAATATTTCAAAATATTTGTGGGCCAAGTTAAGTAATTAATCTTATTATTACAGATTTTTCATTCCCTATTTAAATTCAGAACTCTGATTAAATTTACATCATTAATAATGTTCAGTCATAAACCGTGATTTCTCGAAATTGCTAGATTTGATAACATTAATAAATCAATTTCTGCTTAAATGATTTATATCTTATCAATTAAAGGAATATTTAATATTTCTTTCTTTTTCAGTCTTCATTTCCCTTTCATTCTGATAACATTCAACGACTGAAAAAGAATAATAATAGTTATTCATTTACTCATTTGCGATATAATTCCTGCATTGCGATGATCATTATGTTCACAAATAATTATTGGCATGGAATTCGTATTTGTTTTATTTCTATCTGAAAAATGAATAATATTTGTCTGGATCAATTCCTATATCTTCGATTAATTTTTATTTACAATCTTATCATAATTTCTGCTTTACAAATAAGAATAACATTTCTCTCTAATGTTCTTCAAGAATTATCTTCAATGAGTATTTTTTAACAGTTCTGTAAAAATATTCATTGAATTTCCATTGTGAATTTGAATATACATCTAACTTTTCTAGTAATTGTTGATTATTAAAAGGTGGATTAAATTCGTTCTATTGCTTTGGTATTATAAAAGGAGTATGCTTTTTATATTTAATCTAAAAATGGAATATAATTTAATTGATATTATGAATTTGAATACGTTTTCTAATAATCTATAACTGATTTTTCGTAAAACTTTGATTTAATTTATGTATAAACAAATAATTAATTTCTTCGTAGAATTTAAATCATGAAAGAAAATCAATTCATTTTAACATTATGCTTTTTTATTTAGATGAATTTTTGTGCCATTATTTAAAAAATAAATTACACTTAACGATTAATATGCTTAGAAATTCATACCAGTACGACAAACTGCGAATATATGGTAATATTAAAATGTAATAATTATCACTTGATTGTTGTATAAATATCTCTTGATTACTAAATATTTTCTACTCTGTTTTCAATATTTTTTGCAACCAAAAAAAGGTATGATTTGTTAAATTTATTTGGTTTATTGTATTTCTGTATTCTGATCATTATAGCGTAATTTTAGGTTAAAAAAGCATTTCGTAACCATAAATCAATAATTCCTATTATTTTTGTAATTTGATTTTAAAATCCACATAAATTTTTAATAATTTGCAAAATTTTGCATTTTTTATTTAGACATAGCAAACAAATTTTATTTCATTTAAGACATACCAAACTAATTTTAACCTTTAATATTTTAATTATTATCTGATTTTTATCTTTATTTTTGTTATTGTTGCCACATATATTGGAATCATGTACCCTTTATGAATTATTTAAAATGTCTACGAATCACACAAGAATCAAATATAGTATTAATAATAAAAATAAATTTGTAAAATAAGGCCTTCCAGACTAAACATACTTTTATTTAATTTAAGCAAATATTTAACTATTAATCGTATTTATATTTCACTCATGTATAGTTTTTATCATATGTATAACAAATATTATATTTTTGCATTCATATTTTTGGAAAATAACTTGAATAATGCTGGGATTTTGTTCAAATATGAATGTCAATGATTTGCTTTTTATTGATTCAATTACTGAAATCAATATATCTTAAATTAAATTGAAGGGGAATTATATATTTTTAATCACTTAATTAATTTAATGATGTTATTTGTCTTTGATCAAAATATTAATAAAAAGTTAAGTTCTATTTTAATTTTATTGACTTTTCTTGATTATTAAATTATATTATTATTTCTAGTGATAAGAAAAATATTACCTAAATCTTTTTAAAAAACTATCATTTATATATTTATAAACTGTCATTTATACCATTTATGTATTCTATATTAATATAAACGAGATAATTAAAATTTAGAGTCTATACACTGATGTAGGAATAAACTGCATACAAAGTTACGAAAAGTTATTAAACACAGATTTAAAATATTGATTTTAAATTAAAAAATATTTAATTAAAATTTGAGGTTAAGCATTTACTTTATAAAAATTTATGCAAAATAATTAAGACATTAAGTTTAATTATTTTCACTACTTTAATAATTTGAAAAATACGTTACTTTAAAATCGACTTAGTTCATTAGAATAATTTTCTAATTAAATATTAAAGCTTAGGTACATCAGAATATTAATGTAATTAAAGCTTAGACCGATAAATTATTGCACAAACTAACATTGGTTGAAAGACTGTGTAATTAAATATGTTCATTAAATTAAGAATATTTGTGATACATTAGAAAATTTGTACCAAAGCTGCAACAAGGGAAACATTTTATTCACTGTTGTTAAATTCCTCTTAATACAAAACAAAAGTAAATCTTAATTATATTTCTGGGAATTGTTCCAATAACGTTAAAACGGTATCTTCAAAATGTAATTTATTGAAACATAATTAAATTTCATGTACTCATATCATTAAATCTATTGATTTAAGATGTATGATTGCTGTGTACTATTAAACCTTTTATACTTAATACAGAAAGATGAATATTGTATATTCAATAACTTGGTTAAAGCCTAAGCCAAATCAATTAAATTTTAAGTAGGTAATCTGTTGTTATTTTTATTCTGAAGAGTTTAACGACATTTGTTATTATGTTGTTATTATTATTATATGTATGTTGTTTGTTATTAGATTTGTTTTAACGGCATTTGTTTATCGACAAAGTTATTTTGAATATAAGAAGTCAGTATAATTTAGGGGTCTAATGGTTGAGTGACTAGCGCCCTGTGCCACAGTCTTCGAGTTCGAGTATGAGTTCTTCCATTGATGTTTGTAGTAGTTCGGAATCCACTTTAAACCATAAGCCCTAGCCTAACATAACTGTCGAGCGTTGGACATACGACTGACAACCTTAGCCCCTTAAAAACAAAACATCTCCTGTCTCGAAATCTGCTAGTCGGCAGACGGCCTTGGCTCATCATGGGACTGTTGCGCCAACGAAGAAGTTTGATTTAAATTTGAACAAATTTCTTAATTGTCAGTTTAATCTTATACAAGAAAAAAATTGAACAATGTTAAACATATCAACAGAGGTTTTCAGAAATTTTTTGCAAAGTGTTGATTTAGATTTAGCAAAGTGTGATTTAGATTTACGTGAAAAAAATTTTTAATGTCATCAATTCGAAATAGAGTTTAATTATCGTCTTCATCTTTAAAATTGTTCTTTGCCTTAAATTGTTGCTGGAAAACAACTATGAATTATATTCTATATTTATGTGTTTTATTAAGAAAATACTCTTATTTGATTACTAAAAAATGTGAAAAGCATGGTTTGAATGTTAATAATAAATAAGTAGTTCGATGAGTGACATAGATAACAAAATATGAAAGGAAAGCCAAAGTTTATATTTGACTAGGGGAACGGTAAAATATGAGTACCTAAGTAGTATAGGTAATAATGATATGTATACTAATTGTTAATTTCACAACTTATATTTAAATCAAATCTAACATCATAAAAAAACCATAGCAAAATCTTTAACATTTCTGTAGGAACTGTAAAAAAATTATAAAATCTGATTTAAAACTAATACAAAAAAAATATATTCTTCAACTAAAGTCAAAAACTTTTCTCAACCTAGTAATGTATAAATTGTTGTATTAAATTACTTGACGTGAAAATGAAAATATGTAGTTACAATTGAGGAAGTTTGAGTGTTGACAATTTGAAGTTACTATAATTAAGATTATAAGATTATTATTAAAATGTTCACGAAAATCGAGGAAAGTTTTGCTGAAAATTTTATGATTATTATTAGATTCTTTTATGATAGACAACTTAAAATAAAAAAAAGTAAAAAATAAGTAAAGTACAAGAAAAATCTCAAAGTTAATACTGATTATTATCAGAAAATATGTTTTAATTTCAAAGAAAATATTCCATTATTTTACCCGATCTTCACTGTATTCAGTTTCATCAGGATAATGCCTCTAAATGTCATACCTGTAAGTCTCGGTTTTATTTTTGTATAAAATAAGAAAGAAAATCAAAATTGAGGCTAAAATATTTTAATTAATTCCGTGCTAGTCCACGACATTTTTTTAGTGGATTGTTGTGTATTTAAAGCAAGCTCTTTACTAACAGTATCCCAAAACAATGAATGAACTGTTGTTATGGACATTGGAGAACGAAATGTTTTCGAAATGTAGAGCAAAATCAACCTCGATATTTTCAGAAAAGCTTTTTCACCTCGGAAATCAAAATGTAGCACGGTATTTCAACAACAGGGATATGAGATTGAATATCAGAGAATAAAATTCTTTTCTCTCTTTCTCTCTCTCTATATATATAGTTAATAATTAGCTATTATATCTATACCGAAATAGCTAAAATGAGTTTTCAATAAAAAAAATGAAATACCTTTGTATTTCCAATTATCTTTACGTCATAAAATTAATATCATTTTATTGAGTTATCTTTACTTGTTATTTAAAATTATATTTGTACTGTATTATTTAATTAATAATTTTGTTCTTATAAAACATTTACAAGCTATCTTACCAATTAAAAATCTACTAAAATTAAAAATAATTCTCTAAACAAATGTAATATTTCAAGATTTCTGTTTTGAAAGTGGTGAATGATAAATAACGCATCAACTAAATTACTTTTTCCTTACTATCTGATAAGTTGTTAGTGTTTGGTGCTTTAAAAATATGTCTTTTTTTACCTATAATAATAATTTGTCAAATTTTTGAGTTCGGCATCGAATCAAAATTTAAAAAATCTCTCAAATAACCAACCAACAAATTTCTATACTGTTGCTCAATTGGCCATAACAAAGTCACTTTTCATCCTTCACCATGGTGATGATACAGTGAGACCTAGAAGTGTCAATTTTCTTCTATTAGCTTCATAGATTTTCCAGGTTATAATTAAATGAAAGGCTAAATATATCTCGTTTATGATACAAGGAAAATGGTGCAATTTAAATCACACAGATAATATCTCGTTATTAAATCACTTCATCTATAAAGACACTTTTATTATATCCTAAATAATAACTTATATCAATTTTGAATGCATTAATTTCTAAATTTCCATCGATATCTAAAGGTTTTCAGATATTATACCATAAAGAGTAATATTTCTTGTTTAAAGGACAAATAAAATAATGTACTTCGTCAAGTCTGAGTAAATGATCTGAAATTCAATATTCAGATATTTTATTTAACGATGAATAAAACTGTGGAGATTGTATTCTGAAAATAATCTACTCACTGTCTCAATTTCCAAATAGTGCCTGAAGATTAAATATGATGATGTTGATCATCGTGGGACTTGCTTAAGGCAGAATAACATTCGTCATATTTAAGTCATTGTTATTCAGATTTGCTTAAGTCAAAGCTAGTCTTCTTCATTGTACAGTCTTTTATTTTACAGTTCCTTTTTATTTTCATACAAAGTATTTCTCTATTTTACGGTTTCTTTCGATAGATATTTTGCTCAGGCACAATGCCTCGACAATTTCCAATTCCGAATAACTGGCGAAATGGTAATTTGGAATGTGAAATTTCTACGAACAAAACGAAATTCAAGAGTTAAAATTTAGGCTTTCGTTTTCCCCAGAGTATCTTTTCTGTTGTGTTTATTGATTGTTATTATTTTATTTTCGTAAAAGAATAAAAACTAAGAAATATGTGAAGATATTTTGCTGATATACTGAAGGAAATCCTTTAATTCAATTATTTATCATGATTTGAAAATAAAATTTCCATTCTATAAATTAAAAAGAAAATACATTATAATAACTGCACTAATATAATACATTATTCGCTTTAAATCCTTTAGATGTAAATTGCATGAATAAACTTATAGGATAATGATACTTTTAAGAATAATAAAAAATAAAAATTTTAGTTAAAAAATGAATAAATTAAAAAATATATTTAATTATTTCTTTCGTAAACATTAAAAAAATAATTTATTATTTCTCGATTTTTCATTAGAGCATATTTTACTTTTGTAAGATAAATATTTATAATTCAAACAATTTTTTGCTATACAATATTTATATGATACGGCATCTATGTATTTTCTGAATTTTTAAATCATATAAATCGTATTTATTTTTGTTAATAATAAATTTCAAAGATTGTTAATTATAGTTATGGTCATTCAAACCAAAACTAAGCTAAAAAAATCTGAACCAAACTATATTATTTATGTTTCTTTTTTTTAAATAAAGGCAATTAAATAAAATGAAACTCTTACAAAGATATAAAATTCCATGTATTTAAAGATGTATTTTCATGTATGAAACTGTTACGTAGGTATACAATTTCATAGATGTAAAATTTCCTGTACGTTTATATATTTCATGTTGTAAAATATACACGTTAAAACAATATTTTATAATTTTTAATTTTTTTTATTTATTCACGATATATATAAGCCTGGAGTAAAAGTCAAAACTTTTTGTATTGCTTACTTAAATTTGATTTAATTCCGACAAATTTTATTAGATGTTATATATTACGTATAAATAACATTTCTAAATAAAAAAAATTAATATTTCCAAAATTGAAGGATTTATAAAAATGTTAACATTAAAATACTTTATAACAGAAAAATTAATCAATAACAATAACAATTGTAAATTTTTAAAATGTTTATTAGATTCAATTATTGGTTAAAAGCTTCGAAGTAAGGTAAACAACGAGACAAAACGAAATTAATTTCCTTTGTCTGGCTCAGGAAGTCGATGTTTTTACTTATATGTTTGTTTGAAGTTTCTAAAAATAAATCATAGAAAAAATGTTTTATTAGTTATGTTAATCGCTCTTTCCCGTTTTGGAAATAAAACAATTAAATATAAGGTATTGATATAGCATAGCCTTATATTTAATTGTTATATATAACACAATGTGCTATTCTTTAACATAACGCATTTATTTTGTTTATTTTAGTCTTTAAATATTTCAGCTGAATTGAATATATTTTTGAATTTTAAAAATTATATATCAGTTAGATCAAAAATAATTTGATTTTATTTATATCATATATTGATTGGAATGTGTTTATTTAATGATTTTTTTTGAAAATGATTGAATATATATATATATATATTTTTTTAAGTTTCATAAATTGTTATAATCATATTTTGCTCCCAAATTTTAAAAAAATATTATCAGAAAATTTAATCAATAACAGTAACAATTTATTTAAATGTTTATTTTTACATATAGCAATCACCCTGGCAATGCTTCGACTCGAGATATTCAGTGAAGCAAAATGAACAAATTCCTTTTGTCTCACTCAGGAAGCAGTAACTTTTATTAGAAGCTTCTTGAGGGAATATTGTTCCCCTTACATAGTAATTTTGTAAGTTATTTCATTCTTCTACTTATACCGAGGACTTCTTAAACAACCACTTCCAGAAAAGTTACGGAACGTTGGAGAGCAATAAAGTGCTCAAATCTCTTTTAAATCGTAATCTTCGATGCCAAAGAAACATGTTCTAATAGAAATTCCATTTAGTTTCTTCAAGAAAAGGAAAACTCTTCTTTTTTTTTATCCATTTTATTTTTCGCAAATCTTACAAAAGCAATAAATTGAGCTTTCCACAGAGAGAACCTCTCATCGATTTCAGGTTTAAAACTTTTGAAACTCTTTTATTATGTCATCCACATAGCTCTTAGCAACTGCTAACCGGTACAAAGTCTGCCGTTAAAAGTTCTTGCCGGAACTCTTATTGAAAGTATTCTTTTATCGATTTAATTGTGGCAAAATACTCTTCAATTACTTCGTTTAATTGGTTGGGGGTTGAGATTCCGAGATCCGATTTAAGTGGAGTCGCTTGTTTAATTTCTTATTTGTTGCCGACATTGCCCTGTGGGGTTCAATTTGAAGATGTAAATAAGAATTATGACGTTTGAAAAACTACACATTGTCTAGAAGCTAAACTTTTAGAATGAATGATTCTTTGATATCAATAATAAAAGCTGGCGAACTGTCTGGTGGACAACTTTGAGTATCTGAATTAGAAGAACAAGTGAAACCATATCGAAAGATCTTGTGCCTCTGCCAGAGATAGGTGGCTTAAGATACTTACTTGGGGAGGTTAGCTGGTCTCTTCCCACTTAGGTTCAATTGTTTTTATTAAATATTTAGTATTTTAATGAATCAGTGTTTTTCTTATCAGTGTCAATCTTATTATAGTGCTTACATTTGGTTGATTGAGTCGGCATTGTACCAAGTTCTGTCTTTATTAAATTTTCATTGAAATTTGAAATTTACATAAACGACGTAACAGATGAGCTAGCAAAAGAGAAAAGAAGTTCGAATTTTAATTTATTATTATTTCTTTCTTTATTTTTTTGCAATGAAATTTAAAGTATTTTTTATGGTACTTCTGGTTTTAATGTTCTCTTTTTCATGCATTTCAACTAAATTAGTGGAATGTAAAAATTGTTAATATAATTACATATGAGTTTAGATTTCAGATACAGTTCAGTATGACCTATTAAGATTTCATAAATGGTTACGCTTTATTTTATCATGCCACCTCCCCAGGACAATATAAAAAAGGTAAAGAAAAAAAAAAGGGAAAGCACCTTCGTCTTTGAGCTCAAACGATAGGCTGTAGATAGGCCGTATAGCCTATTCCTTGAGCTCAAAGACGAAGGTGCAAGCCCATTAAATGACTTCCATTGAAGTGTTCATTCAAAATTGTAGTGGCAAAATATTTGTACAATGTAACACGATTCAACTGAGTTACCTCAGTGACACTGAATTTGACTACACATTTGCCGTTCTACTGGCGAATGACTTAATCAATATTGATAACTTTCGAAAACAACAGCAACAAACAAATGATTTTTTATAGATAGGTAATGAACAGTAAAATATATTAAATTAAAAAAATAGTTCTTTTACAAACTGTGTACTTTTTGTTCAATGCATTTAATTTAAAATACTAGATGCAAATTGAAAAAAAAAATATATATATATATATATATATATAGTATAATATATATATAATATATATAAGTATGTGTGTTTATGTGTTACTGTTGATATATGCTTATTTTTTAATGGTTAAAATCCCAAACAATGTAGCGATATTTATCAATTTCACAGATACCACAATTTCAAGATTAATATTTGCACACAGAAATGAAAGGACTGATTACAAATTCATAAAATTTTATTTTATTTTATTTATTCACTATGAATTGAATCATGACGTTCAATAAGCATTTAAACACATGCTGGTTTTAAAATAATTAGATATTTGAACAGTTTTATTCCTCGTTTCCAAATACGCCGGTTTTACCTTTTGCAAAATCTTAAATAAATGAAATGTTTCTTATTGACCATTGTTTAGTTTCCAATTTTATTAAAATAAATAATTATAAGTCTTGTAAGTGATATTAATTGTGAGGTTTTCTTAATTTTAGCATTATTAAATTTTAAAAAAATTAAGGCAGTAAACTCAATAAATTTGAATATTTAATTTCAGTATAATAAAAAAAAATGAAGGCTCATTCCGTTTTAAATGAAAGGATGATTGAAAAATCAAATTTATTACATAAATTACAATAAAATATCACTCTACACAATCTTTAGAAAACTTTCTCATAACTGAATATTAGTACATAACATTCCATTAAGATACTCACTCCAAGCATCTTTTTACAGTAAGAAATGGGTTACATAAACCCATCATAATACAAATCTGATGTATTTATCTATAAATCTTCAATTTTTGTTTGTTCTATATCTTTTCATATGATAAATTGCTTTGAAATAATGCATAAATTCTTGTCCACTGAAAAGCATTTTTCAATACCAGTATACTTGCTGAGAACATATACTCATTTGTATTCATTTGATGGCTCAAATCTCTAACCAGAATAAATCTGAGATTATACGATTATCTAATAAACCACAAATAGCATAATTCTTCCTATTAGGAAAAAAATCATCCGCAACATCATCCAAACTATCATCCAAAAACATCAATCTCCAAAGCAAATTGGAATCAAATTCAAATTCCACTTTCATACTGAAAGTATTATCCGGTATTAATTCTTAAAAAGGAGGAATAAGACTTTAAAAGAAAGAGAAAAATGATTCAAAATTTTCTACTCGGGGGAACATGAATGGATACCCCTAGGGATCCATTAGTCTTAAAAGCCTTCGAAGAACCGAACAATCGAACGATTTACTTCGGCCATCTACGGAATAAGTTGTTCTAATCGATACTGGTGTAAGTTCATTGAAAGAAAGACACTACTTTTTCTTCTTGAAGTAATCGAACTGTTCATTAAAGACGCCATTAAAGAAACAGTTTACTTTTCATCATTATCTTTCTTATTAATCATAGTTTTAATTTTCGAACTTCTTAAATTTATACAATTTTATTAATTTTTGTCGATAATCAAAAGTATTAATGTATGGAATTTCTCAGAAAATAATGAAAAAAGATGTTTCAATAATAATAAAAATAATAAATCTAAATAAAATAATAAAAAACATGTATTTTTTTATAGAATACAGTAATATAGATATCTTTATTATTGTATTCTATAAATACGTCCATGTCCATCCATTCTATATACCTATCTTGAGATAAGTGTATACAGTAATAAAATTAACTCATTATCTTTTTGCATCTTACAATAAAATGATTTAGTTGTATGTTCCATTGAAGTAAAAAAGTATGTAAAATAAGATATTTTTCACGCCTTAACATTAAAAATTTGCCAGATAGAAATTAAACACAAACATATTTAATTTATGCATTAATAATTGCATTAAAATCAGTCAGTGTGGCATATTTTGTTAGAAATAGTTATAAAATAATATTTACATAAAATTATATTTAAAAACTAGTTATTAATCTAAACTAGTAATTAATCAAGTATGCACGTAACATAATCATTCATAATTGTTTCCTAAAAATTATAACAGTAGAACTTTATTTAAAATTACGTTAGACTAATGTGGCAAAACTTTACTTCGTTGCATAAAACGTTATTTTTCACTTGAACATACATTATTTTTATCACACCTATTTTTTATATGCTTTTTCAATAACATTGAACATATATTCATTAAATATTATAAAAATCTTACTTTTGTTATCGAGTTCCAATAATACAAGTTATTTCAATTTATTTAATCTAAAGTTTTATTGTTAATTTGTCTAAGATTTATACAGATAAAGCTTTAAATATTTTATAATTATTCCTTATTTCATTCTATTTTCCATTTACAATAGACAAAAAAATACGTTGTAATGTCAACAGTGAATTCAAGTGTTCAAAATTAACTATTAATTTATTTACTAAAAAATTTAATCATTGCCATATTTTAACGATTGTTTGAATTTATTTATATTCAAAGTGTGACAGTTTGCACTAAATTTATCAAAATAGACTCAGGTATTTTAAATTTATGTCATCACATGTACTATATGTATGCATATATGCAGTTGTTTAAATTGTGCATCCAACCAATGCTACACAATCTAAATTTATTGCATTTTTTATTTTTCATATTTCTATTTTAGTAATAAAAATTTATTATTGATTATATAAGCCTCTCCCTTTTTTTTCTTTTTGTGAAATAATGAAACATAACGTAATATTTATTTGAATATATTTACTTTAAACATTACTAGCACTAACAAACTTCCAGTACTACTGTATAAAGACATCGATGCAATTTTCAATTTTAAATGTCATAGGTAAAGAGTAGAATACTTTTAATTTCCCAGAAGAAATGAATTTTGTCTTACTGTACATTATTATATTATATATGCCTTGATAGTGATTATTATGAATGTGATTATTATGAAAAATAACTATTATCAACTAAATATTTAGTTGATGGATCTCTGATAATTTAATAAATAAATTAAATTAAATTATGATTCCTAATTAAGAAATGCATTGTAAATAGTACATATTGAAATAGTAGAAAGAGATTGTAAATAATATGTATTTTCATAATTTTGGGTTGTTTTACACGTTTATTTAAGCTTCACTTATTTACAAATTCTTTCAAAAAGATTTTATTAATCTATCCTAATTAAATCATTCAAAAAAAAAACTGAATCCAATTGAGAATTTATATAAATCGTTTTATTATAAAATTATTATTATTAACGTTATTGTATAAAATTATAAAAATCGTTAATCAAACAAGTAAAAATATTATTTTTTAGTTGCCTTATTTGGCAGAGTTATGTCTATGTTTTCTTGCACGAAAATAATTTTTCAAATATATCAAAATACAAGTGTAAATTTTTCAATAGATAAAAAAAAAAAAAAAAAATTAATTAAATTCATGGTGTATTTTGTTGTGTTGTTAAATTATCCTGGGGATATAAAAAATTAACCATTTATTCCGTTTATAGAAATTTTAGCGTTACCATCTAGGAATGATTACTTATTTCTATTTTTATTTGTATTATAAACAGTATAATGCAGAAACGGGGCCTGATGGCCCGAATGGCTAGCGCTCTGGCGTTCGGTACCACAGGTATCGGGTTCAAATCCCGACTTTGCCATGGGTGTTTGTAGTGGTTCGGAATCCACTTTAAGCCGTAGGTCCCGGTCCTAACAGGATCGTAGAGAGCTGCGGGGGCATTGTTACTCCGCGTCCGTGGCTTACCATCAAGTTACGCATACCCCCCGGGGTAATGCAAAGTGAGTTACATCGGTGCAGCCTTTATGGCGAAAGATCACGGTTTATTTGCCAGCTGCATTAAAAGAAAAAAAAATAATGCAGAAATGTATGTATGTGCACTTCGGATCTTGAACAATTTATTGCCTTTTTCTGAGAATGTAAGCCACTTTAAGGATTTTGTATTGCAAATGCTGTGATTGTTTTGTTAGACAATTTGCATGTTGCGAATAATGTTGTGGATTTTGTTGTTGAAAATCGTCTTATTTCTTGTTCACTCCTTCTCGAGGATTTTTTTTTGTATGTGTGTTTAATTGATGTACTTTATTTTTTTATATGTATATATACGTGCAACTAAATAATTTAGCACATTGTAAAATAAAATTTTATTAATTCAGAATTGATGAAAGTACTAAGATCGGTGATTTTCATAAAATACTATACAAATTAAACTAAACTTTATATTGCCTTCTTTTAAATAATTTCTTTACATCCAATAAAATTTAAAAGCAATTTCAACTTGTCTTTCATAAGCTGTCACGAGAAATATAATTAAATTTCAAATGAAAACTGATTAAATGATTAAAATTTAAATACCCAAAAAATGAAAAGTTATATTTTTTTTTAGAATAATATTTTTATGAATTCCTTTTTTTTTTTTTTGTATTTAATTAATGCAAATTGAATATTTGTAAATTTTTTAAAGTTTTGTAAATATGAATTATTATTCACAAATAATAAAGTTTGTGAATACAAAAATAAATAAACATAAAAAAATTAACATGTCATAAAAAATGGACATTTTAAAGAACAATTGATAATACATATTCGATTGAAAAGCTATTAATCTGGCAATACATTTTAAAATTTTTAATTTCATTTCATTGCTAGCTGAAACATATAATTTGGCTATTGATATAGCACTAATTATATAATGTGTAAACAATTTGTGTTATAACAAAATTTAAAATAAATTTTTTTTTTCTTATTTTAAACGTTATTAAAAAAAAAAAAAAATCTTTAATAAAATTTTTCTCCTCTTTCTGTAATTTTCTTACACCACTTAACCTCTCACACCAATCCTTACCGAAATTTTTTTTTCTTGTTTGTCTCCTTTCTTTCTTACAGTCTGTGTGTTTGTTCCATTACTGCACGGTAACCGAAAGAACAAAAGGACGATAGTTAGGGGTGGTCGAATTAGTGGGCGGGGGGTGGCCGGGAAGGGGGGATGCGTAGGTGGTAGCGTAAGTACTCCTGATACACGACAGCTCCAAAGTTGTGCAGGTGGGCCCTCTCTCTCAAAGGGATTGGTCTGATGGTGTAACAATCACTGAAAGGAAGGGAAGATACTGCTTAAGTGACGCATCCACACGCGTAGACAGAAGACAGGGTTGTCTTTCTTATTTCCTTGGTCTGAAATCTTTTTTTATTTTTGCTTGGTGTAAGCTGGTCGCAGGTTGTTTCGAAGCTATGTTCTTTTTTCTTTTCTTTCAGGGAATTAAATTAAGAGAGTGGACAGGGAATGTAGAAATAGTCTTGATTACAACTAAGTGCTTATGTGAGGGACTTTTATTAATGATCTTCAGGTGTTTTCT
Source organism: Caerostris darwini (assembly GCA_021605075.1). Classification (NCBI taxonomy): domain Eukaryota; kingdom Metazoa; phylum Arthropoda; class Arachnida; order Araneae; family Araneidae; genus Caerostris; species Caerostris darwini. The sequence continues at coordinate 516,519 of BPLQ01000804.1, read as the reverse complement.
TCGTGCTTAAGGATACTGTGTATTTAGTCTAACATAATTAGTATAAATTACATAATTAGTATTGTTTTATATAACATGTATTGTGTTTATGAAGCCTAGACCTTGTATAAATAGTTTAGTTTTGATTGTATACATTCTACTTTGATTATTTAGTTGAAATGTTACAAAAATATTTTATTCAGTATTTCCACCCCCACCATTAAAGTAGAAATGATTATCAGGTTTTACTAATTCATTTTCGACGAATTATGTAGTTTTATTACATTTTGTTAGTCCTTCATTAATTTGGCTTGATTTTTTGGTTTGGTGTTTCATTCATTTGGTTTGAATTTTCAGTTTGGTGTTTTATTTATGTGATTTGAATTTTTATTTTGGTGTTTTATTTATTTGTTTTGAATTTTGGTTTGGTGCTTCATTCATTTGGTTTTAATTTTTGGTTTGGTGCTTCATTCATTCGGTTTGAATTTTTGATTTGATGATTCATTCATTTGGTTAACGAGCATTACTGTTTGCCAACTATATTTAGAAGAATTTAGCATTAAATAATTATGTCAGTAATAATATACATCTACCATGAACCAACCATAATTAGTATATATCTTATTGAATTACGAAAACACGACGCTGTTTAAATAGTCTTTGAAAGTTTTAATTAAAAAATATTGACATTTAAAATATAGTATTTGATTATTTTAAGTAATTTAGTTAATGTATAGCACAAAACGTTTCATTAGTGAAAATGTATATTTACATTTATAATTATAAGTTCTCACTAATAATAATAGGAAAACTACCAAATTTATTAATATTCTTCAGATGCATTATCCGTATTTGGAAGTATTATACATGGTTAGTCAATTACAATTATTATAAATGATTAAATTACAATATTAGTCATTAACACATTATTATTATACGACATTTTATTAATGAAATTTGATGTTTTAATTATCTGACTTTGAATAGTATGATTTGAATATTGTCGTACCTATATATTTCTTTAAACTAAACTATAATAGTGCACAAGCGCTGTGAAAATAATTATAATTATACTAGTTTATTAACATTTTAAAGAGAATCCCAGGATTTTAATGAGATATACTCTTTCGGTTTCTTTATAATCTAAATTATAAATAATCTTTCATTAGGGAAGTATATATTTACCTGGGAATTAAATTAAATTGAAGAATAGGGTGTGCGAAAACAATCTTGTTTACAACCAAATGATTAATATATATGTTCTTTAGTTTCTTATGTTGAAGATATGATAATGATATGTTTAATAAAACATATCATTTATTAATAAAACATAATTCCAACAAAGAAAGATTAAATATGCATGACAATGATAGGCAGACATTCACATTCTTTTCTGATTTACTTTATTTTATGAAGTCTAGACAGTATTTAAATAACTACTAATTTTGGAAATATTGTACTTTGATTGTTTACAATTATCTATTTATTAATAATGAAAAAGCATGAATTAGCTTAAGAGCGAATTATTAATTTTTTACAGTTGTCTCATTCGTGTAAAAATACACATTTATTATTAAATAAAACATTTTTTTATGAGCCAAACTACTAATAAAATTGAATAATGCTAGTACCTTATTAATATTTATCATGTGCTGTTAATTGATCACTAGACGATATTTAAATTGTTATTACTTATGCAAACATTATTGATTATTTGTTTCTTGTTTATAAGGTTAAGAGTGTAGAAAATATTTTCATCATATAAAAAATATTTCTTTTAATATTTACCTCAGCATTTGTCAAAATAAGTTGCCTGTTTAAATGTTCATTTAAATGAGGAATTATTTGCAATTAATTTTTTTATTGAAATATGAGAATTTCTTTAGACATACAATAGTTCTTGAGTTGTTTTATTCGCATTAATGTAGTTCTGAAAATGCATTTGAGTATAAGTTTCAATGTAAAACCTTATTTAAGGCCAAACATTTCTTATTTGCATTTTAATTGTTCATTTTAAGAAAATAGGGAATATAAAAGTTGTGTAAATAGTTAGAGATTATGACGCAATCACAATTAAATTGATTTAACTAAGGTATTTATATTAAAAAATATTGCAAATATTAAATCACGAATTTTAACACATAAAATAATTATTTTTTATTGAATATAAAAATAATTATTAAGATATTATTTACATATTAGCTTAATTTTTAATGTATCGGTTACCATTATTAATTTAATTACTAACGCAAACAAGATTCTAATATTTATTTGAGAACAAGCATGTAAATTAGAATGTAAAGATTATTTCCATACAAACAATTTCTAAGAAATAATTTCTAAATAATAATTCACATAAATAATTTCTAAGAAAAACAAAAAAATACAATGATGCAAACTTTTACTGACTTTAATTTTAAATTTATTTTAATGCTGAATTTGATTATTTTTTATTTTAAAATAATTACAACGTTGATAAATAGCTACCGGTACAATTTATAATCAAGTAAATTTAATTTTACATTTTAAATAAAGTGTTTTAAATTATTCATCATTTAGCCAATCAATTTTATTGTTTTGAAAATTGTCTGAAATAAAGACAGATATTAAATAAATAAATATATAAATAATAAATAGTCCCATGTTTTTTTTTTTTCTTTGCTGTACATAAAGGTTCTCGTGTCTGCCATATTTCTACCAGGAATTGGCTACCAACGGATTATGCCTTATTTCCAGCAGTAAGCCTGGATGGAAAAATGCATTACAATACAGTATTATTTTTGAAAACAGCGATTGAAATACGAGACAACAGTGATATCAAATTTGTATCTTTTTTTTTCCCCTTTTGTGTTATGTACATCAGTGGGTTTCGTATTCCATTTATATATAACACAAGCCGCCCACCCATTTGCGATGGGAGGAAGAGATTTAATTTTATGACGACCATTAGGATTAACTGTCCTGCATTTGTGGCCCCTATGAGAGAAAACATAAATTATCATCAACCAATCTAATAATAAATGTATACTGATCTACATATATATATGTACTGATGAGAATGCATACTGATTCTGTAGTAGGATGAATATATAGTAAAATTAAACTATATTGCTTCTAGTCACACTCACACATGCTGTCTAGATTAACATTGAATTTTTCTTTTTAAAAAAAGTGACTGCAACGCATGCTGTAAATTGATACGAAACTGAACTTTGCAACACTGCCACTGTGCTCATTACTAGTAGTTTATGAATTAGACCAAGAAGTGAAAAAAGAAAAATACACACATATTAAAAATTAGTATTTTTATTTAAACATTAAATACCAACTTAAATACAATATTATAATTTACTATTTATTTTATTTTATATATAATAAATATTTATGCAAGCAAGAATTAAAAAGTTCAAATAGTTTGAATATTTCATAGAAATTTAGGATTTTGCATAAAATGTATCAGAAAAGCGTGAAATAACTGACGTCTTCTATTAAAGAAAGAGTATGTGATCAATGTGAACAAAATTAATTTTGCAAATTTGAAATAAATAATATTATATTTATTTGATACAATGTTTGAATAGTTCTTTATAAATCATCTACATACATAGAAATATTTAAGGGACGTTAAAGAATAATTTATTCACATTTCGATGAATAAAATGTGTCTTAAACTAACTCAAATATATCATGCCACCTCTTTTAAGGCAACAATTTGCTGAAATCAGTTTATTCTTAGACACTGCAACACGCTTCATGGTATCTCAAGAGCGCTATTTCACGAATATAAAGTTTGACAATATTTTAAGATCTTGTAAATGCAAATGATCTCTCCGAGATAAAGTAACAGACACAGAAACTTTACTCGATATATTTACATCGAAACGCAATAATGTAAACGCTTCAGAGAATATTCCATTTGAAAATTATCAATGGAATTGCATGCACAGCTGTTTCTTTACCACAAGTAGCATTTGGAATTGAATCTTAAATCGGTTTTGTGTCACGTTAGCAGCAAAAGTTTAATAATACGTTACAATTTTATGAATTTGAAAGAGATTTTGTGAATTTCATGATTGAAACTCTTTCTCGAAGTATGATTTTCATTTATATAATTAGTTAAAGCGCTTCAAATTCTAAATGTTTTAACTGTAATATTTGGAACAAGCATATACTTTAATGTAAATGAATTATTAATTAACTAATATGTTTAAGACTGTCTAAGGAATTGTATATCCTAAGAAATTCGGCTTTATCGAGTCTAAGAATAATATTTTTTGAGACTTTTATCTAGCTGATTTGCAATTCTAAACTTAACTGCATTGACTAAATTCTGATCTAGAATAATCGAATTAAAGGAATTATTTATACATACATTAAATTGCTACAAACAACATATAATTTTTTTATCTTTAAAATAATTAAACAGATTATATTTATTAATAATTGAGAAACCCATTTTTTATGCATTATAATTTTGATGTTTGTTATCTAATTTTAAAATGAAGAAGGAGCTTTTACAAAATATTTTTTTTGTATTTTGGGGTCCTTATTGTACTTAACATAACACTAATGAATGGTTAAGTACGAGCACCGTCTTCCGTCAATACTTTTAAGGGTACCTATCCCAAATGTCGTATGGGGGATATTTCACTAGGCAGCCTTACCGAGTAAAATCTCAGGATAGGCAGTCTTAATGCGAGATACTTAGATAAGTATAGCCCTCAATCACATCACTTCTGAAACAATAAGCAATGGCTGCAGCTGATACAGCTAGAGAATTTGAACCAGAATTCACCTCAAAATTTGCTTCGCGTTTTCACTGTATTAGAGTTAAATAGTTAAATTTTTAAGCTTAACTGCTGAATTAGTAATATGCTATTGGGGAAATTTTTTAATGTTATTGAAACTATTTTAACATACATGATGAATTTATTAAAAAAATTGAATTCAGGGAAAAAATAACCCTATTTTAAAATGTAATTTCTTTAAATGAATATAAATTTAAAGAAAAAGTTTGTTTAAATGCCATGCATTATAATAATATCTCTTTGAAATCACATCTCGTTACTTATCCTTCACCAATTTATATTTCTTTAAATATTACTATCAAATATGCTTTTGGTGAGATGAAACTTATTTTTGTAAGGAACTCTTGTAATGCTGAATTCACTTATGGTTAGTAATGCAATAATCATTATAGTGTGATAATTCTAGGATATGGAAAAAACACGCAACTATATAAATCAAGAATATCCAAACTTTTAGTTTCTTTGATCTGCATTTGAAGGGTATTCGACGACATACAAAAAATTATAATTAGCAAAGTTAGTAAAAAAAATTTTTAATAAAATCAAGCTATCTCGCATAATCTTCATTAAAATAGGCAAAAGTATCATGGAACTATAATATTGTTTTGCTTTCCAGGCATATTTGTTAATGTGAAATATACACGTATATATATATATATATATATTTGAGAATTAACTTGACACAGACTATCTCAACGTTTCAAGAGTGTATCCGATTTCATGCTAAGTTGTTTACAGTGCTAGTATATGTTAAGTAAATTGCATGTAGTATAGAGGGTGCACTAAGAGAATACTAAATGTCTTCAATTGCGAAGAGCTCTAGAGGCCGAATACTAGAGCTCTTCAATTTGCGAATGATCTTGGAAAAGTACTCATGAGCAGCACCTACATTTGAAAGTCATTAAGTGCCATATAATTATTATATATTGATAATAAATAAGGTAATTTTAAATAAAATGCTTTTTTATTATTTGAGTGTATTTTTTTTTTGAACTAAAGGAGGAATCTTTACTATTTTTTGCCTTTTCATTCAAGACTTGATTTGCGTCTTAAATAGAACAAAATTCGAGTTGATCTGCATTTGAAGGAAAAGGAAATTGTAGTCGACAATATATAAAAAGTACTAAATTAAAAAAGTTGCTATACAAAAACCGTGCCATCTCGCATAATTTTCAGAAACATAGGCAAAAGAACCATGGGATTTTAATATTTTTTGCTTTTTTTAATATGAAATATAGAAGTACTTACATATATATATTTCAAAAATTAACTTCATACAAAGTACCGCAATATTTCAAGAGTGCATCCGATTTCATTCTCAAAAAACGTTCTTTACATTACTAGGCTACGTTAAGTAAATTCCATATAGTATAGATTGTGTACTAACAGTACTACTGAATGCCTCAGTCTTAAAAGGGAAACTTAGGTCATCAATTTGTGAATAATCTTGGCAGTATGCCGTTAACATATAATATTATTATATAATTATAATAAATAAGGTAATTTTAAATAAAAGTAGGTTTCACTATTTGAGTGGTTATTTTTTTAATTGAACTATAGGGCGAATCTTTACTATTTTTTGCCTTTTCATTCAAGATTTGATTTGTGCCTTAAATACAATGGAAATTCGAATCGGAAACAGGGAAAAATTCAGTGATTATAGAGCTCTATTGATTAATTGAGCCAAACAATCCTGGCGCTTAATGGAGGATACCGCTTCCGCTCATTCTCGATTTATAAGGAACGGAAAATCAGGGTGAAGTCCTCCCCACTGAATAATGCATAACATTTGTTCTTTCTTTCTTTTTTTCTTCTTAATCTGTTCTCCCGTATGCCACTGGTCACCGCAGCCTGGCCGTAATCGATACCGTAAAACGACTACTCCCGTTTCAGGACGATACTGTTAACGGTCTTGTTTCCAATCCCAGGAATGGAAAACTTTAATGGAAAGATCTTTACAGCTCTTTCTTTTACTTTCCACGTTCTCCCCGCGATTTCTTTCAGATTTTTCTCTCAGCAATTTTTTATTTTATTTCTTTTAAAAGGAAAGGTGGGAGGCTGTTTGAACTTTGTTGCTTCCAAGATTCTGGAAGGTAAGGGGTCGGGGTAAGAGGTGCAGGAACTTCCAACAGAGACAGGAAAGCAATTTATTTGGTAGATAGAATGAACATGCTTTTCCCCCCACCACTCCCTACCTTTCTATCTCCCTGAATTCTGTTGTCTTGGTGATTGTTTTTTCGGGTGACTCCTCTTCTGGTAGATTCTTGAGGATTAGTTTGCAGGAATTCGGTTTTCACCTTTTTTTTTTTTTTCCTTTTGAACTTAACACCTCTTATTTTTAAAGAAAGGGTTTAGTTAAAGAAATAGTATTCCATTCCCAATCAAATCGAAATCAGAAAATTTCTCCCCAAAAGAATACATTTGGTCTTCTGCAGATTGATTATATGAAACAATAAGTTTCGCTTTGTGTTAATGTATATCTTAAAGTTCTTTGCAATCGACATCATTTCATTCTAATTTCATTTTGGCTCTCCTTTAAAAATAACTTTTCCTCAAAACTGATTGTTTATTAACATATAGGATAAACTCCATGTATTATAAGATTGTGCACTAAGAAAGTAATACTAAAAGATTCTGTTTTAAAAGTGAAGCGGAGCTCTTCAATTTGCGAATGATTTTCGAATTTCATTTACAAATCACTCATGAGCCGCACCTCTATTAGAAAGTCATTAAGTGCTATAATTGAATTATATATTTATAATAAATAAGGTAATTTTAAATATAAATCTTTTTCATTATTTGAGTGGTTATATTTTTTATTAAACTAAAAGAGGAATCTTTATTATTTATTGCTTTTCATCAAAGATTTGATTTGTTCCTTAAAAACAATGGAAATTCGAACGGAAAACAGGGAAAAATTCAGTGATTATTGAGCTCTATTGATTAATTGAGCCAAACAATCCTGGCGCTTAATGGAGGATACCGCTTCCTCTCATTCTCGATTGATAAGGAACGGAAAATCAGGATGGAGTCGTCGCCACTGAATAATGCATAAAAATTTTCTTTCTTTTTTTTCTTCTTAATCAGTTCTCCCGTATGCCACTGGTCACCGCAGCCTGGCCGTAATCGATACCGAAAAACGACTACTCCCGTTTCAGGACGATACTGTCAACGGTCTTGTTTCCAATCCCAGGAATGGAAAACTTTAATGGAAAGATCTTTACAGCTCTTTCTTTTCCTTTCCACGTTCTCCCCGTGATTTCTTTCAGATTTTTCCCTCAGCAATTTTTTATTTCTTTTCTTTTCTTTTAAAAAGAAAGGTGGGAGGCTGTTTGAACTTTGTTGCTTCTAAGATGAGGTTTGTAAAGATTCTGGAAGGTAAGGGGTCGGGGGTGAGAGGTGCAGGAACTTCCAACAGAAACAGGAAAGCAATTTATTTGGTAGATAGAATGAACATGCTTTGGACCCCACTCCCCCTATCTTTCTTTCATCCTGAATTTTGTTGTCTTGGTGATTGTTTTTTCGGGTGACTCCTCTTCTGGCAGATTCTTGAGGATTAGTTTGCGGGAATTCGGTTTCCTTTTTTTTTTCTTCTTTCCTTTCGAACTTAACACCTCTTATTTTTAAAGAAAGGGTTTCGTATCAGAAATAGTATTACTGTCCCAATGAAATCGAAAATCAGAAATTTTCTCCCCACGAGATTATATTTGGTATTCGTTAGATTGATTAAATGAAGCAATAACTTCTGCCATGAGTTAATGTATATCTTAAAATTCATTTATATTATAGTTTGCAATCGACATGATTTCATTCTAATTTCATTTAGGCTCTTCTTTAAAAGTAACTTTTCATCAAAACTAATTGTTTATTATCATATAGGCTACGTTAAGTAAACTCCATGTAGTATAGATTGTAAAATAAGAAAGTAATACTAAATGCCTCAGTTTTAAAAGTGAAGCGGAGCTCTTAAATTTGCGAATGATTTTGGAAAATCATTCTCAAATCACTCATGAGCTCCACCTCCATTTGAAAGTCATTATTATAATTTTATTTTATATTTATAATAAATAAGTTAAATTTAAATAAAAGTAGTTTTTACTATTTGAAATGTTATTTTTTTTATTGAACTAAAGGAGGAACCTTTACTATTTTTTGCCTTTTCATCAAATATTTGATTTCTGCCTTAAATACAATGGAAATTCGAATGGGAAACAGGGAAAAATTCAGTGATTATAGAGCTCTATTGATTAATAGAGCCAAACAATCCTGGCGCTTAATGGAGGATACCGCTTCCGCTCATTCTCGATTTATAAGGAACGGAAAATCAGGGTGGAGTCCTCCCCACTGAATAATGCATAACATTTTTCTTTCTTTCTGTTTTTTTTTCTTAATCTGTTCTCCCGTATGCCACTGGTCACCGCAGCCTGGCTGTAATCGATACCGAAAAACGACTACTCCCGTTTCAGGACGATACTGTTAACGGTCTTGTTTCCAATCCCAGGAATGGAAAACTTTAATGGAAAGATCTTTACAGCTCTTTCTTTTCCTTTCCACGTTCTCCCCGTGATTTCTTTCAGATTTTTCCCTGAGCAATTTTTTTTTTATTATTTCTTTTCTTTCTATCTTTTAAAAAGAAAGGTGGGAGGCTGTTTGAACTTTGTTGCTTCTAAGATGAGGTTTGTAAAGATTGTGGAAGGTAAGGGTCGGGGTGCAGGGACTTCCAACAGAGACAGGAAAGCAATTTATTTGGTAGATAGAATGAACATGCTTTGCCCTCCACTCCCCCCTATCTTCTTTCCACCCTGAATTCTGTTGTCTTGGTGATTGTTTTTTCGGGTGACTCCTCTTCTGGTAGATTCTTGAGGATTAGTTTGCGGGAATTCGGTTTTCACCTTTTTTTTCTTTTTTCCTTTTGAACTTAACACCTCTTATTTTTAAAGAAAGGGTTTCGTTTCAGAAATAGTATTCCAGTCCCAATCATATCGAAATCAGAAAATTTCTCACCAAAAGAATATATATTTTTTTTTGCCGGATTGGTTATATGGAACATTAAGTTCCGCATTATGTTATTGTATATTTTAAAATGGATTTATATTATGGTTTGCAATTGACACCATTTCATTCTAATTTCATTTTGGCTCTACTTTAAAAATAACTTTTCCTCAAAACAAACTGTTTATTACCAAAAAAAAAAAATCTAATAAGTAAATTACGTTGAATTAATGATTAATATATTTTTTGACATTTTTTAATAGATCTTTTTTTAAATTTGACTTTGAATTTGATCCAGCAGTGTTTTCAAAGTTTGTCAAAATCATTTTATATCATTCTTCAAGTGAAAGTATTTTTTTAATGTTAAATATATATTTTCTTTTTTAAATTTATTGTAATTTTGTAGGAAACCTGCTATAAAGCTTTCCATTGTGGAATCTAATTTTCAAATTCAGAATATGTTAAAATTCTCTGTAAAGTAATATCTAAACTAAAATACATAAAATTATCTAATAAATACTTAAACTCTTTTTAACAATAATAATTTTATTCATGTATTTAAATGTTATAAAATGTAACTATAATGTTGAGAATTTTTTCAAAAATATTTTTGTTTGTTTTTAAATATTTCTTAATGCTAAAAAGTGTTTGATGATTGATTAAAGTTGATTGGTTGCTTAAAGTTTAAGCAGTACATTTTAAGAAATTTAACTTAAAAAAAGAATAAATGCTTTATTTTTAAGAATTTTATGAAGTTATTTATTTTTTATTGTCTTATTAATTGTAACGCATAAAATAATAATGTATTAGTATGTCAGAAAATAAACATCTCAAAAATAACTTTGAAAATTATAGTTCTCGGCCTATACGACAATTTGACACTTTGTAATATTCTTATTTGAATAATTTATTTTAAAATTTAGTCAACGCTATAAATTTTACAAAATCGTGAGACCATATTTGAATAAATTTACATACTTACCAGCTTCATTAATATATATTTTACTTAACATTATAATAATTACCAGCTTTCAAAAATTATACTATTCAATTTGCTTTCAATAATTTTACGATGACATATTTTAAAGCACAAGATAATTAATCACAACTCCAATAAATTCCTTTACTCACATTTCTTGACAAATTGCTTCACTAATCAACGAAAACGAACTTTAAACCATTCTATAAAATTTCTCTCTAAATTCATATTTAAGCCATCAATCCTCTTTATAGTCCATAAATAGCGCTATGAAGTGAGAATTTTTGAACAATTTAAACGCAATAACGAGGTCGATTGACTGAAATCCCTTACTGCCTATCTTTTCGATCACCGACTTGAAGCCACTGCACTGTACTTAACGACGTACAAATAGCTAACGAATACTGATCGGATGTCCCGATCTGCCCAGGCATTTACGTAATTACGGCTTACTTAGTCTATCGTGCTAATTACCAAAGGCAGGAATTATCTGCCTAAAGATATTTCCTTTTCGTATTCGCTTAATCCTGCAAGAGAAACGAATTAGCTATAATTTCCTCTCACAGTACATACGAATCTAACGATCGATTAATGTTTTTGGTTTCATATGTACCGACAGATAAGAAGGCCATCTCTTGTTGCATTTTGACATGATAATGGTAACTTTGACGTTTCGGATGGTGAGAGCATTAATATTTATTCCGACATTGAAAAATGTCCTGTGTTTAAATAATACTACCGAAGGAATTCTTCTCGTCTGTTTTCCTTTTGAGTGGAGAATATAGATCCAGATTTGGTTTAGAATACTTTTAAGTACTTTCTGATAAATTATATTTTATAGATTTTTAATATTTTGCTAGTATAACTGTCGATTTCGTAAATGATTTAGATTAATGTTTATAATAATGGGCGGAGTGGGCTAATAGATAGCGTGCTTTGTTTTTCATTGAAGAAACTGGAATCGAAACCTAACAAATGAAACGTAAATGAAAACTTCTGGTGATAAACGCAATAAAACTGTAGACGAAGATGTATCTCCATTTGGTTAGAGGAAGGGGATGATGCAAGTCTACCAGAAGTCTTTCCAGAGAGAGAGTTTTGGAAATAGACATAGTTAAATGAGGTGTACTATGGTCTAGATGACACTTTAAAGTGTATCCCGGGTAACCCTAATTAATGTGGAATATACGGGCATGTCCTAAAACGGGAAAGATGTAAAGTAGCACTTACTTTATGGTGCATCCTTGGAAATTCTGAATCTATTGGATAGGTAGTAACGTAGATCAAAGTGCCTGGTATTCGAAAACAACTAACATGCTCCTTTTTTATATTGATTAAGGAATTACAAAGATAATATAAAATTAAAAGCTGTAAATATATGATTACATACCATAATTCATTTAAATGAGGTCAGACTACCTTCAAAATTTATCGGGCGCATTTAAAATCCTACAAATATTTATACACATTTCTGAGAAATACGTTATAATAGTTAAGTCAAATATTGTAAATAAAAATATAAGGAAAAGTCCTTAAGATTATTTATTCTTGTGTTTATGAGAAACACAAGCCTGAAGTGTTCCAGTGTTCTAGGGATATTTTCAATGTTTGGGTATATATTTGAAAAGCCAGCTCTCATTTTCTCTTCAATACAAAAAATATTTCCTCTGTTTTTGCACTTAATTGGGGTAAGGGTAAAATATCGTAATTTAGATAAATATGATGTAGAAATTTGTAGTGAAATTTTCGAAGCTTTTTTTAGATATTGATACGCATTCTTCTTTTAAAGAAGGTTGCGAAATACAATCCTTATGCCTCTATTCCCGATCAGTGAATATAACTGCTAATTCTTCTTCTGTTAATGATAAATGATTTAGACAGCAGAGTCAAATAGGTTGCAAAGGATTTTTTTTTACCATTGAAAATCACATAGACACTAATAGTTAATCATGGAAGTTAACACTCCTAATTTCTCAGAAACATTATTTGGTCTATTATTGCTGTTTGGAAACGTTTTCTTGAATAAATTAAAAAAATAAACAATAGAAAAGGTAAGTTGTTTATAATAAAAGCGCTCTCTTTAAACGGCAAACCAAGAAAAAGGAGCAGCATTTATTTTTATTATTTCCGTTGGCAAGGCAATAAAAAATCTGAAAAATACAAAATAAAGAAGAAAATATACACAAAAGAGTTCAACAAAGTTGACCGAAGTCATTGCCTTAAGAGTTCTCTAGCTTGCCAATATCTGTCTCGGATTCGCCATGAAGTGCCAAGCAGCGATGAACATGAACTCGCTTAATTAGTTCAGCAAAATCACAATGAATGCAGTTTGGTTCGTCAAAAATCCCAATGCGATGTAGATGTTCATTAGATCAGTAAGACACTAGCATTCCATTGTAATAAAGGCAAGCGAACCTGACGACGATTAGGATAGCAGCGAGAACTCATGCCAAAAACTGTATACCACTTAGCCGTATAGAAAACTTTCTATACCGCTAAGTGGTCTATGCACCTAGTTGCCCAGGCTGCACCATTAAGAGGTAGGACTACATTGCACCATATATTTATTTTTATATCTGGACACATATTTCGGTGGAACACAACAGAGTGAACCCGGAAATCTTCTAGGGCGCATCAGCAGTCCTGGCGCATCCTTTGAAAACCACTGGTTTAGACTTTTGTGTGACCATAGAAAGTTGCAAATAATACTTATATCGCTTATTAATTGTGATATTATTACCATTGTTGGAACAAAACTATTATTTTTTGCGAAATCGAATTATCTCCCAATACACTTGAACTAATTTGTCTATTTCAGATTATTATTGTATCAAGCACACGCACACACGCTAAATAATTTTGTTTTGTATCTGGAAACAATTTATCAAAGAAATAAATAACTTTCCTTAAATAACATTTCGAGTCACTGAATATGAGTTAGAATAATGATACAACACAGATAACAATTGAATCAATTAATAACACAAACATACCAAAATTCACTATATTATGTCTGGAGAAAATCTTTTGCATTCCTTTAAGGTTTTGTAAACTTGAATGGAAACTGCATTAGAAGCGAGAGCACAGAATTTTCAAGAAGAATCACTTCTACGTACCCAAAGCTTCCTTTATTGAGAATAAAACAAATATCCGTAAGAATTCAAGAAACAAAAGTTAATTGGAAAAGTTTTCCCCAAACATACGCAATGAATGTAGTTTGTTACTTTGACAATAGAATATTATTGTATTCGGAACTCAATTTCCCATTACTGAGAGCCTCGGACTTATGCCCGCTTATTTTCCATTCCCGTTACAGAATTATTGAATAGAAATAAACAAGTTTATTTTTCTGCTCAATGCCGAACGGTTGCTATTTCACCTCATTAGCGTTGAAATGAATCCAGCGTTTGAATTAAGTTTCGGAAAGAATTTCATGTTTTCATTAAAGTAATATTTAAGGGTTAATTAGTTCAAAATACATATCTTGCAATACATTTTAATTAGTTCGAAATAAGGTATTGCTTCCGAAAATGTGTCTTGTATTTCGGAATATTTAAAACATGGAATAATCTTTTGTATGAATATTTAATGGGTTTAATATTTATCATTTTGGATCCGAACTAAGTAAGGAAATGAATCTAGCATCTAAATAATTAAGTTATTAATTTATTTTTTAGAAAATTATTAAAATATTTACATTTAAAATAGTTTTGATTACAAAATTCGAGATGATTTTATTGGCTACGATAGACTATGATAAATTCAAAATATTGGGTGAGGGTCGAATATTTTGATGTAGGTATTTAGATTGTAAAAATAAATCTTGCCATTATGAGTGTTATATATGTAAAGTAATTAAATTAAATTTTTAAATAATTTATTAGTTATAAATAGTAAATAATTTAAGAACAATTGATAATAATAATTATTAGTAATATTTCTGTGGAATGGTGTTGTTATTTATTTTACATAGTTAGCTATTAAATGTATGTAGTACTTCAGTTCCGCAAAGATAATCATGAAAGACCATTTCTCCAAGTCATAAAATCTTGAACTTTTAGTAAGTTGTGCTTAGAAATTATACATTGTTTTAAAAAGATTAAGACTTATTTAAAATGATAGGCAATAAGCCTAGTATTAATTATTTACAATACTCAAAAAAATTATAATCATTTATGCATTACAGGTATTTAAATACTTTAAAATTAATTTGCTGATTATTAATGGATTGGATAAAAGTTGTAACGAATACGGTTTTTGAAATTTTTAATTTGAAGTAAATTGAATTTTTTATTTATATTTAATCATGTATTTCAATGTAATTTCATAATGAATTTTTGTAAATTCTGAAATGTTTGTAACCGTGCTTCCTTCTACGCACTGGCAAAAGCGCCCCTTGTATCATTCAGGAGAAATGATTAGTCGGCATTGAGTTTGACCCAAGAGGAAGTACAGTGCAATTTGCGCTCCTGTTGAGAAACTTTTAGTTTAGTCTATCATTATAAGATGAAATATATTTAACGAAACTTTACGTAATAGTTGGCATACAGACTCTCACCCAGAGAGGAAGTATCTTTCTCGCCCCCTGCGCGTATATGAGTATCGGGCTTTCGGCTTAGATATGGAATACTTCCACGAATATATAATTAAATGTCTTTAAATTGATAAAAACTGTATGTGTGTGGTGCTTGAGCGTGTGTAAATATATCTGCGAGTTCTCCAACCCCTGCGTCAAGTATCTCAACCCAACCACACACAGCTACAATCTGGATGCCCAACCTGCCCATTACATGCTTCACTTAATAAAAAACAGAATAATTAATGTTACTTTATTTAAATATATTATAAATATATTCATTTTACTTTATTTCTTACTCCTAAATATCTTAAACACAGGTTTAGGTTAACAACATATAACTATTATATATTGTTTTTGCGGGTATTTAAATTTATATAAGTATAAATATTTTCTTAAATGAAAAATAATTACTGCATCTAATATTAAATTCAAACACAATTTTGGGTATTATTTTAAATTACACATAAGGATTTATATTTAAATTACTTTAAAAATGTACTTCATAATCCACAGCTAAACGAAAAACAATTTTTCTAACAGATTGAATTCATAAACGATTTCTCTAATGAAATGAAAAGAATCCCACAAGAATTTTATTCGAAATCATTTATACCCAAATGGATGCTCCTATTAAGGAAAAATAGTTGACATTAATTTAATTTTTAATGTCAAAAAATATAAAAGATAAAAAAATAAAATAAATTGCTGTCTTTCTTACGAAAATGCAGGAATTTGATCTTTAAATAACATTAGTCTTCTTATCAGAGACGCAAAGGGAAAAAAAATCAGACCATTTCCACCCCGTGAACTAATCTCTCAACTTCAAAAACCCACACATTTTAAATTAGAAATCAAATTCACTCTGGTGGTCCCGAGAGGTTGGACGCGAATAAAACCTCACTTATCATCATATTCCATCTGTCAAAAATGATGTCCCAAAATAATTTTCTCATTTGGACATACCCATGAGGGCATTTATCAAATTAAAATACACTTGTTGAAATTTCTAGTTCATTAAGCTCTTAATGACATTTTCCTTCGAAGCTCCAGGAAGACAAAGCGTTAAGTTCAGAAAATTAAAAACGGTGGTATGGAAATTCAGTTGTTGGAACGAAGGTGGAAGAACGGAGGAATCTCTCCATATTGCGGAAAATGAAAAGAATATTTTATCTGTATGCTTAATGTATGTAAAATTAATGACTCTATAATAAGGCGTAAAATTTTTACAGTACAATAAATTAATTATTTTTTAATTCCTTTTTTTTTAAAGTTAAAAGTAAGAAATTTTAATGTATATAAATGTATAGGGTAAAATCTGAATATAAACAAATAAGACACAAAATCTAAAAATACATGATAAAAAATTATTAATTAGATCATTTGATATTTAAATAATTTTTAAGTATTTAATAACTTTTCATTATGAAAGTTTATTTAAAGAAACGTTTGCAAAATGTTAAGTAATTTCTTAATCATATTATTAATTTAACTTTTATGTAAAATATATCACTTAATTAAACTAATATTTGGATGCATTTGCACTTAATCACTTAATATTTTAACCTAATCATTTAGTATTTTATTTAACGCTATTTAATAGTGCTATATAAATTACAAATACAAATAAATAAAATATAATTAAAATTATTTATCAAAACATTTTAAAAGAACATTTCAAAATAACATGGGATATTTGAAAAAATCATGTGAAAGTAAAAGGAGATAGTAATCTAAATATTAATATTATGACAACCAAATATTATTGCATTTCTAAACTAAGTTAGTAAATTATTAAAATGTTTATAGAATTATCTGAATCACAAATAATTTTCCTATATTCAGCCTATGAAAATAAAATTAATGTTCACGAAAAGCAAGGAAAATTAAAAATATTAAAACTTGGTGAAACACATATTAAATTCTTATGAAAGTAATATATAATTAAATTAATAAAATTATTTGTATAATTATAGATATATAATTAATAAATTGTACAATTAAATAAAATATAATTAACTCAGGCCATCATATTTTTGTGTAGTGTCAATACCACAGTAATGGCTTTTTCATAAAAATTTGATATACGTTCAACCAATATTTAATATTGACAATCTATAGATGCAAAATTTTTCTTGCTTTTTCGAGAACATTAATTTTATTTTCATAACCTGAATAGTGCTTAGGAATATGCTTTCATTTGTAATACAAATGTTTCTATAAAAATTAACTACTCAAAAAAATGGGAAATACAAATAAATTAAATTAGAAAGTGATTGCATTGCCTATTAATTAATATGGTTCTGACTAACTATTGTTTAGATACAATCCTAGAGAGTCATTCATTGTATATACATATAACCATTGCACAAATAAAACTAAAATCAATTATGAAAAAAAGAAAATTTTGAGTCCCTAGCTACACCTTTATTCCCAAGGATTTACTTTGAACTATCATTAATTTAATATATTGATAATATGATTGAATTATAATCAAAATCAAAATAGAAATTTAATGGATAGCGATTTCCAACTTTACTGTAATTGTGCATTGCAATCATAAAACGAAAAGGAGATCCATCGAAAAAGTATAGAAGGAGGATTAGTTTAAATCTCTAAATCAATGCGGAGATTAGTTGTGCAGCATATACTGCACGCGCCCCCTTTATTATCTATTTATTGATCGCTCACAGTGCCTTTCCAAAATAACCCTATGCTCCAGTGCACAGAAACTAATTAGTTTCCTATCAGGTAAAGTCGCTAGGACTGTCGCATGAACATGCCGGTTACCGTTAATGACCAAGAATTTTTCTACAGATGCGGACGTTTCAGTTAGTTCGGTTGTGTGGGAACGCAGTGAAATGGTTTGGCAAATTACCGAATGCGCGATTAAAGCAGCCTTACAAAGAACAGGAAGCGAAATCTTTAGAATCACTACTCCCTGATATCGTAATCTTTGTGTGAATCGATTGGTTGCCTTGTAATAAGGGTAACAGCCAATTAAGTTGTTCACCAGTTTTGCTTGGCGTACATGGACATTTCTGAATTTGTTCTTTAAATGATACATATAACGTGATATTTGTTTGGCTTGTATCAGAACGTTTAATTAAAATTGAATCCATTTATCAAGTTTTCGTTTACGTTGTTCTACTTGAGCTAAAAAGAAAAAACATTTTTGTCAAAAAAGGCTTGATAATTTTCAATAAATTTGTGTGTATATTTCATAGTTTTGTATTACTTCGATTGGTTTGTCCTAATTTTCAATGCATTGATGTCATAAAATAATTCCGTTAGGTTGCATCTTAATTTACAAATACGATAAATAAATTTTGAAATTTATAATAGAAGCTATTGTAATCTGTTAATCTAATAATTAACAAGTATTTGATTCTAATACTTTGTAAGACACATCAGTGTTACTCATGAGAGAGACAGATTAGCTCACGTCTTGTGAGGTTAACTCCTAGTTGTAAGGGAAACTAAAAAATACAATGACACCAATCATTATTTTAGATATGTAAATATTTCATCTTTATTATGATAGAGACAAAGATGTTTTGTAACATACTACTTTCAGGTAATTATTCCTTAAAAACTAATCTTAGTAGAACCTGATTTATTCAACACAGACTGCAATGGGCATAATAACAATCGGCATACTATATTCCTTCACAAAACAATGCAAAATAACGAATTCAATTTAAGAAGTCAATGTTAATTTGAATTTCTTATTCGAAACGCTTGCAAAATTTTGTCAATAAAATTTAATCATACAAAAAACACGCTTGCAAATGCAATTCAAGTATATATAATTTAAAGCGACTTGTAAGTGCTGAGTGTAGAAAGGACTAAAATTTTCATCATAACATTGCCATCAAATATTGCATTTTTATCTTTATAACACAAAAATGACTTTCTTCTTGATGTCATTTAGTTTCTTGAATAGCCTTTACGGGATGTATTAGTTAGAATTACGTGTTGAGTGATCATAAAAATTACATTATACTCATTATATTTATTAAAATTTTTTTGAACATGGAATTTTTCATAGAAAATTGTATATGACTAAAAATAGGACTAGTTAAAATTATATATAAAATAATTATTAAAATTAGTTTGATTTTATTTTCAATCAAAGTCAAAATTTTAAAATGAGCTATCATGTAACTATTACTAACACCATAAAAATGATACTTTGTATTGCAATATTTATTATACTATAAGCATCGAAAATTAGTTAAAGTACATAAATTTATACATACTATAGTTAAAATTTAATTATGGTTGGTATGCTACTGAGGTATTTAATTATGGTATAAAATGCTACAAGAGTTTCAGATTATAATAAAATTAATTCAATGATAATAAACCTACAAGAGAAAAATTATTGAACATATTTTAATGCATGCTAAAGAAATATGGTAAACAGGGACGAAAATTACTTTCCTTAAATTCACGCCTTTTAAAAGTTAAGTAAATTACTAATGCATCACCCAAGAAAAGAATAGCATGAAATTCAAATGCAAGACGGAAAAAAAAATGCCCAAACCAAGTGAATGCAAGAACATAGGGCGTGTATCTGACAATTAATGCTGTATGATTAACGTTCCAAGTTTGGCGTAGTGAAAAACCTCTGAAACCATTAACAATTCTAGTGAGAGTAATTAACGGCCATTGAGATGCTTGCGGTATTCCGCTAAAATTTTGAAAGAAAATCGAAAATAAGTAGAAGCAGAAAAATAGAAGCTTACTTAAGCATTCAGTTTGTTGAAAGAAATTTCAAAAATGCTTCTTTTGAATGCACAGATTTAAATGTTGTATGTAAAACTGAGAAAGATTTTCTGAGACATTTTCAAAAGATTCTATTCTGTTCTTGCTATTCAACGAAATGAAATGACACGGATTATAACAAATGTAATGTGTCACAAGAGTTAATACAATTGCGTCGAAAGAAGTAATAAATTGATTTGATTATTCACAAGGAATTGTTACTGGTAACAGTTTTTGTTTTACAAATGATGTTTATATACATATAATATGCATACTGTATATATATATTTGTTTATTGTTTTCAATTATTTGATTATGAATGATTATTTTCAATGACAAATTGAATGTCATGCAACATATTAATAATAATTATTTTCTATGAAATTTGTTGATCACTTATAATGCGGACACCATTTAGATAAAAGTGATGACCCTTGTTGTAATGCAATAGTTATTGCTGTGTAAATGATGCTTATATATATATATATATATATATATATATATATTACTGTATATATATTTGCTTACTGTTTTCAATCATTTGTTTATGAATGACTATTTTTCATGAACAAATTTAATATCCGCAGCATAACAATTATGTTCCATGGCCGCATTGTAAATGACCAATAAACCCTTGTTGTAATGCAATAATTAATGAAAACATTGTTATGTAAATCATGTTTATATATACATATATATAAGCTTACTGTATATATATTTGCTTACTGTTTTCAATCATTTGATTATGAATAACTATTTTTCGAGAACAAATTGAATATCATAAAGCATATTACTAACAATTATTTTCCATGAAATTTGTTAGTCACTTGTAATGCTGCCAGCATTTAGATAAAAGTGATGACACTTGTTGTAATGCAATTTGCGAACAAGGGCACTATATCACACCATATGTTTTGCTATGTAAATTATAGTTACATATCTATATCTATATCTACATATAAATATATAATATTCCTACTGTATATATGTTTTGAATCATTTGTTTATGAATGATTATTTTTAATGAACAATTAAATATCACGCAATATATTATTTACAATTATTTTCCATGAAATTAGTTGGTCACTTATAATGCGGCCATCATTTAGATAACAAGTGGTGACCATAGTTGTAATGCAATTTGCGGTTAAGTGCAGCATATGGGGAATTTCAATCTCTTTACCCCTTCTCCAATCTAATGAAAGAGCTTTTTGACTTGCAATTTTCTCATGTTCAGGCAAGTCTTGGAATAGAACTTTTGATAGATAATTCATCCAGTTCGTTGTTTTCGTATAGGCAGATTTTTTTCGAAAGCATCGTGTGGAAATCAATAATCTAATTAATAAGCTAACAGACTGAAGAGATTCTTTATGCCATCAACTTTACCAATATGCAAATTTTCATCAAACATATCAACAGCAACCACAATACTTAATATGCTGTAACAACAACAGCCATGGCAGTAGAAGATTTATTAAGCGAGAGTTTATTCGAAGCACCAACATTGAATTTATGGAAATATGGTATCGTAACTTCAGCCAAAGTGTGTTTTTCGCTGGACAAGGTTTTTAAAAATTCCTTTGTTAAAGAAAGTCTAACTTCAGTAAATGCTAAACACATATTTGAGAATATGTAATAGAAGCATAATTTAAATAGCTTTTCTCATGCCTTTATTTACATATTCGTTTATGATTTATTTACTTGTTACCGATTACCCACGTAAATAAAGAGATTATTATAGATCTAGTCTACATATGACATGATATTAATGCAAGTAATTTGTGAAAAGGAAATTATAAGCTATCAGATAATTAAAAAAATATTGAGAATATAATTGCAGTATCGGAAATATTATTTTTGTCAAGGAAGCAATAATATTTTCATTTTGGTAAGAAGCTAGTATTTTGGGACTAATATAAAATATTGTCAACTTGGTTTTATCCCTCAACGATTTTTAGTAAATAATTAAAAATCGCGTAAATTTCATACAATAATCTATCTCATCCAGTGAAAAGAGGTGTGTGGTCGAAATTCCTGTATCGCATATATATATATCCATGAAATAACAGGGGTTTTAGATTGGATTATATTTCTAATTCATTTCTGAAGGATCATTTTTATAATATAAAATAAAACAACGTAAAAAAGGAATAGAAGAAAAATAGAAAAGAAATAGACACTGAAAGGAACCTTTATCTTGATAGATACTTTCTCTTCCTAACCACCCATAGACAATCGGGTCGTTTCCAGAAGGGGAAAAAACATCTAAGTTCTAGACATCGAATAATTTTTCCGAATGTCAGGGACTCAACTCGAGTGCTTAGACTTAATATGTTACTTCCATGTTCCTGTATGGATTAATAAATTGCTATAGTAAATGTTTAACACATATTTATTGTTTTTATGAATTTAAATTATTGTGATAATTGTTGAAATTCAGAGCTAAACAATTTTCTTAATATCTCACTTTTATATTCTTTTATTTTCATAATAGCCTAACATTTGAGCATAAGTACTGTTGTAACTTATGTTCATCTATAAAAATATGTGGTCTAAATACGTAAAAAAAATATATTTGTTATATTTTAAATCCATAATTATTTCAAAATTGATAAATGTATAAAATAAAATACTGTTAAAAAAGAAAGTATAAATGATAAATTTCTGAACAATAAATTTTTGAAGCTTAGTGAGCAGAAAAGAAAAGTAAACCGAGAAAAATTTGAACAGTGTCGAAGTAATTTAAACGAACCTCGCTAACTTTATGTTTTCCCAACGTTTTGCTGATGACAACCCTTTTGACTGAGTTAGCTTTTTCTGAAGAAACTTAATTATCATGGTTTGTTTTCTTGATTTTTCCAAAATACCTTAAAAGTTTTATTTTTCAATTTAATTATAGATAGGCGCTGACATTTAAATGGAATGTGAACATCCATTTCAAATATGTCATGTGCAAAGATAATTTGAAATGTTTGGGGAAAATTTTCTTTATACTTTGTAAAAGAATAATTACATATCAAATTTTGACTCATTTGTTCATTTTAAGTGACAGTAAATCTAACTAAATTATTTGTTGCATGCAAATAATTCAGAATGGTAAAATTTTTAAAAAATGCCACTTTCAAACAAAATTCAATCTGATTACTGTATGCATTGATAAAGTAAATGAACATAGAAAGAAACACACAATGATGGCAGCTTATTAATATAAGTTGATTATTCTTGTAATTTAAAAGAAAATTATGCAGTATATGAAAATATGATTTGGAAATATTATCTTCCATTAAGAAATAATTTCAAACACAATAATGGAATACTAAACTTGCTTGAATAATAAATATGTAAGTTTTTAAGTTATATTGGTAATATTTAGGTAGAGATTTTGAGTACATTTTTAAAAAATGCATTTAAAATTTCCAATTTTTTTCTGGAATAAATATATATATATATATAAAGCTATTATATTTGTTATAATATAAAAGATACAATAAATTAATTAAAATCTTTTTTAAATGTCATAAAATCTTTTAAATTTATAAAATCTGTAAAATCTTTTTTACCACCACCTATTTTATTGTCATAAACTGAATTTTCATACCCGTTTATTTTCAATTATAAAATCATTTAATCTATGTAAAAATACTTTTTTATAAAACTATATTCATAAATTCATATTTATAATTTTTTTTTGTTATAGGATTGCTGTTTCTTTCCATTTGCGGCAGTGTATTTTGCCATCCAGAATTGCAGGTTAATTTTTAATTATTTCAAATAAAAGGCTATAAATAAAATATAAGGTTGTATATAAGGCTGGGAAATACAGCCTAAAAATATAAGGTTGTAGTTTCAAAGTAATTTTATATATATATATATATATACAAAAGTTACTTTGAAAATACAGTCTTCTAACAATTTTTTTAGAAAACTAATAAAAATTATAAATTTTCTATTATAAATTATAAAACTACTACTAAATTTTTATAAATACGGAAATTGATATTAACAAAAAAATTTATATCATTTAATAGATGTCGTAAGCATTGATTTGAAATAAATAAATAAATTTAAAAAATTTCAAAATATTTCCATTTTGAGATTTAAAGTATTTTCAGTAATCATTTCAAGAATTTATGCAATGATTGCATGAATGGTATGATTTTTTGCCGGATGTATGATGGATTACTTATTTTTCTTCATTTTGCCATTAATAAGTCACAGAAATATTTTGAAATTGATAAATTTTGTCATGAAAATTGAGAATATTATATTTTTATTTATCCTATAAAAACTATTTACGGAATGAAAAGTATTGTAAAGGAGTTAAATATTTTCAAATGTTAAGAGTTCATTTTATATCTGAAAGAAAATTTCAAATAATATTTAATATTTTCTGTAATATTTTAAAATGGGAATGCAATGTTCTTAATTGCTGAATATTTATTATTAAACAGGAAAAATTTATTGTACACTTCATTTATTAAAAATTTCTGGAATCTTACTGATAAAACATTATTTTAAACAAATGTCACTGAATTTTGTTTTAATTAATATGAAACATTGAAATTTGAAATAAAGTATTTTATACAGTAGTAATATGTTTTAATAATAATTAATAGCTATAGCAAAATAGGTATTAAAAATAGTTATATATAATAAAATAATAATTATTAATAATGTAATATGTTTTATTTTAATTCTTTTTTTAACATTTTTTTAAAACTGTTTTGAAATATTTTTTGTCTGAGACTTATAATTTTCTAAATATTTCTATTTAAATCTACTTTGCCAATAAAACTTAGAGTAAAGATTTATGAAATTTTGTTTTGCTTAAAATTGATAATTACCACAAATTTCTGTCTAGCATGATTTATCAGAATTACTGATGATCATATTCTCATCATTTTTTTCATGTCCATGTTGTATTTATAACATTTGCTACATTCTCAATATATTCTACTTCAGGTAACAATAAAAAGACAGCCAAATGTTGCTTTGAATACAAGTGCATTCCTCCAACTGGACAATTTGTGTTCCCAATTACCAGACGGTGTGTATCCCGACTACAGTCAAGCTTGTCGCATGTTCTTCATTTGCTCGAGAGGTAAAAAAGCAGCTACATTTTGGTGCACCAAAGGTTTCGTATTCAGTCTCACTTCTGGGCACTGCGAACCACCAGACAGAGCAATGTGTCCAGATCGTCAGAATCCTTCCATACTGGATGAAGTTATTCAATTTCCTGTTGATCCTGAATGTCTGATTGGAGATGGCGTGTATCCTAACTTTGCTGATGAATGCTCTTCATTTTACGTTTGTAAAGGTAAGATGTATTCTCTGTAATATTATTACGCATTCTAGCATGGGAAAGGGCATTAGTTAAAATATCACTTTATAATCTATAACGATGAGTTTATAATAATACTGTGTATTTTATGATGATGAGGTGTATTCTTCATAATACTATGTAATGTCTGATGATGCATATTCTTTAATATATTTGCTCAGATGGTGAAGAGGAATGGAACGACATGCAATCAATGTTTCCTTGCCAATGTCAAGGATGAGCACAATGAATTTTCCTGAAAGTCTATTCGTTGGGCAGAATGTACGCGCTCCGGCTACACTTTTTGTAGTTTTTGGCAGCCACGTTAGTCTTAAAATTGTCAAGGGACATCTCAGCTCTAGGCCCAGTGATGTGTAGTAGTAATATGTCAGTAAGGTGCAACATTTTTGAAAAACATAGCGTATGAAGTTCTAGAGTAGACTGACATAAATTTTAGTTTCTAAGGAACGTGTGTGTATAATCCTGTCTTCTTAGAGATACTATTTTATTCTAAATTTGGGTGTTTGTAAGTCTGATTAGTGCTGAATCTGCTACACATCTACACCCAAAGGTAAATTTATCTATGTCAAGATTCCAAAGCTTGAAAGTAACATACTAAAACAAAAAATATGTACATACTAAATTAAAGTGATATTTTATTAACGGCTGAAAAAAATACATTGACCAAAATGTATTGCGTGTAAATTTTTAATTATCACTAATCCCTAAGTTGTGCTTTTAGTTGAATAATTATTTTTTTCACCTTAACCAAGAATTTATTTCAATTATTTACAAATTGTTAATAAAATAAAACTAATGTCTACTCATCAATTCATAGAAAGTTGTTACGCTATCAATGGATTTATATAAAAAATTATTTTAATAAAATTATTTTCCGTAAATATTTTATACTTATGAAGTAAATATTTTATTAAACATATTACCACCTAATTTAAAAATTTAAGTAACTAAAAAATGTAATTATGAAATAGGTATTTTTCTTAATAAATGTTCTGGTTAAAAAAATTTAAATTGAATTTTCCATAAGTTATTGCAATCTTTCACTGACCAAATTATGTTATATATTATTCATGCATTTAATATTTTAAATTTTTTTATTACACTTTCTCTCTATAGTCGTTTCTATTACTTTTTTTAAAAACATTTTTAAACATTTTAATAAAACCTCAGCTCTTAAGCATATCACTTAAGCACGTAATATAACTTTATTTTTATCTTACTTAACGTCATGCATTACCATCAAGGAATCGATTTCATTGCGCTAGATTCCGATAATGAATATGGATCTAGACTGAATAATATATTATTTTACTGCATTTGCTCTGCCACTAAAATGCATTAAGTGATAAGATAACAGAAAGATGTAATTATATTCTTACATTACCTCTAACCAGATTAATGAATGTTTAAATGATGATGTCAAATAGATATGTTCTTCCAAGAAATTTCTCACGTACTAATTTTCCTAAGTTCCACTAATCATCTTAACTAATATTTGCGGTCTTCTTTCTTTTTATTAGTATCTTCAGATTTCTCCACTTTTTGAAGTTTCTGCATAATTAATCAATTTCAATTTGTTGTATTTGTTCTAATTGAAGCAATAACACGAAAATATGCCAATAATATGTCTAGAATGTACATAATAATTATTTAATGAATTTAATTCAATCAATCGTTCATCATTAGTTTGGTTATCGTACATTCCTTGATGGTATTATATAGAAATAATTAATTGATTTCGCATATATAGTTAATTGATTAAATCAATGTTCTGATATAAAGCTATCCATTTTATGCATTGCAACATTAAAGTAGTATGAAGTCTTAGATCATTAGTTGTTTCAATAGAAGATATTGATGTAAATAGTTTTTTTTTTTCAATAAATTGGCAAAGTTAAGAAAATTTTATGTAATTTTAAAAATATATAATAGGGTTATTTAAAAGAAATCATTAAGGAGATTATTTAGAAGTATTCAAAGAATTAATATGAATTAAAAATCTTCTTTTCAAAACCAGTACAAAAATGCTGTTGAGGGACTGGAAAATTTAATTTATTTAATCTTTGCTTAGTTTAAATATTCGCACCAATGATAAATTTTTATTTAAAATAAAATTTATTAATCAATATCCGAAAAATAATATATGAAAAAAGTATATGAGATTAGAATTAATTTATGTTATTTATTTTATTTTCCAATTGTATTCTTTAAATTCATATTCTAGAATTTTGTAATTCTAAGATTTGTAATCATAATATAAAAACGCATTTATGGTTTATAAATAGGATTTGCAATTACTTGAATGATATAATGCTAAGTTTCAGAACAAAGAAAATTGGGTTGTAAAAAAAAAAAAAAAAAAAAACTGAACTGATAATTTCTGTGTCTGTATACTTATGATTATGATTAATCAATTATGTCAAAACATCTTTCCATTAGTGAAAAAAAGAGAATGGTATGAAAATTCAAAGTTCTAGATAAAATTCTCAAAATGATTAAAAACTAATGTGCTGTAGTAGATTTCCATATTTCACCCTAGGTAAAGCAGAATGTTTATGAGACTATTCTATAGGTGAATAAGAGTCTGTTCTATTAACACAAATAATAAATCATCCATTAACACAAATAATTGAATAACCACAAATCAAATTGCCCTATTTTGAAAAACAACAAAAATAAGGATTTTTTTTTAATTCTATCTAAATTATGTTTTTAATTAAAAGCTATGTAGTAATATAAGAAAACAAAATTAATTTCTAATTTATTTTTTAAGCAATTCAAAACATAAAATGGGCAGAATTATTTCACAACTTACCTTATACAACAATTAAAAATCAAAATTTTACATTAAAAAAATTAAATAACGCGAAAAAATTGTTGAGATAAAATCATTTGTACTGAATGATATATGTTAGGATTTTCACGCAGTTACAAAATTTACTTTTAGCTTAGACGTGTTCTTAATGCCTTAGAATGACAGCAATATCAACATCAGAACAGATCAGAAGGAAATATCCCGCCAAAAAATACTCCAGTAAATTACTGCACTCAACAATAATAAATCAGCAATGTTTGATGCATAATTTCAAATACCACTACATAAAATACATACAAGTTCTTAATTCTTCGAAATGACTACAATATCAACATCAGAACAGCTTAAATGAAAATATCCCGCAAAACATATTTCAGTAAATTGCCGCACTCAGCAATAATAGATCAGCAGTGTTTGATGCATGATTTCAAAAAGCACTACATAAAATATGTAACGAGTTCTTTTGTTTTTTTTTAAAACAAAAAGTTTTTTGCATGATTTAGTTTTCCTTGAGTGCAGAAATTTACTGAAACATTTTTTTTAAAAGGATATGTAAGCTGCACTGAAATTAAATTTATATTTCTTACTTGAACATATTTGAATAATATTGAAATGACAATACAGCAAGAAAACATTTAATTTACTGATGGAAGGCCCAAGCATTTTTTAAAATTGAAATAAAAGGTCGCATGGTCAAACAATGATATCCAACGTTAATGGTTCTCTTACCATCATAAATTGAATCTCCCCCAAAACAAATCTTCATTCCTTGAATCATTTAAGGGAATAAAAAGCGGAAGGGTGAGCAACTCGTGCATTCCTTGTGACACCCAATTTCTCTTTGTAACAAACGTAAACATTGTTTGAGAACATAAAAATCCAATGCCCCGATATTTAAAGGGCCATTTAAAATGGTTTTGCCGCAGCTTGTAAGCAAAGACGAAAGGGCCCTTTTGGGGTTAAGCTGTAATACGTTGGCCGGTGCCTTTACGACGTCATAAATTCTTTTAAGGGCAGTTAGAGAAACGCGCGTGACTTGAAATTTGGTTCGAACCGGTGATAAGTAAAGGTTTCCGGACTTTCCGTGAAGGGAAATGAACAAATCGTTAAGTCCAAGTGCGTCAAAAAGGCATGAATGTTTTCAGTTAAATGAAATTTGCTTTATAAATTGTAATGGTAAAGTTCTGATGAAAATCTGGGACAACGTGTTTTAATTTATGTAGTTTAAAAGAAATATTAGCTTCAAAAGTTTAAAATTTGACTTTTATAATATATTAGATAATTTTGGAAATCTAAATTAAATTAATTAATTGAAAGCTATTATTTAATAGTATTCTATTAAACGAAATCTAATATTTCCACATTTTGATTTTTAATATTTCAGCTGTTTTTCAATATTAAATTTCAGAAATAGACGTATATGATGGATCAAGAAAATCTTCATTTTAAGCACTTTATTGTTTCATTAGTTTCAACTTAGTCAAAAGGCGATGAAAGCGCATAAACAATTTGTGTTTTGTCTTCGGATCATTTAAAGTTCAAATGCATATCGTCCAAAATTGGTCTGAAAAATTCTGGTCAGGTGACATGAAGCTCCAAGATGAACGTGACACCGGAAGAAAATAATGATCTGACGGCTTTAGTGGGTAATGCACTAGTATTGAAAAACCTTGGCTTTATCTTCAAATTGAGTCGTTGGGATACCTTGAATTAAGCAAAAAATGTGGCAGATCCAATTTATATAGCTTCTTCTTTGCATAACAATATGAGCCATTTTTAAATTGGTGATTAAAAGTGGATCGTAGTAGCAGTGGGGGAAAAAAATGCCAAACAGTTCGCCTCCTATCCTTGCGAATGCAAATCTGTCCCTCAAAAAGCTATTGCTTTGAATTTTGTTGGATTGTCGAGATCCTGTCTACTGTAAAAATTGATGTAACCTGATCAAACTGCCATGGTAGACCTATATTGGGATCAGCTAGCCGACTGAATACAAAAATACATGAACTTCATCCAGCACTGTTTAACCGAAAAGGTCATCCAACATGCCAATGCCTGACTTCACGTGATTTTAAGGATGAAGGAGAAAGGCTATTGGTTATGAAGTTTTACCACATTCAGCATGCTTACCTAACCTGACACCATCTGATTACCAACTGTTCCTCTCTCTACAAAATTTTCTTAAAGAAAAAAAAAATGCGTAATTTTCAGGATGTTCGGAGTTCAGTAGTAGATTTCCTGGCTTCAAAGGATAGGATCATTTATACATCCGGCATAAATGGTCTTGTTGACAGACGGAAGAATTTCGTAGGAAACAGTGGATATTTAATTAATTAACTCACTTATGGGCTGAAATATAAGAAATTAAAATTTCCTTAAGAAAACGACATAACTTTACTACAAACTTAATATTACGAATAATTTTAATAATTTTTAATATAAGTCATTTTCTAGTATATAAAAGAATAGCATATAATATTCTTCTTGGTTATAGAAGAATTCGTCAAAAAATTTCATTGTTAGTTTGAAAATTGCTTTTAGTACTTTCAGGAAGAGAATATATATATTTCTTTCAATTGTAAATCTAAATAACTTAACGTTAATAATTGCAAATAATAAAGGATAATGGTTTGTTATATAAATTCAATCTTGTTAAGAGTAGAAGAAGTTTAAATGTTTCGAGTCATGATGACGCTATTTTATTATAGTTTGTATAAAATAAGGATAATAATATGAAATTATCCCTCATAAAGTAGTGAAGTACTTAAGAAAATAAAAAAGGCTAAAGTAGTTATACGGCGGAATAATAAATCAATAAAGGAATTACTTACACTGTCTGGTTTGCTCTCAATAAAATTTATCAAATTTCACGCTTTTATATGTTTTAAGATTATTCCAGAAAAGTATTTTGTAAGTGCTTAGCACATTATTGTTTTATTTAATTTAACGCTAACGTTATTCGATATTTTTAACTCACTAAGTTAATTTATGGGGATTTTTTTCAAACATTTATTTTAATAGAATAAATCAATTTATATTTAATCAATCATACTTTACAAAATTTTTTAAATAATTATTTATTGCTTGATTTTATTTACAATATATCTGTTAAATTTTAATTAAATAATTTCTTTAAATTAAGTACAATATTAAATAAATATTAAATTTTTTTACTTTCGAATTAATATATTCTTTATGTATGTTTTGAGTTTTCAATCTTAGGTTGAAAATCAATGCAATTTTCAAAACTATGCTTATATATTTAAACAAAACTCTTTTCACTGAAGTTACCATACAGAAAAATAAAATATCAAAATTTTACATTAAAAATAAAAAAGGAGAAACACTAATATTGGATTGAGAGAAATCATTAAAATAATAATTCCCACTAAATGAGATGAGACATGATTTTTATATAATTCCAAAGTTTGTTTCATTTGAGGCATATCTTAACACCATGAAATAAATACAACACAAACATCAAAACATTTCAGATGAAAATATATGATTAAATAAAATATTTTATATCATCGTTGAGCTCAGCAATAATAAATCAGCAATGTATTTCCATCAACAATGTATGGTTTAATTTTAAATAATGCAGTATTAAAATGTCTAAAGGTGTCTTTCATACTTTTGAAGAACTACAAGATTCTTTAGGCTGTTATAATTCTTGTTTTTACGGCATAAATCAAAAACACAAGAGAAAGAAAAAGCATAAAATGAAACACTTTATGGACCAACATATTTTAGAGTGAAGCACATTTTTCCTTTAGAAATATATATTATTGGTCATATTGTAGTCCTATAATTCATAAATTTCTTGTTTCTGCTTTATCTTATAAGATCTTATGTATGTGAGAAAATATGGTTTCTATTTGAACATTATGCAACATTTTCTTCCAAAATTTTATTTTTATTAATGTAATAAAATAAGGTATGATACGCAATCTAAACTCGTGGCATAGCACTCATAAAATGTTCTTTGAGATCTTACGGCGCCCTAGAGTTGTACTTTATTTCTATCACCCATATCCAATGTGTTAAAAAAATTTAAAGTGTAGTGGCGTGAGTCATTACAGTTGCTAGTTCTGACTGTAATGCACTTTTTGATTGCTTTATTTTAATTTAATTATATTAATTGAGTTCATGATATTTTTTTGGTTACATTCATTTTATATTTTTTTTGTTTATTTTATTTATTAATTACATTCGAATTAATATAATTTTTATGTATGACTTGCTTATCAATTTATTATTATTATTTTATATCTATTTTGGATATAAAGTAATAAATATTTTGTGATTCTTACAAAATAAATGAAAAGCTTTATGGACCGAGATATTTTAGAGTGAAGAACAGTTTTCTTTTGAAGATTTATATTGTAGTCCAATAATGAAATTATTATTTTATAATAATTATTATTTTATAATAATAATAATAATAAGTATTTTATTATGTGCTGTTTCTACAACAATAGTTTATTTGGTATTTAATGAAAGATTATTTTTTTATTTAATTCTCTTATGAAATGAGAATAATATTTAAGCGATCAAAAATGATAGTGTTTTTCATAGCGTGTGATTTTGTAGTTCACAAGAATTAATATTTATGTCTTATGACATAAATATAAATTATATATTCATATGAATATTCATACAGAGTTTTTTTTTGTAGGTAAGGAAACAATTCTTATGCTAAAATAATGGTAAAAACAGGCAATAAATTCCCATTAAATAAATATTGAACAATGTGTTTGCCTTAATATAATGTGGAATTTGAATTTTTAAATTTCTTGTTTAAATAATTATTAAATTGGATATACAATAGAACTTTTCTTCAATTGATTTTCTTTTACTTAAAATTATAATAGTTTATTATTATACTTAATATTTCCTTTGTAGGAATTTTACTCTTAAGGTTTTATTTTCATTTAATTAGGTCATAGTAAGGAACATTCAAAATGATTAAATAGTATCACACACATTTTTTAATACATGTGCTAATTTTGTATTCCATCATTGTATAGAATTTTCAAGCTTATATATACATATATATATATAATACCTTATAAATTGATCAGTCTATTTTATAATCATATAAAACTAAAACAAAAAATATAGATGTTAGTATATAGCAATATTTAATGTACATATACATTCTTCTATTTATATATACATATTTTTTTAAATAATATATTTGTTAGCATGAAATGATACACTTTAAAAAAAATTGAAATATTCTATAAAATAATTTCCTACATTGTACTCTTAATTTTTAAGTAACTATTTTATTATGAATTATTAATAATTCATATAATTCTAAACAAAAAGCATGCATATACAAATGAACGCCACATAGGTTAAGAAGGTATTCATATAAATTTAGGCGTTTGACTTGTATCACTAACCTGTTGAAAACGATGTCTCAAAAAGGAGCATTGTAGTCCACAAAATCTTTAAAAATTCATTTTTCAACATAAAACATCACTCAGTAGCTAAGTGCCTGATGAAAAGAAGAAGCGTTTTTTCTTACGTAACTGAAGAGTGTACCCATGAAAGAGAAGATTTTGAAGAGAACACAGCATGTAAAATACCTGCCTCCTAGTAAAGTAGTTTTCTATTTTTATTTTAGTTTTGCGAGTTAAAATCAAGTTGATACATTATTTCTTTGAAATTTTCCATTCTTGCAGAACACTGTTTTATGCAGTGTAAAATGAAACAAATCCTAAAAATCTTCCGACTTGTTAGAAAAAGATTTTGTTGTTAGCTAAACAAATATTGTATTTTAAAAGTATTAATTTCTGTTAGATAAATTCTGGTAGTTTTTGTTTAAATATACTAATTATAAATTGTAGTTTTGATTTTATGGGTGTGTTATGGTGTGTACCGTTGTCATTTTAATCAATGTAGAAAAGTTAAAAATATATGTTTACAGCTTTTAATTCACATTATTTAAAAATTTCACTTGCAAATAAATCTTGTTAAATATCCATATATGAATTCTTTTACAGATTTAAGTAGCTCTTCTGCACTCAAAAATAGTTTAATTGTATATACCAACCATTTTTTAATTTAGAAAAAAAAAATTATATTATCATAGAAACGTTTTTGTTAGGAAACATCCATACATATATAAATTTATTATTTTTCTATACAAATAAAACATCTATACATATATAACGAAGCCAAATTTTACTCTCTTCAGATAATTTTTATACATTACTTCAAAGAATATATACACATAAAAATTATTTTCAAAAGCTTTTTACTCATTAAATTATATTACATTTAATTAAGATACACATTAAATTATATTATATTAAGTAGCATTATATTAATATATAATAAAATATTTTTCTTAATTTTTCATTAAATCTTATTTAGAAAAATATCATTTAAACAGTATTTAACGCAAGTATTAGAAAGTTAAAATCAATTATTTATTTTTAAATAATTAATTTTAATCAATTATTTTAATTAAAATAAATCAATTATTTTTATAAATAATTATATTTACTGTTATTATTATTATTTATTTTATAAATTATTTTATTTATTTATTTTTATTAAATTAAATCAATGATTTTTTTAACTTTTTTGATTACAGATAATATGTTTTTGCTAATCAGAAAGATTTCAAAACTTTAAATATGATAGCAAATTAAGAAGAAATGATTTTATTAAATCTACATTCTATAAAAGTTTTTTTTGTCTTTTGAAGCAATCATATATTATTTTAATAATAATATTTACGGATCGTTATTTTTGTACGTCAATAATATATAACAAAAAGTTTGAGATTTGCCAATTTTTGGCTGTAGCAATGTAAAATATATGATTTTAAGTTCTTATAGAATTCAGTTGTTTGTTTAAAATATCAGTAAAGTATATGAAATGCAGCATACATTTATTTTCTTAAAATGTATTCTTTCCAAATGCTCTTGATGTGCATACTATTTAAATAATTCGTCATTCTTCGATTAGCACTTGAAAATAAGTACTAATAAATTTGAACGTTCTTATAGAATTCAGTTGTTTGTTTAAAATATCAGTTAAGTATATGAAATGTAACATAAATTTTCTTATAATCTATTCTTTTCAAATGCTCAAGTACATACTATTTAAAAAATTCGTCATTCTTCGGTCAGCACTTGAAAATAAATAATAATAAATTCGAATGTTCTTTTAGAATTCAGTTGTTTGTTTAAAATATAGTAAAGTATATGAAAGGCAGCATAAATTTAATACTTGAAAATAAATACTAATAAATTTGAATGTTCTTATAGAATTTAGTTGCTTGTTTAAAATATCAGTAAAGTATATGAAATGCAACATAAATTTATTTTCTTGAAACGTATTCTTTCCAAATGCTCTTGATGTGGATACTATTGAAATAATTCGTCCTTCTTCGGTTATCACTTGAAAATAATAACTAACAAATTTGAATTTTTTTATAGAATTTAGTTGTTTGTTTAAAATATCGATAAAGTATATGAAATTCAGCATAAATTTAATTTTTAAAATGTGTTATTTTCAAATGCTTCTGATGCGCATGATGTTTAAATAATTCGTCATTCTTCGTTTAGCACTTGAAGATTTGAATGTTTTTATAGAATTCAGTTGTTTGTTTAAAATATCAATAAAGTATATGAAATGCAGCATAAATTTATTTTCTGAAAATGTGTTCTTTTCAAATGCTTCTGAAGTGAACGCTATTTAAATAATTCGTCATTCTTCGGTCAGCAGTTGAAAGTAAGTGCTAACAAATTTATCACGCCTAAATACAATCATTAGGATGCAGTTGATCACCACAGAAAACAGCAAACAATGTCTCAGCATACCCGGTGGGCCCAATCCCGCACTTATCAATCAGAGTCAGAATCATATGTTTCGAAATGCCTTTTCCCTAAGCGAAAATGCTTCTTCAAAAGGAACCCCAGGGGTGCCTTACATCAAGACGCAAAGAATCATTCATTTAAGTCTAAGGTTATTCAGTTTTCAAACGTCCGACTTAACCCAATGTCTGCCTCTTTCCCATTGATTTTTCCCTTCCACCTTAAGCTTCGCGAATTCTCCGAAAAGACTTCTCATTTGGATTTTAAATGAGATTGGAATTTCGGCTCTCAAGATGTACTGCGTTTAGAGGTAAAGGGTTTGGCTTTGGAAAAAGTTTTCGGGGAAATGTGGACGAACTTGATTGAATAGTTAGAATACCTTGATTTTACTTTGGAATTATTTTTGGGCTAGGAAAAACTGAGGGGAATATTTTTTTTTCCGGTAGGTTTTGGATGGTTTGAAATATTTTATAAAAACACTTTGATTTTGAAACAGAGTGGTATAAATGTTATTTAGTGGATGATTTCATATTATTTTGGAAAATTTAGCTTTAAATTCTTTTAAAAAGACATAACATATTCACAATCGCAAACTTACTAAATTGCAATTGTTCGAATTCGCTGCAGTTTGCATTGTAGTAGCTGTATTTAAAACGTGAATGCAATTATGACAATGCATATAAAAATCTTGGATCTATAATTAGTTGTTGGGATTGTTGTATCTCTAGTTGGGATTTTCCAGGTTTCCTTGCAAATGATGTAGCTGTTGTTGTTGAAACTTCTTTACATATCACTGAATTGCTAATGTTTTATAAATGTTAAACTCGTGTTCCAAATTATTAAATTCCTCAAACTAAATCCACAAAATCTTTTTCCGTAATTGCTAATTTAGATAACAAATCTCAAACTTAGTTTGCATTAAATTGAAAGAATTTTAACATAAGTATCTAGTGATTTAGGGTAAAATATACAGTACAAATTTATACTAGTATAAAATGATTCAATTTTTCAACATGATATACAAATAGATATTCTGTTATTAATTCATTTTTTATTTATTTTAGGCGGAGTAAAACTGACATTCAAATGTCCAGAAACCTCAATGTATGATTGGAGAACAAAATCTTGTCGGACATCTAACAGCCTTTCCTGTAATATATTAACTTGCAGAAATAAAGAGGACGGGATGTACATTGATTCCAACAGTTATTGCAAACGATATTTTGAATGCAATAATGGAAATATATCAGAATATATTTGTCCAGAAGGTACGATATACAACGCAAGACAACACAGATGTACCAGAAGTACTGTTACTCGGTGTCATGGATTAGAATCAGTTCAGTGCACTGGTTTGCCGGATGGTTATTATCCTGACTTCAGTACTGATTGTAAGGTATTTGGCTTATGTATGAATGGTGGACTTAAAACATTTAATTGTCCTGCCAAGACATTGTTTGATTCCGAAACACTGACATGTGAAACGGATGCAAAATGTCCAAAGCTTGATATTAGCAAATGTGCAGGTAAAAGTAACGGAATTCATCCTGACTTTGATTCTGGCTGTCGAGATTTTTATTTATGTCTTGATGGATTATTGACACATCAGGGTTCATGTCCCATGGGCAAACTTCTCAATCCTGTGAATGGCAACTGCCAACCTTATTCATTAGTGTCTTGCTCCCAGACAATAGATGCTGATTGTGATGGATTACCAGATGGTGTATACCCTGATTATGACACAGGTTGCTCTGCTTACTTTATGTGCTTGAATCAAAAAGGATAACCACTGCATATTGTTCAGGTACTGATCTCTTCGATGTTGCTACAGGAAAATGTCTACCTTCCAGCTTTGTTGTTTGTCGAGATCATTCTTCCTTTGTCACAGCACCTAGATTATTTGATTCATATAACTGTGACAATAGGCTTGGAATTTTTCCCGAATTTTCAAGCGATTGCAAGAGGTATGCCACATGCGTTTATGGACAGTTAAAATTTCATGAATGTCCTGAAGGTACAACGTATGATTCTGGAACTAATACATGTAAGGAAGAAATCATTACTTGCAAAGCTCCCTTTGCTATTGCTACGTTTCAGTGTCTACCTAGTGATGATGGAGTATATGTTGGTATAAACTGTTCAGAATGGCATGAATGTCGAAATGGAGTTGGTTTTACAAATATTTGTCCCCGAGGAATGCAATATGACATTCAACTAGGAAAATGTATAGTTAAAAAGGATTCATGCTCTCAAGATTTTGGTATTCAAAGAAGACTATTTCGCACAATGGATGTTATGCCATCAGAAATTAGAGATTCGGATTTCCTATGTCCAAGGGATATTAATGGAATCTTTGGAGATTCAGCTCACTGTAGAAAGTTCCATTTTTGTGTTGAAGGAAAGAAAACCTCTTACTTATGTCCCTTAAATTTTATTTACGATGTAAAAAATCAAAATTGTGTGTATTCCGGACGTACAGGTGCATGCGAAAAAATGCGAGATAAAATGCCGGATAGCAATAAAAATTCTTTTAGTTGTTCTGATTTAGAAGATGGCATGTATGTAGATTTTGATTCAGATTGCAGAAGATATTTTGTGTGTGAAAACGGTAAAAGTATACTAGTTTATTGCCCTGAAGGGCAAAAGTTCAATTCCTTGAAAATGATGTGTGATAGGGAAGAGCATGTACGTTGTTTACCTTCTATAGAATATGTAACTGACTCACCACCAAGAAAACAAAACAGACAGACAGATGATATTTATCATGTTTTTCGACCTGATGATATATATACAGAAACATATAGCTATGTGCCTCGAAAAAATCAGCCAGTAACAAAACCATCTATCATAAAGAATAGAAACTGGGATGATTATGACAATTATCCATCTGATTTAGCATCTCCCAGTTCAACAGATATTGTCTATGATCTAAATAATTCAAAGGTGCCAAATTCTATTCAAAATGAATCTTCCAATAAGAGGCAATTTCCTTCTAAGCATATTTCGAATCCTATACAATCTGAGAATACTAAGCAACCTGAAATTATTAAATTAACTACACCAACGACTAAAATTTATGATGAAACTCCTCCCGTTAATCATTCTGTAAAATTACATCAGATGGAAGTACAGAGCAGGGACTTTGATGCAGAATGCCGAAAAGGAGATACTGGATTTTTTCCAGATTACGCCAGTGGTTGTAAAATGTTCCACATATGCTTCAAAAGAATTCGGAAAACATATAGCTGTCCGAGTGTTTTGTTGTTTAATCCTGAAACTAAAAATTGCGATTTGCCAGATAATGTTTTCTGCACTAGACCAGAACCCATCATTGAAGATTCTTTTGATTGCAAAGGAAGAATGAATCATTTCGTGCCAGATTATTCTTCTGGTTGCAAAAATTACATTGGTTGCATCAATAGTTTACCATATCGATTTATGTGTCCAAAAGGTAAAATCTTCAGTTTGGAGACATCAGCGTGTGAATTGGAGTCAACCAGCACATGTGAATATCCTTTAGATGATAATTCTACTCAACCAGAATTCCAAGAACGAAAAGGGGAAAGTGTTCAGTCTCATAGACATGTTCATAGTGTTCCTGGACAGTTTTATTTCACATGTTCTAACAGACCAGATGGTTTTTACCCAGATTTCAATAGGCACTGCCATGTGTTTTACCGATGTGTCAGAGGGAAAAAGTTTTCTCATTATTGTAAACAAGGCCTGCTTTTTAATCCTGATTCAGGTATTTGTGATTTTGAAGAAAATGTCAAATGTACACCAACTAACGTAACAGAAATATCCAGTTGAGGAAATAAACTGTCGGAATAATTTTGTATAGAGATTTATAAAAAGCATGTTAATAGCCTTAACGTTTTTGATTTATATTATTCTCTGTAATTTGAACTTCAAATTATTATTTGAGAGTATGAAACTGGTGAAATCCATTTTAAGTAATTACTATGTAATTTGGTTTTCCAGGAGTCACTTAATGAATGACGTGACTAATGTGACTTGTATCGTGTTGATAAAATACGAAGATGTAAATAAAATTTTTTATATAACCGCTGGTCGGTTATAAATAATAAAATAAAAATTAAAACTTATAATTTGAAATACGTACGTATTGTTATGATATGCATTGCTGTAGTATTTAAGGACTTAAAATGTTTTGGGATTTAGTAAAATTCCAAAAAAAAAAAAAATAATAATAATAAGTAAATCAACTTTTTTATAGTTTGTAAAAACTTTGTATAGATATTTTCTATGTGTAGATTTATTCAGATTTTAGTTCATATAGAAAAAACGAAATAAAAGAGCATATAAAAGCAATATTATTTATAACAATTTGAAAATGGTAAATGTAATGGTATTAATCATAAGAAAACAATATTAAATAAACTCAAAGAACTTCTCTTATAAAATATTTCATATATATATATATATGTATTTCTAGGAAAATAGTCATGAATTTGTATTGTTGAAATGTTATGAAACTTATTACTCAATTGTAAGAATTTGGACACATTTTATAGAATTTTCTATGAATATTCTTATTTCAAAATTATTGAGGCTTTAACTTTTCCTAAAAATCTAATCTAGTTTTTTACTTGCTCTGAGAAATTATATATTGATTGTATTGTATTTTCATGTTATATATTTGTTGTTGCTTTGTAAGTTTCCCTTTACTTAAAGAAATTATTTTTTATAATCCCAAATATAAATTTAGAATATAATTATATACTTTTGTAAATATATTTATTCATGTAAATACTATTGAAATATTTCTGAATTATACAAAAAATATCTCTTTTTAATAAAATTATATAACATTCTGAAAAGACCAATCATTTTTTATTCTTATTTCCTTACCTAAATAAACATATATCTCAAAACTTAAATATAGCAAGTTTAGTTTTCCTTAACAGTAATTACAAATTTTTTGTTATTATCTATGGTTATACAAAACAATAAAGCATACAGACGTAATTTGCTTTTAAGGTAATTTTAAAATTAATATAATTTGTATATTGAAAAAATAAGAGAATATTATTACTCTTCATACTAGTCCACAAATGTGTCCTTACATTTTCAAAAGCTATCATGTCATATTATTAAATGCATAGCAATTCACAATTTTATAGCAAAATTAAATCATGATAAATAAAACTATATGTCATAGAAACAAGTAGTTGATTACTATTTCCTAAGAAAAAAGATTTTATATAATACAAAGAGAAAAATAAAGGATGATAGAGAGCTCTAAGGCTGATGTGATAGTTATAAAATGAGATATAATTTAAATTATTGCCCTGGACTTTATTATTATACTGTTACATATGCTCTATATCTCTGTTACTATATTTAAGGTGATACGTAGTAATAGGCTTGATGCAATGAATTGAATGCTCATATGAATATCTGATAATCCTTCTGTTTTTTAATGTTAATTTTAAATATTGTATTTAATAGTATTAAGTTAATCCTTATATATCTAATATTAGTATATGGGTTATTAATATTAAGTTAACTATTATGGACTTTTAGAAACAGGGGACATCAAATAAATTAGATTAGAAACAAGTGACATAAAATAAAAGATTTGGTGACCACAGAGAATATTCATGTGGCTTATGTCTGCTGAATCGACTCTTAGAACCTAACATTTTTTATTCTATATGTCTATGCATGATTCAGACGATATACAGAGTCTCGCCATCGTAAAACCATGTGTTGTTGTAATAACGATGGCAGCATAAATCTTTATTATTTTGAAAGCATTAAAATGTTTTTATACTACCATATAAATGTTTTTTGTCTTATAATTATTTATATATTTGTTAATAATATACGAAAATCCTTGTATGATATTATCTTCAGCTGCACCTCCTATTGCTAAGATTTTGGTTTATAATCCCATATAAAACCCTACATATTTTTGAATATTGTATATCTGTGCAAACCACATGTCTCAATGGCACATACAGTTTACTTTTATCACGTTTTACTTTTGATCCGAACTGTATATAAGATGAATGTATGTCTGAGAATTGTTTTATTATTATTTATATCAGGTAACAACAATCTATATTAAAGTTAAACTTTAATGACTTTATATATAAAAGTTTTAACAGTGCTAATAAAATTTTATTTTCTGGAACATCTTGAACATGTCTAAAAAATGCTTCATAAATTCATAACCTTCCACTGGCAGTTAATTATTAAGTTTAATTATTTTTTTAGAAATAAAATCACAAAATATTAGTCACTAAGTAATTTTAATAGTTTTAATTAATTTCATTAAATTTTAATTTTTAATTAATTTTATTAAATTTTAATTTTTAAATAAATTTTATCAAATTCAATTGCTTTGAATATTTATAATGAATTTTTAAGAATTGTTATCCCAAATTGTAACTATTTTAGATAATTTTAGATGCTAGTTATTATCATTTTAATATATGATAGGAAAATATATTATTAATATTTTAATGTTAATGTATTAATTTTGTTCATAGTATAAGAAATAAAATAATAAAATAATTACAAAACATTTTTGATTTTCTATAATTGTATTGATTAGATTATTATAAATTGCTATGCCTCGAAAAGTTAATTAAAATTAGTAATAGCAAATATTTTTCACGTATATTTAATTTGAACAAAAACCTTTAAAATTTATACTTTTTCTACTTCAAACATTGATAATTTTATAAAATTCTTTCCTTTAAAAAAAAAAAATATATATATATATATATATTTTAATTTGGAAAAAAATAAATAACAAAATAAAACTTTTTCTCTATAAATTTTAGTTCCTTTAGCAAGAACTACTAAATTCTTCTTTCATCACTATTATACAAAAAAGGAAAAAAAAAATTGCTTTACCATGATATCCATGTTTCATTATTCATATAAATAAAACTCAAACATATTCACAAATACTGCAGTGAATAATTTAAAGCTTCTTTTTCCCCATACTTCATGTATGTAGCAGGAATTTTATACAAGAATGGACAAGAAAGTGCTATTTTGAAGTAAAAGAAAAGTTCACTGAAACTGTCTCTTGTGCGTGTTTGCGAGACCTTTTTTCAAAGATTACATACCAACAGATTCCCTGCATTACCTCTATCACGGAAAACTCAAGATAAAATAAATAAATAATCCAGAGAAAAAGGGACAAAAAGAGGAAAAAAATCGCAGAAAAAGAACTTGGAAAAAGGCCAGAGGTCCATCAGGTCCAGATGCGGACCTCCCACGAGCTGGGGACAAAGTTCTTGACCCCAAACGATTGATCGAACAGACAGAATAATAAATGAGACAGAAAATTCATTAATTTTGACTTTATCCGATCATCTTAAGAGGTTTTGCATTTAATTGAGAAAATATTATAAACTATATGATATAATTTAGCAAGTCATGAGTATGTGAAATATCAGCAATTTAAACTACCAAGCAAATTCAAAACTATTTTAATGGTTCCTATTGCAAAGAGTAGTTTTCTATAAAATGAAACACAATTTACAGTTTAGTAAATTAAGAATATGTAAAATATAAGTTTAAAATACCAAGTAAATACAAAACTATTTTAATAGTTCCTAAAAGAGTTTTTTCTAAAATAAACACAATTTACAGTTTAGTAAATTAAATACAAAACTAAGCAATTTCAAAACAGATACGAAACTATATAGTTCCTATTGCAAAGAGTAGTTTTCTATAAAATTAAACACAATTTACAGTTTAGTAAATTAAGAATATGTAAAATATAAGCAATTTAAAATACCAAAACAAATACAAAACTATTTTAATAGTTCCTATTGCAAAGAGTAGTTTTCTATAAAATTAAACACAATTTACAGTTTAGTAAATTAAGAATATGTAAAATATAAGCAATTTAAAATACCAAGTAAATACAAAACTATTTTAATAGTTCCTATTGCAAAGAGTAGTTTTCTATAAAATGAAACACAATTTACAGTTTAGTAAATTAAGAATATGTAAAATATAAGCAATTTAAAATACCAAGTAAATACAAAACTATTTTAATAGTTCCTATTGCAAAGAGTAGTTTTCTATAAAATTAAACACAATTTACAGTTTAGTAAATTAAGAATATGTAAAATATAAGCAATTTAAAAATCAAAACAGATACGAAACTATATTAATAGTTCCTATTGCAAAGAGTAGTTTTCTATAAAATTAAACACAATTTACAGTTTAGTAAATTAAGAATATGTA
Organism: Caerostris darwini; assembly: GCA_021605075.1. Classification (NCBI taxonomy): domain Eukaryota; kingdom Metazoa; phylum Arthropoda; class Arachnida; order Araneae; family Araneidae; genus Caerostris; species Caerostris darwini. The sequence continues at coordinate 472,186 of BPLQ01000804.1, read as the reverse complement.
AAATATAAGCAATTTAAAAATCAAAACAGATACGAAACTATATTAATAGTTCCCTATTGCAAAAGAGCAGTTTTTCTATAAAATTAAACACAATTTACAGTTTAGTAAATTAAGAATATGTAAAATATAAGCAATTTAAAAATCAAAACAAATACAAAAACTATTTTAATAGTTCTATTGCAAAGAGTAGTTTTCTATAAAATTAAACACAATTTACAGTTTAGTAAATTAAGAATATGTAAAATATAAGCAATTTAAAAATCAAAACAAATACAAAACTATTTTAATAGTTCCTATTGCAAAGAGTAGTTTTCTATAAAATTAAACACAATTTACAGTTTAGTAAATTAAGAATATGTAAAATATAAGCAATTTAAAAATCAAAGCAAATACAAAACTATTTTAATAGTTCCTATTGCAAAGAGTAGTTTTCTATAAAATTAAACACAGTTTACAGTTTAGCAAATTAAGAATATGCAAAATATAAGCAATTTAAAAATCAAAAACAAATACGAAACGATATTTAATAGTTCCTATTGCAAAGAGTAGTTTTCTATAAAATTAAACACAATTTACAGTTTAGTAAATTAAGAATATGTAAAAAATATAAGCAATTTAAAAAATCAAAACAGATACGAAACGATATTAATAGTTCCTATTGCAAAGAGTAGTTTTCTATAAAATTAAACACAATTTACAGTTTAGCAAATTAAGAATATGTAAAATATAAGCAATTTAAAAATCAAAACAAATACGAAACGAATTAATAGTTCCTATTGCAAAGAGTAGTTTCTATAAAATTAAACACAATTTACAGTTTAGCAAATTAAGAATATGCAAAATATAAGCAATTTAAAAAATCAAAACAGATACGAAACTATATTAATAGTTCCTATTGCAAAAGAGCAGTTTTCTATAAAATTAAACACAATTTACAGTTTAGCAAATTAAGAATATGTAAAAATATAAGCAATTTAAAAATCAAAGCAAATACAAAACTATTTTAATAGTTCCTATTGCAAAGAGTAGTTTTCTATAAAATTAAACACAATTTACAGTTTAGTAAATTAAGAATATGTAAAATATAAGCAATTTAAAAATCAAAACAAATACAAAACTATTTTAATAGTTCCTATTGCAAAGAGTTGTTTCTATAAAAATTAAACACAGTTTACAGTTTAGTAAATTAAGAATATGTAAAATATAAGCAATTTAAAAATCAAAACAGATACGAAACTATATTAATAGTTCCTATTGCAAAGAGCAGTTTTCTATAAAATTAAACACAATTTACAGTTTAGCAAATTAAGAATATGTAAAATATAAGCAATTTAAAAATCAAAACAAATTCAAAACTATTTTAATAGTTCCTATTGCAAAGAGTAGTTTTCTATAAAATGAAACACAATTTACAGTTTAGTAAATTAAGAATATGTAAAATATAAGCAATTTAAAAATCAAAGCAAATACAAAACTATTTTAATAGTTCCTATTGCAGAGAGTAGTTTTCTATAAAATTAAACACATTTTACAGTTTAAAAAATAAAGTATATGCGAAATATAAGCAATTTAAACTATCAAGAAAATACAAAACTATTTTAATAGTTCCTATTGGAATGAGTGGTTTTCTATAAAATAAAACACAGTTTACAGTTTGCACATTAAGAATATGTGAAATATAAACAATTTAAATTACCAAGCAAATGCAAAAATATTTTAATAATTCCTATTGCAAAAATTTTGTTTCGATAAAATTCATTTTATTCTCCTTTAAATAGGAACTAATCTCTCTTTTGCAAACATGAAATTAAATAACAATGACAATTTTTTCAATGTCTTTAAATTGGTTATCAATAAATCATTTCGCTTTTAAAATTTATTTTTACTAATAGTTTTATTATTTGAATGTTAAGATTAAAAACTTTTTTGTCTGATATGAAGCGTTATATAATAGATAATAGTATCGTATTAAATAAAAATATAAGAAAAAACGGATGTTTAAAAATGTACTGTATAGTTGAAAGTATAATATTTAAAAACATCATATTCTGTTTTCAATTCAAGAAGAAAAAAATTTGAAAGTTTCTATATAAAGAAATACTGTAATAAGAAATACTGTCCAAGGCATGAAAAGCGTCAATATAAACAGTAAATTAAGTACCAATATGAAATGCAAGCATAAAAGGATTTTAATAAAAGAAGTACAATAATAAAACTAATAAAAAATGAATAATTTAAAATTACTATTCATATCATTATTATTAGATTTTTATTCATTCATTCATGATATAGAAGCGTTAGATAATAGATAATAACATCATATTAAATAAAAATATATGAAAAATTTGGATGTTTAATAATGAACTGAATAGTCAAAATAATAATATTTAAAAACTTCAAATTCTATTCTAAATTTAAAATGAAAAGAATTTGAAAGTTACTCTATAAAGAAATCATGTACTTTCAGAAAATTGTAAAGCATGAAAAATGCTAATATAAGCTGTAAATTAAATACCAAATTGAAATGTAAATATAAAAGAATTGTAATGAAAGAAGTATAACAATAAAATTAATAAAGAAATGAATAATTTCAAATTACGATTCATATTATTATTTGAAAGAAAAATATTTGCATCCTTTACAAATTATTTCCATAATATTCTATCAATATGCGTAATGAAAATTACTTCAATGGTAAAATAATCAGAAATGATAAAAAATATCAAATATCACGACAGTTAATTACAAATTCCTTATTCAAAATAATTTCAATTATTTATATTCAACAGCTTCCAAATTAAGTGGAAAAAGTATTAAAAACAAAATCATTATCTCTATATTAAAATATTTTTTTTTTCTAATTTTTCTCATACAAAATAAAATAAAAGATTTATTTAAATCATTTATTTTTTTAATTAAATAAATTCTCAAATAAGTGTAAAATGCATTTAGAAATTAATTAACACAACAAATGTTAAGAAGATTGTTATTTATTCGTCATATTGTGTTCAAATAATTTAACCAAATCTGTAAATTTTCTTCTTCTTCAATGAAGAAATCTTTTTTGAGAACAATATCTTATGCCCTATAAATTATTACAACAATTAACTATTTTATAAAAGAAGTCATTCCTTCTTTTTTTTTATCTGAGAGCAATTACGACAGCTGCCGCTCCGTGTCACATGTTTCGGATTCGAACCCGGAGTTTCCATGGATGTTTGTAGTGGTTCAGAATCCACTTTAAACAGTAGGTTCCGGTCTAATATGGCTACTACTACTACGTCACACCATATCACTGTACCTAGAACTGAGTTGCCCCCTTACAGTTTGGGAATGATGTGGGTGAGAAGTCTGATTGAGATCTGTGACTCTCCACGGTCCTACGAGACCAGGACCTACGGCTTAAAGTGGATTTTGAAGCACTACAAACATCCATGGCACCGCCAGGATTCGAACCTGATACCTATGGATACATCTGGCCACCAAAGATAATATGACTGAGAGCGTTGGGTTTAGGGCTAACAACTCTACCACGTAGAAAAGAAAGCATTTCTTGTCTCAAAATCTACCAGTAGGCACTACCACAATGGGGTTGTTGTTGCACCAATGAAGAAGTATGAAAGCAATATCATCATTTTCTTGGTTATATTGAAATAAACATTAATAATTCGTTTTCAGAATATGGTATTTTGTTTTTTAAAATATAGTTACACTCACTAAAGAAATTAAATAGTTGTTTTTTATATTTTTTAGAGAAATGTTTTCCTCATTATATGACTATGAATATTTAAAAATTATTTTAATTCATTAATTTAACCACCATTTACTGTGCTTTATAATTGGTGAGCTATAAAAAATTTCAAATTTTCCGATGGTGGAATAAAATTTAAAAATGATTTTTAAAAATACTAGCAAAGAATGTAAAATTGATTCTATTTGAGTAGATGAACTATTATATTGATTAAGGAATAATCAATCATGATAGAATTTATTTTAACAGATTTAAATCTTTTTTTATTCCTTTAAATTTTTACCAGAATATATATAATAGATTAATATTAAATCATCAGTTCTTGAACTAACCTTTTACTTTCAATTCTTTCATGTTAAAGAAGAAGTATAGAAAAGTAGGAAAGATGAAACTAAAATTCAATCTTTAATCAAAATCCCAAGGGTTCAACGTAAAGAAAGAAATGCTATGCTTTAAAATTTAGTTCATGTTTTAAAACTGCTAACTCAAGTGTATTTTTTAATCCATACTTCTTAAAAATGTCTTTCGCCAACTCAAAATTCCAAGTCATTTTTTTAAACATTTATTTTCTTCCTATAGTTCCAAAGGAAATTTAATTCCACTACTTCTAGTTAATAAAATTTCTTTTATTCAGAAGAAAAACAAGAAATGTCATCAGAAATATATTTTCATGAAATTGCAAGAATGAGTTAAAATGAATTTAAATGTGTTGTATAATGTAAATATTGTAAATTTGTTAGGCAAGAAATTCAGGAAAATTAAATAATTCAAGATAAGATTTCTGTATTTTGCACTACATGGTTTTCAAATACTATTCACTTTAACTTGACTTTGTTACATATATCAAATGGAATTTGAACAACAAATTCAGCATTATCGATGATGCAGTATAGGTGAAGTATGGATGGATGCATACTGCACCTATACAGTATACCACCATAGGTGGTATACTGCTATCTTACTGCATCTATCCATACACATATGATGGATGCAGTAAGAATGCAGTATAAGTGTATTATTTTGTGAAAAATTAGAATGTACACTTCCAGTAGTATCATGTGGGAAAGGATAAGCTCTTGGCTGCTTTCTGTCCTGTGAGAGTTCTAGGATGGACTTTCTGGTCAATGAGTTTACTGCCCTTTCACGATATACGTAAATGCCTTTCAGGTTTCGAACGCGAAAGCCAAAATTCAGTTCCTCTCACCTTTATAAATTTTATATTGTTTTAATTAAAATTACAATTTATGTATGGGTTTTAAGTAATACAAACAAAAATTATCCAATACACATATTTTATTGATAAAAGTTTCATATTGTGACATACAAGCACATTTTTTCAATAACATATAATTAACTTCATAGAACAAAATTATATGAAATTTAATTTTCATTAAGACAAATACAAATCAAATATTTATAATACGCATAAGTGAAACAAGTCAGACTTAGCATTAAATGAACATGAAGATATGTTAATTTAATTATTAAGATGCTGTTTTTATTATTTTTAAATTTGTGTCAAACAGTAATAAGCTCTTTGTACAACATGCATATCTGTAATTTTTCAGTTTTTTGTTATTATTTTTTAAATAAAATCAAGGGACAGTTTTTTCTAATTTTTTCATTAGAGTAATCAATATAAAAACCTTTAATTTAGAAAAGAAATTGCAGTGACTGCGTATTATTATTTACAATTTACTTATTTAAAATGTTTTAGAATTTACTTATGAAAGAAATTTATTTTATGAATTATATATATTAGAAATGTCATATCAATTTGTGAAAATTTATGTTTTTGATAACATTTGATATAATTTATAAATACAAAGATCAAAATAAAAATACACAATTTTCTAGATTAGTGCTAAATTTATGAACTGAAATAAAATAAAAGGATTTATTTTGACGTAATTTGGGATTTTTTCGTTAAAATAATAATAATTCTTATAATTTTTATTCCTTAATTAGCACACTTTATTTTATTAGATGAATATCTTCATAAATGTTTTGTAGAAAAATTTTTACAAAAAAATTAAGTTTAATAAATTTAACTTTTTTACCAGGCTTAATATTTTTTTTTACTAAACTATATGTTAGTATTTTGTAACTTATATATTAAAAAATTATTCTACACATTTTTTATTAATGTAAAATTTTATTTTTATTTAATTTTAGATAAAAAAAATATATAAATTCATGAAAACTATCATCATAACAAATTAAAGTATAAAATGTTTAATTTTTAAAAATTATTGACATATAAATAATATAGGGTCGTATTTTTATATTTTATCTATCCTAAATCTCAGAGAATCCTGTTAGTATTAGAAGTTAAAGAAATGTACGTAAATATTAGTTGTCCTACGAAATTCAGTTAATAAACATTGAAACTCTATCTAAGAAACTTAAAAAAAAAATCATATAAATAAACACGCATGTATATTTACACATTTTGTAGTTACAGATAATTCCAAATTTGAAATTTACATTAATTCAAAAAACACGAACATAGGTATTTATATTAATATGATTCAAATTAATGTAAGATTTGTTATATCTTTGTTTAGTAAAATTTAAAAATCTAATAATGCATTCCACTGTTAACGTAACTTCTTATTTTAAATTCAATAACAATTTTAAGTTTGACAAAATTTCTATTTTATTAGTTATTGTTTAAATTAATATTTGTGATATATAGTTTCATTTTGTTTTAATTTTAGATAATCTTTTTTTAGCGTTTTCAAAATTTAGTAAGAATAACACAATGAAATATCTTTCAGAATTATTAACATGTAAAATTTGCAGTTTATTTCGTATTTTTCCGCATTTTTTTCCGAATTTAAAAACTCATAAAATAAAATTTTAAAATAACTAAGAGAAAGTTTTCGTTTATGATTGCTTTGGATGAAAGAATTAACAAAAACAAATTTATAAAGTATAAATATACGTAAAATTCGCAGAATTTTTTTGTATTTCCCCATTTCCTTTTTTTTTAAATTAAAGTAACTAAATTAAAGATTTCGTTTATGATTGCTTCGGATGAAACATTTAATATAAAATAAAATTATAAATTATACTCGTAAATACATGTAAAATTAACAGATTTTGCGTATTTTTCTGCATTTAATTTAAAAACTCATAAAATGTCATAAAAAACGGCAAAAACATCAACGTCATAAAACTAAATCAGGAATGAAACACTTAATATAAAGCAAATTTATCAAATCAGTCATTTTTTTCATCTCCAGCTGCGCTTAACATATAAATCCCACATTGACATCATAAATAAATGAAGCTGAAAAATTCACCGAGAATTAAAAAAAAATCATGTATAATTCACTCACAATAGAAAGTTCAGTTTATCGAAAGGAATCTGAAAACATACATAAAACTTGCTTGTCTTCGGTGAGAATTACATGTCCGAAGAAATACAATTAAGTATAGCATTTAATTGTAGTAAACACTGTGCGGTCCAGCATATGATATTATCGAGCAACTGTTGACTCGATTTAGTTGTTGTTGTTGCAGTAGATTGCTCGAAAGACAACAAAGATGAGTCCACACACATGCACTGGGGTGTATAAAACTTGTTGAGTAAGCATCCCGGAAGGAGAAACGTCGACAATAGGATAGTAGAGGTCTTCAAGTCCCTTAATGAAACCCACCGTAGCTTCACATTGTCATGAAGGACGGAAAATGGACGATGACTCGGACCCGAAGCCTGCTCGAGATCTGAAGGGTCATCAGCCCTGACAGCTGGCGAAGTGACCAGCGGTCATCCATCTTCGGATGGGATTTTGTGGAGTGCTCAGTTGAAAACAGAGGACTGCATCCTATACGGTCGTTTCTCCGCGGGATGTCTTGAGCTGACTGACGAAAAGGGACTACGTGATTACATGTTTAAGAAGGCATGAAATAAGCTACTGTTTTAATTAATACTGAAATAAAACACTTCAAATGTTACAATGTTTCTATAGGGAATTGTTCTACAACTACAGAGTATGACATATCTACTACAGATAAAAATTAAATCACTTTTATCAAAAATAAATACAATATTAAATTATGTGAAATAATTTTGGATGAACACAAACTTTAAATATTATGAGCTTCCAAATTACTAATTGTTTTTCTCTGATTAGAAAGTATTTTCCGATTTCTTATTCAGTAATATATAAACTTCTGCTTTATTTCACTCCTATTGATATCTAGTATTTTCATTAAGAAAATAAATCATTGTAGTTAGTTATTATTATTTTATAATAAAAGTCATTATAATATGAATAACAATATCTTGAATATATTACTTTGATAAAATATTCATATTTTAATTTTTTATATTTATATTTTTATTTTAATTTTATTATGAATGGATAAAACTAATTGCATAAAATATTAAAGTCCTTATGTAATTCTTGAAAAAGTTAAGAAACGCAAATAAGTTTGAGTACCAATAGAATATTTCATTTTCCATTTTTTCATGTAAAGGCATAATAAATAAATATATTAAATTACAATTTAATTTTATTAATTTATTATTAATTTTTATAAATGCTCAATAATGAATGTCTAATTAATGATAGAGACATATATTAGCAGTACACTGAAGAAGGATCCATTGGGGTAATAAAGATGTTGACTTTATCATGTGCGAAATGATATGTGTATTATGTCAATTTGGTGTTAATTTAAATATGTTCTTCAATTTTCACAAATGTTAAAAAAAAATAATAATAATCAGAGATTCTTACGTGTATTCACCAAAATTATACACACACATAAAATATATATATACTATATTATATATATATGCATGAATGGTGTATGAGTGGTCGATAAATTAAAAAAAAAAATTGCACAGATTTATCATCATCATGCAATACTTCTGATATCGCAGCGTGTGATAATTTAGCAAAGAGGAAAAAGAAATAAATTCTCAATAAACCAAGTCATTAGATAAAATAAATAAACTTTAAAATATTTAATACATTAATTTCCATGCCCATTTTACAATAGGAAGTGATTGAATGATATATCTACATAAAATAATAATTTTCGAAAGCCCTATTAGTAAGAATTTTCGAAATCCATATTGGTAAAGAGTTTTAAATGCCTGAATGATAGATTAGTACATAAATATTGAATACGTCATTGTCTGCCATTATCTGTTACCATTATTGTAGCAGAGTTTTGTATAATTTTAATGATAAAAATGAGTTCGAAGTAATTTCTTAATTCCCTTTGACATTATCGTTTTTTAATTTTGGATAGACTTGCAGTTTCATATCCTATTTTGGTTTTAATTTTTATTGATCTTATCATAACTGGAATATATACTGCTTTTTAAAAATAAAAATATTGTAATAATAGAATATTGTTTAATTGTAAAATAAAAAACATATTGGATTTGTAATAATAAAACATAAAATAATAATTATGGAAGAACATTTGCAGAATTTCTATGATTTATTGTTTTACTCCATATAAACGTTAAATTATTTCCTTTTTATAAGAACATTTTTAATTGTAACGTCGATTTTAATTAGATTTTGAAACTATGCACTTGTTATATATTTTTTGGGGGTCTCTGTTTTATTGATTGCAACGATATTCTATAAAAAATTCAGTATTAACAGTATTTGAAAAAAAAAATTAATTATTACATATTCATGATATGCATAATGACTTAATTATCATAATAATAATGCTAAGAAGTTTCCCTAGTAACAACTTTCTATCAAAATATTTTTCATAATTTAAAGATTCTTACAATTTACTGTTTAAAAATTTTCAAAATATTAAATGTAGTTACTTTTCTAAAATTATTATTTAGGATACATTTTTAGAAAAATTTACAATGTACTAGTTTCATTTCCTCAGTTTCACAAAACTGAAGAAGTAATTGTTTTCTTTTAAAATATAATAATTCTCTTTTTATCTTAATTTATAATTTTTATTATATAAAGACATTAGAAGTGTCAAAACGGGGTGATAAATGACTTATTTACTTCTAAACATACATTATGAATACATTACTTACACCTAAATTTGAAGTAGAAAACTTCATACTCGTAAGACTTACAATAACGATCAAAGTCAACATAGTCGACGTTTTTACATCATCAAAGAATGATTAAAAAGTCATTATTTCATTCAAAAAACTGAGAGAAGACATCAAAACACGCAATTGGGTACTTAAACATTTCTTGTTTTTAATAATAATTTTTTATGGTAGATATATTTCTTGATAAAGTAGAAAAGGCACTTTGAAGAAAAAAAGAAAAAGCCTAATTTCAACAAAACATTCATCTTTTACAAGTGTTTTTTATTCACTATTTTCAAGACTATTGTTATGTATAAAATTTACTCAATAAGTAAAAATTCCTTATTACATTTTCATTTTTATATGTATTTTAGAGATTAATTTTTTTTATATAAGCACATTTTTTTTAATTGCTAAGCTTGAAAGTACTGTACGCAGGTTTTTTTTTTTTTTTTTTTTTTGACAAGCTATATATATATATATTTTTTTTTGCTTGTTGTTTGTATAGTATTATTCTTTGATAAAAAAGGATTCACTCTTGTTTCTTTTTATTCTTATAGAATGTAAGTTATTTAAATTTGATAATTATACAATTTTTCATTATTTTTGATAAATATGATAATTTTTGATAACATATTATTAAGAAGTATATTAAATATTTCTGTAATTACTGAATATAAAATTTATCTTTCGAGGGCATGCACTTAGCTTTATCATATATTAACAATTTTATTATTACACTCAATACAAATACGTTTTTTCTATTTTCCTTAATAAATATGCATGATGAAATAAATGTTTTTTTAAAAAAATCATTCTCTGTTACTTTTAATAAAATTATAATTTTGAATACTTATACATTATCGAAGTTAAGAAAATATATTTTTTTCTTCCAAAACAATGATATAGATTTTTATATGCGCTAGTTCTTGAATTCTTAAAACATAATTTTTTTAAACTGCTACATCTTTGATACGTCAAACTTTCTTTCTTGGCAATATAGCAATTTAAAACCCACACATACTGCAATACCTTAACCATCAAACTTAACTTCATCAAAACCAACTAAGATGCTTTCTAGCTTTTCAAAGAATGTACCTATACATAGCATATATATGCAAGGGACTACTGAAGTAAAAAATTATGTTAAAATCACACTAAACAATTTTTATTATTCAGTTTGCTTAAAAGAATTATTTTTGTACACATATTCATAAATTTTTAGTTTCAATTAACAGAACAGAAATAAAATTAAGAAAAAAAAGAGATAATAAATGCACAGTGTTGCTTTGCTAGTAAATCGGAAAATTTACACAAAAGCCAAGAAAAATTCGTTCACGTACTCACACAGAGATCTCCTGATTTGGTGGAGACCAAAGATGACTCATCATTCGAACTTCACTCTGATTTTGTGGCAAAAGTGGTTGAGCTTCAGGTGCATTCTGAGGATCTACCTTTGGCGTATTGGTGACAGACGGTGGACCCATGACTGCTATGCCTTGATGGTGCTTAGGGGGCAGAGAGTTCAAATAGTGCGCGGGGTTAATTCCAGGATAGGTGAAGTCTTGAACTTGTAGATACTGGCCAGCGGGGGAAGGTGGTGGTGCTCTCATAGGGAGTGGTTTGGAACTGCTGCCTGGTGGCATGTTACTAGGGTCGGATGTAATACTGACTTCCACACTGTTTGCCATTTGCTGCTGTTGTTGCTGTTGCTAGAATAAAATAAGTTACAATTGTAATACTTGATATAGATAGAGAAAAATATTTGTTAACAAATTTTGTTGCTTTTGTGACAATGCAGTTATTTTTTATAAATCTAATATTTGACACTCATAATATATCAGGAGCAGTATCTGACCTTCTTAAAGAAGAATGTATCGTTTCTTACTGTCAAAGAAGAATGTATGGTTCCTTATTGTTAAAGAAGAATGTAATGGTAAATAATCATGGTGAGCAATGATAATGGTAAATGATCATGGTGATCAATGATAATGGTAAATGATCATGGTGATCAATGATAATGGTAAAGGATCATGTGAGAACAAGAAAAATTCCTACCAAGCAATTCAATTGTTTATGTGTGATATTCACAAAGGCTGATTCAACCAATACCTCGCCAGTTAACATATTTCTCAAAACAATTAATCGCAATATATGTCATAATAAATTTGCACCATTATCTCCCTTATATTCTAATATCAAATAATAAGTAAATAAAATTTTGAATGCCAAATTAGTAAATCATATGTCAAGCATAGAATACATTTAACCCCCCAAAAAATCAAATTATAGTGAGATTAAACCAAAATAATATAAATAATTATTTCAGAAAAACGTAAAAAACGAAATACTGTTTTAGTTATTTTATTACAGAAGCTAGCAAATATCACCCATTAAAGAAATTAGTGTAATATTTTAGACTTTCAGAGTAAGACATTTTTGTGCATATTCTGAACTTTTTTTGAAATATTACTGCATAGGATATTATTTGGTATATGTTCATGTCATAAATTGTCATTTAAGAGTAAATTAGAATCAGTATTATTTATTAAAGTTTAATGTAATGCTTACGAAAATTATACACAAATGGATATATATATATATATATATATATATATATACACTGAAATATCATAAAACTAATATTTCCTCTTCTATTGATGATGTTCAAGAACATAAAAGACAATCAGCACAGGAAGTAAATTGTGAAGATTCAGATCTGAGCAATTATGAATGTAATAATTAATTTCCCCTTGGAAGAGATGAAACAAAATTAAAATTAAATACCTCCGTCAAAGTATACAAACACAATTTGTCAATATTTTGTCACATTTACTTGATGACAAACATATTTAGACTATTCACAGTTCTCTAGAAGACACAAATATGATTCAACCTGATTATTTGGAGGCATATGTTGTAAAATTTATATGAAAAAACATTTAAAAGGTGATCAAAGAAAAACGTATTTCACCTTGTGTAAAAACAACTTTAAAATGGCTACTATGGGTTCATCGTCTGTGCAAAATGTGCCCTAGAAAAATCCAATAAAACCATTATCTACTTGTGAAAAATGAGATAAATATTTAATAAAACTCATTCCCTTTCCATAAACAAAAGTTTTTCTGGAGAACTTAATGATACATAGGCTTTTTATAATTGAAATAGTAACAATTGAAATAGTTAACTTAGATGTTATTTCAGTTTATTTATAACTGAAAAAGCGTCTAAGTTAACTTAATTTTGAGTTAAGTAAGAAATTTTCTTGCATACATTTTTAGGTATTCAAGAAAATTAAATCGGAACTATTAATTGATTTATCGTATTAAATTGAATTGTGTATTTTCGTACTTTATTTTCTGAAATTTTCAAATGAAAATAGAATCTAAAATAAATTTATTGTAACTAGATAATATTCCAATCAGAAAATTGTATTCATTTTATTAAAGGATTAATTGTATTGAAAATTGTAATATAAGTGTACTTCAAAGTGAAAATAAAAAAACAAGAGACAAACTAAAAATTATTATTTTCTAATTAGTAATTTATATTTAAATGAAAATATACTTATCTCTAATAAAAAGAAACACAAATATTAAAATTATTATCATTATTATTTTTTTTTGTTAAGCGGATGGAAAAATGAGTGATAATTAAGAGATGTAAATTAAGTGCATGTGTTGAAGGTATAATAAACACTTTGTAAATACTTAAATAATATTATGCAGAATTGAAACGTGTGTAATTAGGGCTATTAGCAAACAATATGTAGCAGTAAAATATATAAAGTTTTAAATAAATCAACAGAAATAAATTTTCTGTGAATTATGAACTGTAAATATTATTTCAACAAATATTTAATTAACTAACTAGAAACTGTACGAATATTTTATCTCTCCAACTTCAAGGTAATATTTTGGATGGTATTGGGAATTAAAATAATACCTAAACATAACTCAAAATTATTATCTTATGAACATAAAAATGCACTGATAAATGGTAGACTAATTTGAAATATTATTTCTTTTCTTGTACAACTATTTTTATAATCAATGTTTCTGAAATATTTATTGTAATAGATTTCGCTTAAAAATAAATGAAGTTGAACTGTTTTCTAGCACAGATATAAGAACAAAATTCATGATTTATGTGGCTGAAAGATAAATAATCAAATATACTTTAATTACTTCGGTACAAAGATGAGACATTTTAATTACATATTACACAATAAAGCATCTAATCCCCAATAATCGCTCATATCTGCTTCCCACGCAAGGGACATTCATATTTATGAATCTCTATTAAAAATGTTTTGGGCAATCAGTGTTTCAATACTTTTTTTACAATTTAAGCCTTAAAATTTGTGTCCTCTTACAAATATAAAGCGGCTGAATATTAAACAATTAAGCAAACTTTCCTTTCATTTAACTCGCATTTAATTAAAAAGTTTTTCTTTTCAAAAATTTCTCCAAGTAATTATAAAGACATACCAGTTCTAATCATTAATTTTCTTCTTTTTTATCTTTCCTCGCCTTAAAACAAATCGAAATTTCGATTGTTTAAGCAAAGCGGGCATAAAATAACTTAACTTGGTTCAGCTTCAATGAATACCTACTATCTTAATTTAATGGAATAAAATACTTCGACAAAACATTATCACTTCAAACAGAAGTTTTGACTGATATATATATACAGAGAATGTTTTCTCATCTGTTATTAATATCTAAATCTTTAAAAAGGAATCGTAATTATTTCAAAAGCTGCAAAATAATTAATTAAAATACTGGAGTATTTCAGTAAATTAAAAGAATTTGAGTCCAAAAGTTTGAAATAGTGTTTTAGTTATGGGGTAAATAACTGGAAATTAATCAAACATTGAGTTGATTGTTTTTTAAAGATAAACCCAGCACTTCATAATACTTTAATATTGATTTTACATTTTAAAAATTTGTGGTTAATAAAATTTATATATACATTCAAGACAACTTTGAAACTCAATAGAATTCTTATAAAAAATAAATTACAGGGAATGTTTTCTTTTTACTCAAACAATGGAATTTGACAAATTTATATAAAGTAATAATACTTTATCACGATTTTAATTAGCATTCCTTTTCTATTTTATTAAAAGCGAACTATTACTTTTTCATATTATTTATAAATTTGTTTAGTTTGATTAATTCTGATTGTGATGAAATCTCATGAATTAAAACAAGTCTTATCCCTTCATATATTTTAATATAAATACTTTAAAAAAAGTAATTAAAAAACTGATTCCTTAATTTGTCAGTCTAAAGAAATTTGAAATGATTATTTTTTACACATTTTAAAAATAAAAAAAAAAATATTTAAATATTTGCATCCTTCTGTTTCAACTACGTACTTAATTATATATCATAATTTAAAGGGTTTGATTAATATTTATTTCAATAAATCAATATTAAGTATATTTAATAACTTACAAATATTGAATTTCTACATTTTAATGCACATTTTAATTACATCCTTCATCAATGAAATATGAGACCTTTGAATTTATTTCTCTGTTTGTGTAATAAAGTTATCTTAAGACTTTAAAATATATATTGATTTGATTTGTAATTAGATAGTGGCTAAATAAATGGAAAACAAATACCACATAAGTGAGATGTTTTCGAAAGATTCAAGATTATTTATAATTTTATATTTAAGACCAGGAAATATTTACTCAATAAAACAACATTCAAATTGCAGTTATTAATAACAATTAAATATTAATTATTTGTATTTTGTAATTTATAATAATTAAAATTTATGTTTAAGTCTTTAAATAAATTTTATATAACAATTAATGATAAATTATAGCTTAATTAAAATTTATGCTTAACTTTTTTTATAATTACATTTAGAAAATTAAATAAAATATATATATATATTAAAATTCTTTTTTTAGTTAGCATTTATGCCAAATTTAAATTTTTGAATGATTTTTCTTATTCTTTCTTAGTATTATAAATTGATCTTTTAATTGAAAAATTATTTTTGGTTACAACTAG
The DNA here is from genome assembly GCA_021605075.1 of Caerostris darwini. Classification (NCBI taxonomy): domain Eukaryota; kingdom Metazoa; phylum Arthropoda; class Arachnida; order Araneae; family Araneidae; genus Caerostris; species Caerostris darwini. The sequence continues at coordinate 456,357 of BPLQ01000804.1, read as the reverse complement.
CATTTGAATGAAAAAGTGAAAATGATTTAAATTTTAGAAATCCTAAAATATATTATTTGGAAAGAATTTCGATGTTTTAATAAATATCTATTATTAAAAGTGGATATTAAATAAATAACTTTATTAAATATTGTTATTTGGTCAATTTTAATTTATTCATTATAGTTATTTGGTCAATGTTTCAACAGTTTTGGTCTAATACTTATCAATATTTATATATTAACAAAAAGCAAAACATTGTAAATTAAAGAACGAAACAAAATAGAATATTTGCATTTAAAATTGATTCCTTGAATAAAATCCATTAAACGCTGTGTATATCTTAATATAAACAATTTTTAAGAAAGAAAATTAGGTATAAAATATGAAGTTAAGTTTATTATATGCTTCGGAAAATAAAAATATTTAATAGTTGCTATTTACTATTTTTTAGCACTTGCGCGCGAAGAATAATACTCTACAGTAAAATCATTTTTACTATATTAAAAGATATTAAAACTAAATCCCATAATATGTTACTTGAAATTAAATCTTATAAAATGTTATTAATTTGGCATCTCGCCAACTTCATTATTTCTTTCCTGAATTGCTTACTTGGCAGAATGCCAAACTATGACGTTTGAATAGAATATCATGTGATGACAGAAGATATTTCTGTGATCCATTCAGGGACCTCATACTAACAGAAGATGTTTGTCACAACTAACAGTATGTTTCCTTCTAATAATAAAGCGAGAGTTTTAGAGATGATTGCTTTGTATACGTGACTATTTATTCTTATCCCTGAAATCGGAACACTACTAATTTTATGTAATGGTATGTGTTTACAAAAACATATTTTTTTAGTTTTTATTTGTTAGAGAAAAGTACTTGAATGAGCACATGAAAGTAAATATTTTTCTGCTTTTATAATTGTTTAAAAAAATTGCTTGAATACATTTGATTTTAGTTATAAACACGAATTAAATTATTAATTGGAATTTTGAAGAATTACTTGGCTACTAATATTGCTTACGAAACTACAACTTCAACAGAGTTTTCCACTTATATTACTACTTATTTATAAGAGAAATTACTTTTTTAAAGGAGTTTTAATGTCCTGGAGACAAACTGTATTCAAAAATTATACAAAATGTCATTTGATTCAAATTATTGATGTGAAATTATTTGACAATTCCATCCAAAGATTTTCAGATTTGAATCATTCTGAGAGTTTAATTCAGCCATTTTTTGCAGGGTGTAGGAGTTAAAAAAAATATTAAATAAATCTTCATTTTGTATCTTGATTACAATTATATATCTTTTTAATTTCTTTGCATTTATTATACTTTTAAATTTTTTCCCCATTGGTATTTTGATAAATTTACCAGTTCAAATAATACTAATCCTTTAAATGATTTAATTAACTGTGCCAAATATTCTTTGCTTATTTATAATGGACATCAACAGCTGTAGTTATGTATATTTATTATTTAACACCATGGCAGGAGCTGTATTTACATTTGAGCAAGATTGCAACGAGGAAAGAGTGATCTTACAGATTTCTTGGAACTTCAGCGATCTTGCAACTTACATATCTGTGAGACGTATTCACCTTGATTACCGTTCATCACCACCATGCTACTTTGATTTTTTTTAAATTTTAATGTTTTTTAAACACTGTTACCTGGTTTGGACATTTCCTGAAAACATGACATTTTGTCATCCTTGAAGACAATGGGACGGTCCCTTTGAAAATGGGGACTTATGGTCACTTTATACATAACTTTAAAAATAACATTTTATACACAGTTTGAGTTTAAAACTCTTTAATGCAAGTTTTTAATATTTTTATTTGAAACATTAAAAATTTTTATATTATTATGGAACAAAGAAGCTTGTTTAATAATATTGTGTATTAATCTTTAATTTTTAAATTAAAACTAGGTCAAAGAATACATCATATGCATTCATGTGGTGAAGTCTGATTCAATATAGAGGAGTCGAAGTCGATTTTAAATTTTTAACTCCATATTTTTGAAAAATCTATATAATAATGTATACTTTTTTGCTTATATGAAATCCTCCCCCTTCTTTCTCTGTTTTTGATATATATAAACTTAACTTATAAATAAATATTTCAAAGAAGTAACACATTTTTTTTTTCTTAACTTTAAGTCATTCTAAAGAAATTTGAAATTTTTATTTACATATTTTGCATATTTTTATTTACATATATTTAGAAAATAAAACACACTTTTATAAACGTTTGTGTCCTTCTGTCTTAACTATGTATTTAATTACATATCACTTCAATTTTAAAGGATTTAATTAATATGCGTTTCAATAAATCAGTATTAAGGATATTTAATAAATTAAAAATATTGAATTTCTAACTTTAAACGTTTTAATTCCATCTTTCATCACTGAAATATGAGACCTGTTGCAATTTATTTCTGTTTAATTAATAAAGTTCTCTTAAACCTTTTAAAAAATATTTTGGTTTGATTTGTAATTAGATAGTGGTGAAATAAATGAAAAAAAAAAAAGCACATAAATACCATTTAAATGTTTTCGAAATATTCACGATTATTTATAATTTTAAATTTAAAACCAGAAAATCCTTAACAATCAATAAAAACGTCATTCAAATTGCAGTTATTAATGACACTTATGGTAAATACTAATTATTTGTAATTTTGTAATTTAAAATAATTTAAATTTATGTTAAAATTTTTACATAAATTTTATACAGCAATTTAATATTTTTAATTTAATTAAAATTTATTTAAATTTTAAATTAACTTAAAAATAAACAAAAATAAAACTAACACCAATAAATAAAACTAACTAAAAATTAAATTAACACAACTTTTTTGCAAACCTATGCAATAAAGTATACTTTTTTGCAAATATAAAAACCTCCTCTCTCTCTATTTATATATATAATATTAACTTATATGAATAAATTGGATTGAATTGTACAGTTCTCGTGTTTAAAATTTAACTATAATACCATTTTGCATTTAAAAATAATGTTTCATTCCTCAGACACTATCTAGAAATCTGAGAATATACATATAATATTAAACATTTTATTACGGAGTTGAAAGCCCAAGTGACAACAATTTTCGCAAGTGCCTGACAGAAAAGACAATTTATGGCGCAACTTATTACCATAAAGAAAGCTTTTATTATTTAGTGACACGGATATGTAAAGTTTTATTAATTTTGCTTGAATATAATAAATATCCTTCGTAACATTCATTTTACGTCATAAAAGCAATACTTTCTCATTAGCGGTATTAAATCTCCCAAGACTTCTTAGGCATATTTGCATATGAAAGGAATATTGGTTCATAAATAGAAGCTGTGTTCTTTAGATATATAGGAAGATAAATGTGTTTAAAAATGTATTTGAGAGATAGAATTTTTAAAAATATCTATTCAAATATTTCTGCCGTGAAATTAAAACGAAAATAAACATTCTCAAAGTTATTTTGCAAACTTTCTGCACGTATGTATTTTTTAAATTGAAAGATATTTAAATATATCTATTGGAACAATATTTGGCTTTCGTTTATTTAAACTAGATTAAATGGTTTCTTAGTTTGCGTTTAAAAGTATTAAACAAATATTGAATTTCATAATTTTGTAAAAGCATATTAAATAATGTATGTCATTAAAATAGTAAGTGGGATATAAGTTTAAATAGATTTAAATTCAATCAACTGCCTACAAAAATATATTTAAATCATTATTGGATATTAATTTTCATTATTGCAAATTAACTTATTCGCTTGTCGGTGATATTTATTCAGTTATTATTAGCTTGTAATTAATCTTAGTCCATGTAAAGAATTAAAATGCATAATTATATATAATTTTTAAATAAGTACTATAAAATATCTGAATAATTGGTATCCATTGAATTAACAAACCAACTAATCAAAAAAATAATAACTTTAAAAAAAGGTTTTATGCTTGTCCATATGTCATAATTCATATCTGAAATTGTAAGCAAAAGCTAGATGGACTTCGACTACACAATTGTTTTGCTGAAAATTCAGAGAAATTCCATAAAACTGTAATGACAATTTTTGTATTTTTCTGGGTGTTTTAGTTATAAAAGAAATACAATACCGTGTTGTTTTCCTTAATTTTGGCATGTTAAGTTAAATGTGGTTTAATGTTTATGTGGTTTAATTATTTTACCATTAAAACGGATGAAAATAAAGTGTGTAATTAATAACCGATTGTAATGTTACTGTATTGACTTTTAATGAATTAATTATATGAAAGAAATGCATTAAATGTAGTACACTTTTCAGTTAAAATATATCAAATATAGCATGTATAGGAAACAACAATAAATTTAAACAATTTATTGAAATTACCAACGTCCTTGAGTCATAATTCATATCTTAAATTGTAAGCAAAAACTAGGATAGACTTTGATTACACGATTTTCTTTTGCTGGAAATTCATAGAAATTCCGTAAAAACTGCAATGACAATTTTTGCTCTTTTCTGGGTGTTTCAGTTATAAAAAAAATACAATATTGAGTTGTATTTCTTTAATTTTAGAATGTTAAGGGATAAAAGGGTTTAATTATTTTACCGAATGAAAATAAAGTAGGTAGTTAATTAACTGATTGCAATGTAACTGTGATGAATTAACTAACTGTCACTGTGAATTAACTGTAACTGTAGCTGTGTATTAACTAACTGTAACTATGAATTAACTAACTGTAACCGTGAATTAACTAATGATTGTAATGGATTAATTACTTAAAAGAAAATACATTAATTGTAGTACATTTTTCAGTTAAAATATACCAGATGTAACATGCATAGAAAACAATAATAAATTAAAACAATTTACTGAAATTACACAAGAGATTTCCATACCTGAAAATTAGCTTTCTCCATAGCCATCTCCATTCTGTGTTTGTCTCTCTGATAATAGACGCCAACGAAAATCAGTATATTCAAAATGAGCAATGAGCACCCAACTATTATGGTGACACTGAGAGCTGTCGAATATATTCCCATGTCGAATATGCCAGGGGGTTCAGCGGTGGTCCCTTCCACCGAGGCCGAAGTGGGTCCTCCACCTTCGATCACATACGTTCCATTCTCCGCGTTGTCCAACTCTGGTAGTTCATCTGATGGGTTCTTGAGCTTGACGACTATCTGGCTTTGGCGAGTGTTGGAATCTGATATTTGGGTGGTTGAACGAGGTACAGGGGCAAGAGTTGGCAGTGGCATGGGGGGTGGGTAGAAAATCTCTTCAGGAGTTCCCCCCTTGGAGGGGGTGTCACTGGGAGTTTCGCGGACTTTGCCATCGTATGTGCGGGGGTTGTGGTGGTCGTCCAACATGTGGTGATCGTAGCTCAAGTTTCCTTCACCAGGTCTGTTGAGAGATGGAATCAGATGAAGCCAGAATGATAAGCGGTGAGAGTGATAGTGGTCCCTCATCTTGGATTTCAAACCTGCAGAACAGAAAAATAATAGATTATTCGCCATAATAAAGTAACTAATATTTAATTTTTTTAATAAATACATTATCTACTGACAGTTTAAACCGAATTTAAGAATAATTCATTGTGCTGAAATATGACGTTAGATAATATAAAATTATATATGTATTTTTTTCAAAATGTGATAGTCGATAATCATTAAAGTACGACTCGTGCACAATTTGTGCCTAGAAGGTCTCAAGATTGAATCCTTTATTAGCATTCATTGCAGACATTGATGTAAGTAATGAATATGATTGTGGTAGTTTATATGCGCCTCGTATCTATAGTTAAATTGTCTTGTGAGAGTTATCTGGGTTTTCACCCATATTTTAAGCAAATGTTTGGTATTCACCTTCAAAGCGTTTTCCCCTAAAGACATTCAAAAATTTCTGGACACGAAAACGAATTATAAAGAATTTAAAATAGAGGACATTTTTTATTTTTTACTGTTTTAAAATAATTATTAAAATAAAAAGAATATTGGATTAAAATAGCTCAAGAAAAATTTTATTATTTTTCCTCAAGGAGACTGTCATTGTAATAAGCTTATTTTATTTGACAATATTAAAAGCAAATACTTTTATTTTTAATTTTGATTAATTTGTTTGAAATTAGAATGTTTTTAAAAAAATGTAAGAAAAGTATATTACTTTAATATTTAATATATATGGATGAAAAGAACATAATTTAATGTATTTTTATTATTAATAAATTATTTAATTAATTATTATTTATAGTTACATACCTATTAAGATATATCTTTGATGCAATCTATCATATTGTGTCCAACTTACTGGACTATATCTAGTTGAATCTCTATCCTCCACCTCTTCATCTTCATCGATAAATACCGAATTGGGATCGCTGAAAAATAGTACACAACATAAGAGAAAAAAAGTAATTTAATAAAATTATAGCTTAAATTTCATATTAGATTCAGAAATTTGCAAAAAACATTCTTCTATTGAACATTCGTGCATTTTGTTGTAAAGCGATATTTGAAATGTTTATTCCCTCTCATTTTTGTGTATTTGGTTGTTAATTTTAAGAATAATTTAGAAATTAATTAATAATTTGAAATGATACCAATGTTGTTTTTTTAAAACAATCGATGTTGATAACATTATAATTGAATTATTATAATTTTTCGTGTTTCCGGTAGGAAATTTTAGTAAAATATTTTTAAATTATTTAATAATTTGGAATACCTATATTGTTTTTTAAAGAAATAGATGTTCATAATACAATTGAATGACTGAATACGAACAGCACTTATTTTCAAAAATATTAATGCTAAAGTAATATTATGCTTAAATATTTTTCTCTGATTTGCAGAATGTATGGTAAAAAAATATTTTCCTATTATTCCTCTTATGTTATGAAATTCATCCTAAATCTCCACACATATAAATATATACATATAAAATTCGTATCCATATAAAAAAATAACATATACTTTTAAAGTATATCTACTTAATTAATATTAAAAATTAATTATTACTTTATTATTCTCATAATTGTTTTATTACTATGCTATCCAAATATTATCCTAATATTTAATGCAAATACTTATCCAGCTTGAGATTCTTATAACAATTCTATTATTTAATAAAAATACTTTAACCAGTTGGAAATTTTTATAAGAATCCTAACCGTTTACCCATTTTTATAAATGGAAGAGAAATAAAATTATTTGAATTGAAAAGATTAATTTATGGGAAATACTTCTTTTTATATTTTAATATAAATAACTTATTCAATGTTGTCATTAAATATATCATTCAATTAAAAAAAAGTCACCCAATCTTGGAATACTGGAACTGTTTTTTCTTGTATTTATAATAAGGGATAGTTTATTGTTCATTGGGAGAGAACCGTTAAATTGCAATTATCCCTTTGCATACTTTTCTTAAAAGACAAATGATACGAGAAAGTAATCCATATTTCTAATTTAATTTACAAAAGGTTTGCAGAAAAAGAAAATATTTCCCCAAACATAATGTTCTAAGTATCAGTACCTAATTAGAAGTGCAATTAACCTCTTAACATTTCTGTCGGCTTAGCATTAATTAACGGAGTTTTGCAAACTAGAAGAAAGCAAAAAGGAAATACAGTCCATTACGTATTCTTCAGCATATTGCTTCCATTCTATGATTTTCAAAAATAACTTAAGAATATTAAAAAGCATTTTTTGTGTGTTTTTAAAGGGTCAAGTTAAAAGCAATTGAAAAAGAATGAAAATCAAAAGCCATTTTATAAAAGTGAAAGTCTTCAATTTTCCCTGAAGCATTAAAAAGGCTTAAAGCTAATTTAACAAATTAAAAAAAGTCAAATTCTTCAGATTTAATAAGATAAATAAAACTGTAAAGGCAATAAATCTGTTTTCAAATAAAATGTTTTTTAAAAGGCACACTGACACAAGTAAAAGAGAAGCCATTTTTTAAATTAAAATCAATTTCGTTTATTTGTGTTGTTTCTGGTGTACATTAGGAAAAACATCATTTAATTTGATTATTAATGTTATGTTTATAATTAAAAAATATGTTTACATCCATGCTTTTTTTTGTCTCATTCATTTATTTATTTGTGTATAAAAACTTTATTTGGCAAAATAATTAACTTGCCTTTAAAAATATCAAAAAGAAAGGTTTTTAAATTAATACTTATAAACAAATTCATTTAAATGACTGTAAATTTATGAATTGTTTACGAAATGATATAATGAAATAATAATTTAATAAAATAATCATATAATCATTTGGGTAAATGATTTAATAATTCATAAACAGAAGATTTTGTGCATATTTCTCTTTAAAATTGTTTACATAAAAGTTTGAAATAATTTTGTATACTTACTTAAAAAAATAAAAGAAATATAAAATAGTTTTTGAAAAATGTTTTGATATGCATTATCCTCACTTAACTGAGGTATTTATAAGTATGCAATTTTTATTTTTCTATAAATTTAACCCTCTGTACACACAATATTCAATATTGCTTTTATCTATCATTTTCATTCAATAGAAACTCAAAAACAAAATAATTTTATGCATTATTCACTCAGTCAGAGATATGGATCAGACTTATAAACAGATCTTTTGATAGCCAAACGTTTTAAATCATAATTATAAAGCGTATTTGTATATTTTAAAATCCACAAATAGTTTATTTTGTATTTATTTCAATTTTAAAGTATTTTTTGGTTGTTCTGTTATTTTCTTTACATTTTTTCATTTAAGTGTCTTTATGAACAAATAAAATAACATTATTTTCTGTTGTATCATATGCAACATTATGCAATATATATCAACATATATTTATATAACATAGATTTATGCAAAATTCTATATTTATATATTTTATATATATAAAGTTTTATATTTATGTAACATTATGCAACATTAAATCAACCATTACTAATTTATTAATTTTAAAAATATAGTTCTTTAATTACACTTTTTCCTTACAAATCAAGTGTAGGCAATCTGTTTAAAATTATTTATATGATTTAAAATAAAAAAAAAAAAAAATTTACAAGGGAACTATTCACAAGCAAATGAATTTTTTTATTTATAAAATGTAATGTTGTCCTTTATGATTGCAACGAACAGAGCGTTTTTGATACTTTCGTATGTAGGCCACTTTAATTTAAGCAATTCGATCCGTACTGGCAGAAATATAAACATTCATTCGAAAATATTACATTCGGATCCCTGGGAGAGGTTTATACAATGCATTCATACCATGCTAAAACAATTTTAAACAAACATCCTCAGAAAGAAATATAGGGATTCAATTCCTTCTCCTGTAACTATCGAAACTTCAAATTTATCGTGTCTAGTTCCGACATAAATAACGAAGTTGGCTGTTCGGCGCCAAGTTTTGTGCCAAGAATTCTTTATACAAAAACCCAAACGCGCTATTTTCCAGTCTCAAACGGGTGTTGAAATTGCTTCATTTATATCATGAACACTTTAATTTATGTCATTAACACTTTTTTTAGAAACCGTAAATGCACTTTTCCTTAAATGAGTTTCCAGGTGTAAGCACGAGTTTTTGAATCTCTTTCTATAAGTATCAACCATCATTTGGCATTTGTTAAATACAACTCAGAAAATCATTAAAGAATATAACTTGAATGTTATAAACACATTGGAAGTAATATAACAGAAATATAACTGATTATCGAGAAATATAATTTGACAGTATTTAGAAATAATATTTACACACTCGGCCTTTGTATTTCTTCTGATTATATTGTTTTACTTGAATAAGTATTAAGGGGAGGAGGAATAAAGGGAAAATAAGTATTACAGGGATAAGTAAGGGAAAATATGTATTACAGGGACTGGAAAGTAATATTTCTTTCATTGAAATTCAAACAAATACATTTTTAACATTTTTATTCTTAATCAATGATGTAATCACACCCGTTACCAACAATATTTTTGTTATCTTTTGTGCAAATTTTCAATTCCGGATCGCTTAACATCAATAGGAATTTGAGCAAAATATCTAGAGATGGCATTTTGGATATCATCCAAATTTTCAAATTTTTCTTCAGATAGAAAGTTTAGTAGCGATTGTAATAAATGGGAAAACGATGGTACAATGTTGGGCGAGCATGGTGGGTGAGGCAGTACTTATCATCACAATTCACTAATTTTTTCCAGAGACAGTCTTACGCGGTCTTGCATTACAGTGTTGTAGAAGAAAGCCTTTTCTGTTGGCATCGCTGCATACTTTTCAATTTTAGATTGATTTACTCAAATCAGTCGTTCACAACAAGTATAAATTTCAACACTTCAAAATGGATGATTCCGTGTATACTTCACCAAACACACAAAAACGAATTTTTAGGATATAATCATGGCTTACTCGGAGAGTGACAGTTTCTTTTCCTTTTGGGATTTTCATTGAGGACTTATTTTTCATCTCCAGTGATCAAGTGATGAAATATTGCTTCTGAAGCAATAAGTTGTACGTGGTGGATCTGTTAACTTTTTTTTCTTCGGGCAGATTATGATGGACCAAAACATCTGTTCTGAATACCTTACTAAAATGCTCCAAAAAACTACAAACGTTCTTAGATGATGGGTTGATTAAGTATTAAAGGTTAATTAAGTATTTTGATACTTCATCGATTGTTTTACACTGATTTACTTGAACATCTACACTTTAATAAGTCATTGTCTACAGTTGATCGCCTTCCTTATCGATACTAGTCGTTAAGATCAAAATTGCTGGATCTGAACGTAAATCAACCAGAATAATAAATAAATAAAGATTTAATTTTTTTCAAGTTTAGTTGAAATGAATTGACTTGTTTATTGCTTGTTTAAAATGACTTTGGAGTGATTATAAAGTAAAAAATGAGATGATAAATCATGAATAAATACCGACATGCACAGAAACGACATTACTTTCCAGTCCCCCTAATAATTTTCTAATTTACACGTAAGGCTGAAAGACCGGAAATGTCAATTGTTCATGTGATTAATTATAGTACATTCTTTTGCTAATCAACGTAATCTTGTACAAAAAAATTTGGAACAGTAATAAACCCATAAACATAAGTGTAATTAAAAAAAAAACAACGATTCAATTTTACAGCAACAATTGAAATGTAAGTTGTCTAATACCTGCTATTTTCTCATCATATGTTTCATCTCATTTTAAAGACTATATATATATATATATATATTTATTCTAAATTAAAAGATACAGTAATTTAAGGTTTAATTGTTAAAGTATTCTATATTAATGCAGTTATTATCTCTAAATAAGATCTTTTATTTAAATTAATTATACCTAGATTTAATAATAAAAACCAATTACATTAATTTGGATAATTATAAGAAGAAAATATCTTTTAATCAGAGTAATTGCACATAATTTTTTTAGGTAATTAAGCATTTAAATGCTGGAACTTAAATACAGACTGCTAGACTAACTAATTTTTATTCTTAAGAATAATTAGAGAAATTAATGAGTAGATTTGTTTTAAATGTTTTGTTTAAGCATTATTAAAAAAAAAAGCATAATTTTAGAAAAAAAAAGAATATTTTTTGCAGAAAACTAACTTGTTATGCTTATTGTAATTTATTATTAATTTTATTTTTATTGTATTTTATCTTAAAATACATTTTTCAGTTCCCTTCTTTCAGTTCCCTTCACCAAATAAGGTGACGAGAACTGAGAACTGGTGAATTGAGAATTGAGAACTGGTGAGGATAACCAGTTTTAAACATGCGTAATTTTTCAGATCAATTTTCGAAATTTAATGTACTATAGAAACTATTTCTTGTAAGCCTTCCCAATAAGAAAAGAAATAAACAAGCACACAATTTCAATCAGTTTAATACTAAATAAAATACGAAGTTGAACTTAAAATGGCTTGTATTTTAAATATTACTCAAAAAAGCATCTTGTACAATCTTACTATATATATGTTTTCCACACTATAACTCGACAGAGACATGCTTGATTATATTGCCATTTTTTTCAATAGGATCAAAGATAAATTACTCTATTTCTGAGTAAGTTTAGCAATATTTTCAGGTTTATTTTTAAAAACTATTATTTGAAAACTGTTACAAAAACTGTAAATTATATCAGTATCCAATACCAAACAATAATTAGCATTAATCATTTGTTCAATATCAAATGTTATTTAAAGCATACTGGAACATGACACTTGTTAATATGTCCAAAACCCTTAGTTTACAAAAATATTTTGTTGTTATTGTGCCAACATTTTGAATTCATTTTTACTGTCATCTTTGATTATTCTGTATTGAAGCTAGTTTAAAAATAGCAAAACAGTTTAATAAACAAGATCAGTAAATATCTAGGTAAAGTGATAAAATAAAATTTTATTTCAGTTAAGCAGGTCAAGATTTCAGAGAAACCTACTCTGGGATTTATAAAACAAAACCAAAATGCAAATTTTTGTTGAGGTGTTGAAATTTTCATGAATGTATGACATGTAAATAATACTTACCCAAAATGAAGCACTTTTTTTTTGCTGTTTATATTCGTGCAATACAATGAAGACAGTAAAAGGATAGTTACAATTCGCTAATATTTTTAAATCCCATTTTGCGCACTTTATTATTAAGCCATGGATGATCCACAACTATAAAGCACAGGTAACAGTCAAAATTATAGTTACATAAACAACATTAATCAATAGTAACTTATATTTTTAAAAAGACGTTTATTTTCTTTAGCCATTGTATTGCTCTTTTCCCATAAATAATAATAAAAAAAAATTATTAAATTTTTTAATAGACCAGTGCACCCGTTAGAAATTAGATTATTAACAAATCAGTCTTGGACGCGGGCAGCAGTTTTGAGATGTCTCTGAAACGCATAAGCAAAATATATTGATAATATTTTAAAACTTACCCAGTTTTAGCAAAATTAGACCAGTACGTCATAACAGCTCTTGCTAAAGTATATTCCGATCTTGTGTAGTTAGTGCTGAAATGGGATAAACTAGATACAAGGGGTGCTCCAAATATGTAATTCAATTCCTCTCCACTAACGCAACCCATTCTGGGAGGATAATCACTCTCTTCCGTCTGATGGTCGAAGACATAGAAGAATGTCTTGGAAGAATGAGACATTGAGTGATAGTTTCCAGCTTTGAGCATTGGAGCCACGGTAAGTACATCACTGAGAGCTTCAACAGTCGTCTCGAAGATATTTAAAGGATGTTGTTCCGGATGCAACCAATCAGTGTACTCATTCAGAATGGTCAAGTAAATCTCCTGAAGATGGAATGTGAATACGTTTCTAACCAGAGTTCTAAATATTCGATCCCTGCGAACTGAATCAATGCCAAATTTTTCCTCGTGAGCAGAAAATCGGAAATACGATTCAATTTTGGTCACCCCAAACAGCAAGTCGTATTGTCCAAAGAGATCTTTGAAGTTTTTCATGAGAACAGCAGGTTCATTGGGGATCACAATGCCGTCTATGGTTGGTCCAAAAGCTGTCAAGTAGTCGGGGACGTCCAATTGTACTCTCATTATGTCTGAAATTGAACGTTGCCGAATACAATCGACAAGGGCTGTATTGTCTCGAGTGGGGCAGTCTAGGACAGAAGCCAGGTATCTAGTGAAGGTTGCTGCGTCTCGTGCTAAAGCCCAAGGACTGAAAGCCGAACCACTTTGCATAATTGCTCTGTGGAATAAACCTGAAAAGAAAAATGTACATTTTTATTAATATTTTTTTTTGTAATATACAATGTGTAATATATAATTATTTAAAATTACCACTATTTAAATATTTATTTAATGTTGATTGAAATCTGAAAATGTATGAGGAACCTGACGTCATTAATATACTATATAACTAAATGTTGAATTTCAGTGTTATCTTTATTTTAAACAATTTGTTTGCATCTAATTTTAAGATGTAAATATATGTGAATGGATAAAATGTTCAAAATTCGTTTAAGTTCATATCTTTTAGCTATATTAGCAACAATTTTATTTATTTGTTTTAAAAGCATAATTTAAAAAACAAAACATGCTGTTAAATTAAATTGCTTAGACTATAATGGAAGATTTATGAACAATAATTATAATGCCTAAAATTCCTTCTGAAAGAGATCCCGATTTTTTTATTATTTATTTATTATTTTATTATTGTTGTTTTAGGATGGCAGTTACCACTTCTCTATATATCCTTGCGAAACGTTGAAGTTTGTAAATTAAATTCTGTTGAACTAATGATCGATGGTTAGATATTATTTTGGAAAAAATTACTAAAGAATGTGGTTTGTAAATGACTTTTGTTATTCCTAGATAAAGTTCGTGAATTAGCTGTCTTCGTAAAATTAATAATTTTGTTTAAAAAAAATTCAAATAAGATCAGGTTTCTTAAAACTTGTCGTGAATTAATCAAACATTTAATTTCGTTTCATTGGTAAAAAAAATGTTCATGCAATTGATTTTACTGAAACATAACTTTACATTTCTGTCAATCATACAATTTAAATCAATTCGCTGAAAATTTTAATGCTAAGATTAAGTCATTTATTAAATTTATCATCTATTTATAAACAAAAGATAATAATATGGTTATTCTAGTTATTTATGTTTTTATATTATTTAATTTTTTGATCACAAAGTATCTGTTATTTGAACATTTCGAACTCTGGGTAATTTTATTTTAGTTATGAAAATGAATTTCGCAATTGCTTAAACACAATTTAAGTAAAAATAAATTAATATCACCAATAATTATAATATTAAGATTCTTTTCTTTTTTTTTTTATACTCAAAATGCAAAGAAATGTTCCTATTGGAGACACATATGTTATATTTTTAGTGATTGATGCCTTTTCCAATAGTATAGTGAAATAAAATTTAACATTTATATTTTACATTTCTTAACATATTAACTGTTTAGCCACCATTTTTGAGTATGGAAAGAATTTTCCAAAGTTCTCGCTTTTAAATAGCACCTGAGAAAATCAGAAAAATCTATTAGTAACCGTTTAAATAACAAATGTTGGAAGATCCAATATTTTAACTAAGGAGGCAACTAAACTGGAAATCAGAGCCACGAAAAATGTTTCTTTTCATAAAGCAAAATAAAATATAAACATGACGTAATCAGTTACAAAGATTTTGAATATCTTCCATTGTTTGAAGAATTTTGGACCCTAGGATGTAAAGAATCAACTAATATGTAAATAATTATAAACAAAACAATATTCTTTAAAATTTTTAACACAGTTTCTAATTGACCACGAAAATTTAAGTCCCTACTTCACCTATTAAATCTTTCCTACAATTTTTGTATTTGTGGATTATTTGAATGTTTGTTCAAATATTTGCTCTTTCATTGTTCAAAACTTCATCGGCAAAGTTGAGTTTTGAGGAAAATTTTGAAAATGCAATATATATTCTTTTCCGCAATTTTATTCACCTTTATCAAACACATCGGGATACTTTATTCTTTTTGGGATTTTGCTATGATTGTATTTATATCAAATATTATATATGCCCTATGTTTATTTCATGGTACTACACATTCAGTTTTTTTGCTAATATTTTAAGAACATAATCGATGATAATTATTTCATGTATTTATTTTATTTTAACTTACGTTTTGTAAACCTCAAGGAATATACAACATAAAGTGACTATTTTGTGCAACATGAAATGGTTATTTTGTGCAACATGAAGAGATTATTTTAACACAAAAAAACAACAACCCTGCAGCGTAAATTATTTATAAAATTTAAGAAATCCACATATATAAATAATTGTAACTCATATAACTAGATAAATGATTACAAATGAAGTGAATTTTAGCAAGAACGTGACGAAAATATTTATAAATTATTGTGTTTTGAAATTCTTATCTAAAAGATTTTTGAAATACTGATATTTACAGAAAATTTTGTAAGGCAAAATTATTTTCTTTCGAAATCACAAATCACACTTATAATATCATAGCAATAATGAATATTTACATTTACCTCGAGCCATGGGGGAAATCATCAGAAAATTAATACAAGCGGCCCCATGGCCTTGTCCAAAGAGCGTCACGTTGTTCGCATCCCCGCCAAACTCCGCTATATTTTCTTGAATCCAATGCAAAGCAGCAACTTGGTCCATCAAACCGTAATTACCTCTTGCTGTACCGTCAAATGCTGGTAGAAAACCTGCGAAAAAGGCAAAATAGCATGCACATTTTCCGAGTTTGAAATAACTTAAAGATTTACAAAGTTATAAAGACATAATCAAAGTTATGGACATATAAAGTAAACATAAACACCGCTATTGGGAAGAGAGCTTATATAGTATTAACATTTTTAGTTTTACAGTTTTGATTTTGATTTTTATTAGTACTTTTGTTTATTGGTTTTTTTAAACACATAGAAATAGTGTCTATGACTCATTTATACAGTTTTTTTTAAATACGCTTATTGATAATCTGATACAGTGTTTAAGGTAAAGTTATTTTTAAGATTTTAATGAAGAATTAACGTATTAATTTAATTAAATTCATAAGTTCTCATTTTCAACCTACTCAATAACGAGGAGGCAGTAAAACACCAATTTTCAAGATTCCTGGTTTATTTATTTATTTATTTTTTTTTTGAATGCTGCTTCAATAATAATGTAAATATAAATATTAACATATTAATTTTCGCGTAACTTAACAATATAAGTTCCAAATTGAACGATCTTAGATTACAAATCAATTTCATTTCTATATGGGAATTTCGCATCCCTCCTCCTCTTTTTCCAATATTAATCAGTTAAAAGGAAATTAAAATTGTTTTGTAATTTGTTATTTATAATAATATAGAAGAAAATGTCTTGCAAGTCTCATTTTTAAAATTATTCCATATAATCTTAATACTTCCATATAAGATTATATGGAATTATTAGGTGAATTGGAATTTTAACCCAATATATAGTCATAACTACATACGATACGAACACACTCACACACATACACACAAGCTTCAGAACATTGATTTGATTTGAAATTATACATGTTTCAAAAAAAAATGAATTGCGAGAAAATTTAGTATGTTTTGTACGTTATATATATGTACTATCGAAATATACTAACAATAAATTGTTATATATGTACCATCGAAAAAAAAAACCATGTATTTCAACAAGAATCTAATTCTAATATGAAATTGTTGTAATAACTTATTAAACATAAGTACAATTATTAGGTCAACATATATTGACTTTCCCCCTCCCTAAGAAATAAGATGGGCTATTAAAAAAGTTGTTTCCAAAATGAAAATAAAAAATGATTCTTGAATTTCATTCTTGAAGTCTAAAGTTACTGAAGAAACGAAGGAAATATTTAAGAAAACAGTTTTGAAAAAGATTATTTCAACTGATTCAATTTTCCTTTTTAATCATAGACAATAAAGGAAACTCGAAAATGTATAAACAATGAATAAAATAATGAATGTAAAAGATTTAATGTAACAGCATGTACAGAAATCTTAAATGTTTTTCTGTCCATGCTGTTACATTAAATGATCTACATTTATTATTTTATTTATTTTTTATAGATTTTCGAGTATTGAATTTTTTATTATTATTTTATTAGCATGTTGTTTTATTGTTAGTTTAATAATATGTTTGGTTGTTAGTGTATTAGCATGTTGCATTATTGTCAGTTTATTTGCAGGCTGTTTTGTTGTCAGTTAATTAATGTTTTGGTTTTTTGCTAGTTTTATAATAATTTTTATTTGCAGTTCTTTAAAAATGTAAATGCGATATCTAAATCAAAATTATTTTATACCGTATTTTATGTGCCTGCCTTGTATTAAATAACTGTGACCCAAATAAACATCGGATAATTATTTTTAAAATGGCTTTAAAACAACTCATTGGGGAGATATTATAGAGAGAGGTTAATAAGGCGAATTAAGGATGGGAAAGAAAAGTAATTAGCCGTTGTGAAAGCAATGACTGCCACTGAACCCAGTGTCGGCGGTTGATACTGATGCAGTGTTTGACGGGAGCTTCTCATTTAATTGGCTGTTAAATCAATCGATTAGAAAATTTAATTGCCTGAATGATAGCTCAGCAAAAACTGGAAGCAATTAATTATTTTCCACTTGAGATAATAATTAGTAAAATCGATGGAAGAAAAGTAATTCTTCCTCGAAAAATTGAGTGTAGTTAAGATAAAAGCAATTTATTGAGCCATTTAATCTCGACGAATTTGAAGAAGTAAACGTTAAAATTGCTTTATTGAATCAAGAAATTAATGTCATAATTACATTCAATGGTATTACTTTATTATTTGTGGCTATCTAAATTATCCTGAGATATATTAGATGTGGTAGTACTTAAAAGTATTGTTGTATATTGTTGATTGTAAATTGTTTTACAGAAAATATATGGAAATGTATTAAATCTCAAATTTTAAAGTGTGTCTTGGTGGAATTAAAGTGTTGCAGAGCAAATTTTAAGAATCATTGCTTATTGAATTATAAAATCATTGGACCGAGTTTGGGACCTTGCCAACAGATTGCAAGACACTTTGATTTCTAACAAAAATTTGCTTTAAATCCAATCGTATTGATACCGAATTCGTACGTGTTTTACGAGATGGGAAATTTATATTTGGTAGTTTCAAAGCTCTCAGAACAACATTTCAATGTTATATTAACACTATAATAGATTTTTCTGTAAAATTCCAAGTTGATATTGTAGTTGATTGGGATTTAATTTCCTCAAATGTATATTTGAAAATGGTAATAAAAGCATAAATACTTTTAATTAAGTAGTGAAAATAATAATATTAGTCAGAATCTACATTACTATTAAGTTACAGTTTAATATATTAATGATGTTCAAATTAACTTTCAGGTGTAAAATTTTATTTTAATTTTGATTAAAATTTATTTTACGGGCTAAATGTTTATCTTATATATATTATTTATTATATATATATAAATAAAATATAATACTAAACTTAATGATTATTAGAAGTTTCAGTTTCTATAAATTAAAAATAATTAGTAATTTAGTTATAATTGAATAAAATTCTAACTAAATTTACTAACCAACTTATATATAATTAATTTTTATTATTTAATAATTTAGTTAAAATTTATAATTTTTTTTTTTTACAATAATTATGAACAAAATAATGATTATTAATAACAAAACTTATTTTAAATAAAAACAAAACAAAAAATTAGAAATCTTGATAACAAACTCAAAAAGTAATAAAAAAAATCTGAAACCAAAATGCACTATCTTAACAGGAATCCGTTAATTCTGAATCAATTTCTGAATTCGATCCACTTCCTACATTCCAACATCCTGAATAACTCTTTTGGGTTCAAATGAAATTACTCTGGGAAAATTGTCGCAAGGTTATTATAAATGTATCAGAAGAATGTGAAAAATATATTCATTACATTTCTGTCACGATTACTATCTTGAAAATTGTTCATGGAAAATACATAAAATTTTCTAAAATTGCCTTTATAGTATGTTCATATAGTTGTCCAACGAGTAGCAATGGAAATCAAATTACTTCCTCTCCATGTATTGATATATGGTGCACTATAAGATGCATCACATACCATACATAATTTTTAATCAATTCTTTGGCAATAGTTAAGGCGGAGGTTTTGAATATATCAGTGCAAATGCCATAGACACTTTGTATAAAAGAATGGTACAAATATGTTTAATAACTTCCCTAGAAACTTTTAAACGCATTGTATTTCAAAAGACAACCCAGAATTTGGAGTTCCTTTACTTTTATTTTCTACATAGCTGGCATTCTAGTTTCAAATAACTCAGAATAATGTGGCCGCCTTTTGAAAAACATCAAAATTAATTCAAATATTGTAATTAAGTTCCGACTGTTATAAGATTTATCATTTTTAAAAGAATCAACATTTCCTAGACTTCACAGCAGGCTGAAGGAGAAAATATTAAAAAGAAATACTTATTTATTTAATTATCTATTCTTTCAAAAGCTTTCTATTTAAATATTTTCAAATTAATAACATTAAATCTCTTCATATAATATTAGTCACTAATTAAATTTCACAGAAATTAAAAAAATATTTATAATAACATCTCAGTTAACTATTGTAAGCGAAGAATCGTTAGCTTATATGTTATTATTAGCTTATATGTTATATTATCTAAATTCAATGTGAAATACCTATCATTTTTAAATATAAAATGTATTTTTAATAGTTCTACATTTTTTGAATGATACAAATATGTTATTTAATGTTTGAAAAGACAATAAACTTAATGTTCTATATGAAGATATGCAATTGAAAACATCAAGATTTTATGAAATGCCAATATCTGCATGAAATCATTTTTTTTCTTCTCTATTGGATTCTATACACAACTATTCATTTAATTAAATCAAGAGAAAATTGTTTCTCATTTATAGTACAGACATGGCCTGAATTTCAAACATTAAATATAAAGGTCAAGGATAGAAAATAATAAAGATCCCATTTAATTTGCAAACTGTCTGTTCACCATTAGAAAAGTGGGAATTGGATAATAAAATTTCAAAAATGCGTTGTAAATTTTTTTATAATTTTTGAAAAATATTAAATATGACTATACATAGTTGCTGGAATAACACTAACATCATGAACATTCATCAAAAATTTAATAGTACCTACATTTATTAAAATTACTGGTCAAATTTCAGGTAGTGGTAGTAGATAAAAGTTAAAAAATCCTAATTAATTCATTATTTAACGCCACAATTTTTTATCTAATAAAATACAATATATTCGTTCATAACATAAAAATAGTAATATCTCACAATCGCATTTTGAGTACATAAAATTGAATAAATACTCAGTTAACATATGCTTGATATTAAAGTTATAATTTTCATTGCTAAAAAAAAGATAAATTAATTAATTTATAGAAGAAAATTCTACTAATTATTTTAAAATTTGATATTTAGGTAGCGATAGTAATTAGCAGTGGCTACTCAGTCAAAATTAAAAATATCATAGAATTCAAAGCGTATTAATCCTTCATTTAAAAATAAATCACAATACTTATTTTGAATATTAAAAAAGTTCTTGAGCTCACTTTCTCAAAAAAATCTATTAAATCTAATTTTATAACTTACGTGGTGTTTTCTTTTGATCTTGAAAAGTAGTGAGCACTTTCTAACACTGTCACCTCCATTAAGGTTTTGCCAGTACACACTTTTTTATTACAGTGCCTACATAAACAGTTCAGTAGTAATGTATCTTGTTATGGAAACCATTAAAAGTGTTTATAGGGTCGCAAAAATGCTTCTAATGGACGGTCTATACTTTAGAGATAAGAAGTTGAGCTTTTGTTATTCGAAACATCGTTTCGAAGAAACAAATTAACTTGAGAAAATACTGGAGTTTTTTTTAACTCTTTTAATCTCAGTGGCTAGATGTCAATAATAAAGCTTATAAAAGTTCAAAGTTGCGGTGTGAACTTTAATAAGGGCCGTGTAATATTAAGGAAAGAAAATAAAATTATCTTACACTATATTAATTATGTACGTAAAACGGAAAAGAAAATATAAAGAGTAAAGAAGAAACACAATTGTGTTTATCTTAATTTTGAATGTTAAAAGTTCAGGGGGAAAATTATTAAAAAATATTTATAGTATAAATCGTAAATTAAAGTTATGAAAATCTTTTAAGCAGGCTAAAGGAAAGAATATGATAATATATTAAGTATATTTTCTTTTGCTAAATGAAATACAGCGTGTTATTTTAATTTGATAAAAGCACAATAAGTTATAAATTTTAGAAAAATATTTTAATGTAGGCCTTCTTAAATTTCTTATTACTTCAAACCCAACTTTTAATTATCAACCAGATCCTAATTAATTGAAATTAATGCTTCGTTATTTATAGTAAGTTTTTACCTAGTTTACTATCTCCTTTTAAAGATTGAAAGTTTATTTTTATAAATGGGTTCAATAATATTGGCAATTTTTAATAAATATTTAAAAAAAAATATTGCATGTTAAATTCTTTTAAACAATTAATATATAAAAAGATTATTATTTAGCTTTATATGATAAATATTATAAAAATCATTTTATACTTTGATATATTAGTCAATATGATAGATCTTTTTCAATTTTCTTGTGGAGCGATAGTAATTAGCAGTCAAATTTAAAAATATCAAAGAATTCAAAACGTATTTTTCCTTCATTTAAAAATAAATCACAATTCTTATTTTGAATATTAAAAAAGGCCCTTGACTCATTTTCTCAAGAAAATCTATTAAATCCAATTTTATAACTTACGTGGTGTTTTCTTTTCAACTTGAAAAGTAGTGAGCACTTTCTAACACTGTCACCTCCATTAAGGTTTTGCCAGTACACACTTTTTTATTACAGTGCCAACATAAACAGTTCAGTAGTAATGTATCTTGTTATGGAAACCATTAAAAGTGTTTATAGGGTCGCAAAAATGCTTCTAATGGACGTTCTATACTTTAGAGATAAGAAGTTGAGCTTTTGTTATTCGAAACATCGTTTTGAAGAAACTAATTAACTTGAGAAAATACTGAATTTTTTTTTAACTCTTTTAATCTCAGTGACTTGATGTCAATAATAAAGCTTATAAATGTTCAAAGTTGCGGTGTGAACTTTAATAAGAACCGTGTAATATTAAGGAAAGAAAATAAAATTATCTCCCACAATATTAATTATGTATGTAAAACGGAAAAGAAAATGTAAACGGTAAAGAAACACATTTGTGTTTATCTTAATTCTTGAATATTAAAAGTTCAGGGGAAAAATTCGAATTAAAAAATATATTTATAGTATAAATCGTAAATTAAAGTTATGAAAGTATTTTAAGTAGGCTAAAGGAAAGAATATGATAATATATTATTTATATTTTCTTTTACTAAATGAAATACAGCGTCTTATTTTAATTTGATAAAAATATACTAATCAATTTTAGAAAATATTTTAATGTACGCCCTTCTTAAATTTCGTTTTACTTCAAAACCAAATTTTAATTATCAAACATGTCATGCATAATTTGAAGTAATGCTTTTTGCTGCTTATAATAAAGTTTTACGTTGTTTACTATCTTCTTTGAAATATTGCATGTTTATTCTCATAAATGGGTTCCATAATATTGGTAATTTTTAATAAATATTTTTTAAAAGTTACAAGTTAAAAATTCTATTAAACAACTAATATATAAAGATTATCATATAGATTTATATGATAAATATTATAAAGATTTCCATATAGCTTTGAAATATCACTCGATATGATAGATCTTTACCAATCTTCACATTTAACACAGCATTTAACAACTTAATAAAAAACTTCTTTAATTTTTTTCATAGTCACTGTTTTCTTTTATTATTAGAAATTTAGTAAAGTGTTTAACACAAATAGCCATAATTTTAAATATTTTAATAATTAAAATTTAAATTAAATTAATAAAAATATAAATTTAAAGTACAACATATTATGTAGCGCTAATCTAGGTCAAGAATAGCCTGGTGTACGAGTAAACTAGCGTAATCACAAGTTACGGATTCCAGTTCCTGAGGTGTCATAGATGTTTGTAGTGGTTCGGAATCTACTTTAAACTCTAGGTCCCGGTCTATTAGATTGTGGAGCGTAAGGCTGGCAACCCTACCACGTAAAAAAACATGCCCTGTCTTGAAATCTGTCAGTAGACTGATGGCCTTGGCACACCATGAGGCTGTTGCGCAAAGGAAGAAGTAGAATAATATAGGTCAAGAGATAACGTGTAATGATGCAGTAGAATTGAGTTTCAGCTTTGCTTGTGCTGAACTTTGCTTTGCTTTGCTGAATAGTGTAACTTTAATTACTGTTGCATTTATTTATTTCAGTATCGAGGTGACTGAATGGCAGTTGTGAAAACATATATACATGTATCATATCAGCACTGATGCTTCCTGATGGGAATTATTGGTTTCATTCCATACGAAATGGTTAGTTATCCATAACAAGGGGCCTGATGGCCGAGTGGCTAGCGCTCAAGCACACGGCACCACAGATATCGGTTCGAATCCCGGCGGTGCATGGATGTTTGTAATGGTTCGGAATCCAATTTAAGCTGTAGGTCCCGGTCTCATGTGACCGTAGAGCGTCACAGAGCCTAATCAGACTTCTTCCCACCAACATCATTCCCAAACTGTAAATGGGGCAACTCAGCTCTAGGCACAGTGATATGGTGTGGTGTGATGTAGTAGTAGTAGTAGTAGTCACCCCTAACAGTCATTACAGAATGTGATGCTCTTCATCAAGAGGTGTACAGTTTGCTATATACTTGAATACGATGTTCAATCAGGTACAGCAATAGCAACAAGTATTATGTAAAAATGTTATGTAGTGAAAATGTATGTATTTTTGTAATAAAAACTAGTGATTTGTTAAGAAACGAAAATTTAGTTTAATACATAGATATAATTGAGAGTTTAATAACAATACCTATCTTCAAAGCAAAATATTATAATAATTAGTTATAAGCTGAAGTGTGCACTGTGAATTAAATGCATGTTCACTATGGAACGCTGTTCACTAATTTTAGTTTAATTTTTTATTGATTTTCTCTGATGGGTATTCGTTAATCTTAACGTTAACAAAAAATTAACCAGAAAATTCACTCCAGTAATGCAATTGTCAACTTAAAAATATAAATTCTGAAAGTGACGTTATTTTTTTAGAACCCAAATGCATTCGAATTCTTTGAAAAAAGAACTGCGTAAATAAATATCCGAACACTACATACGCTTAAAAAATGATCAAGAATTGTAACAGAAAATTTTCAGAAGGCATTCGTCTCCTACTCTGAGTAAAGAATGTGAGAACACATTTTTTGAAAAACCGGAAGACTCTGTACTCCATCAAACGGTCAAGAAATGAAAATACTTTGAACAATATACATTTTTTTTTCCTTTTCCTGCTTTTCTGTGAATAAATAGTTCCCTTATGTTTATTGCCTTTTTTAAAACTTTTCCTTTTTTTTCCTTTTGAAGGGTAGAATAATGTCTCGAACCCGGGGATGAGGTATATTTCAGCTGCAATTTCTTTTCTGGGGGTATTTTTGACGTTGAAGATATATATTCAGGGTGTAATCTATCTTCACCAAACTAGTTCATTTCTTTAAGAAATACTTTTCCTTTCCTTTTCTTGAACAAGTATTTATTTATTTCCGTGTTATTCAGGAGCGTTTTTTTTTCGAGGAATTTAAATTACTATTCAAAAGAATCTTAAAAGACATGATATTATGTATTATAAAAATTGCACATTAAAAATATTAATATTGAAATAATATACAAAAGAATTTTTTTTACAATTGTAAAATATGGATGGTTATATTATTTTTAAACCTATGGATGGTTATGTTATTTTAAACTGTTATTTTTCAAATCGTAAAAGTTAAAATATGAATTTAAAAAAAATCATTACCAGGTATTTTGTAATTAAAAATAGTTTATTTAAGGCAAAAAGTTTTAAATAAATTTAAGGTGAACTCAGAAGAATTCAGGCTTAAATTAAATTATAATATTTATTTAATGTAAAACGTAACTAATTAAATAATAAAATAATGAAAAATGTGTTGATAACTTATGTTCTGACTTCTTACAATCATTAGTTGCTTTTGTGACAAAATATTTTGAATAATAACAGAATATAATTTTAATTTATTTTTGTAAAAATTTATTATAATATTATCAAAGAATTACTTCAAAATATTTACTATTATTTTATTACATTGCTATTATTATTATTATATTATCATAATATTTATTATCAGAATTTCCGGGGAATTTTTGACGTTGAAGATATATATATTCAGGGTGTATTCTATCTTCACCAAACTAGTTCATTTCTTTAAGAAATACTTTTTCCTTTAGTTTTCTTCAACAAATATTTGTTTATTTCCGTGTTATTCAGAAGAGCTTTTTTTTTCGAGGAATTTAAATTATTATTCAAAAGAATTTTAAGAGACATGATACTGTGTATTTTATAAAAATTACATAGTTATAAAATTGAATTTTCTTACAATTGGAAAATAGGGATGGTTATGTTATTTTTAAATTTAATTTGATAAACAAAATTGTAAAAGTCAAAATATAAAATTTTTTAAAAATAAATTTCCTACCAGTTATTTTGTATTTAAAAATAATTTATTTAAGGTAACAAGGTTTAAAATAAATATTTGGTGAACTCAGAATAGTTTACGTTTAAAATAAATTATTATGTTTATTTAATTGAAATCAAAACTAAATAAATAAGGAAATTATGAAAAGGAATGACTTGCCTTTTTTTTGTTCCGACTTTTCATAATCATTAGTTGCTTTTGTGAGAAAATATTACTTCTTGAATAATGACAGAATATAAATAATATTTTTAATAATTTGTATTCTGTTTAAATATTCTGTTTTTAATAATATATATATAATTTTTAATTTATTTTTGTACAAATATATTATCATATTATAATAAAAAAAATTACTTTTTTTTTGTTCTGACTTTTTATAATCATTAGTTGCTTTTGTGACAAAATATTACTTCTTGAATAATGACAGAATATAAATATTATTTTTAATAATTTGTATTCTCTTTTTAATAATGTATATATTATTTTTAATTTATTTTTGTAAAAATTTATTATATTATCAAAGAATTACTCCAGAATATTTATTATTATTTGTTACATAATTTTATTATTATTATTATTATTATTATTATTATTTTATTATATTCTTTAATTATTATTATTCTATTTTAATATTTAGTATTATGAATTTCTGGGATATTTTTAATGTTGAAGATATATATTCAGGGTGTAATCTATCTTCACCAAACTAGTTCATTTCTTTAAGAAATACTTTTCTTTTTCTTGGACAAGTATTTATTTATTTCTGTGCTATTCAGAAACGTTTTTTTTTTCTTGGAATTTAAATTATTATTCAAAAAAATCTTAAAAAAACACGATACTGTGTATTATAAAAATATCACTACAAATTGAAATAATATATAAAAGAATTTTTTTACAACTGAAAAATATAGATGGTTATGTTATTTTTAAGCTTAATTTAAGAAAGAAATAATTATGGAAGTCAAAATATGAATTTTTTTAAATAAAATTGACTACCAGGAATTTGTATTTAAAAATAATTTATTTAAGTTAATATGATTTAAAAGACTTTTTGATGAACTCAGAAGAGATCTTGCTTAAAATAAAATTATAAAAAAATATGAAAATGCTTTAAAATAAATTGCCTACCAAGTATTTTGTATTTAAAAATAATTTGTTTAATGTCACAAGGTTTAAATAAAATTTTGGTGTATTCAGAATTGTTCACGTATAAAATGAATTATTATATTTATTTAATTCAAATCTTAACTAATTAAATAAGAAAATTATGAAAAAATGTGTCTTGATAAATTATGTTCAAACTTATGAACAATTTGTGACATATTACTTCTTAAATAATGACAGAATACATTTTTAATTTATTTTTGTACAAATTTATTATAATATTATCAAAGAATTATTTCAAAATATTTATTTCGATAAAAAATTTAATTATTTAAAAATATTTAATGGATTATTTTAACAACGCCATTTATTTATGAAATGAAAATAAGTAGTTTATTATGTACAATTTAACATAAAAATTAATAAAAACAAGACTATGAATAACTGATACATTATAAAAAATTCGTTTATATTAATTTGTTATTCTTTAACACATAAATAAAGGAAGTTAAAAGTTTCTTATGTTTTTTCTGAAACATTTTTAAATTGATGAAAGATATTAGAATTTGTTTAATTGATGCAATCGTGCAATAAAATAATATTATTTTATTTACGAGCATTTTTGAAGATTTTTCTAAAGTTATAAATTAATGCTTAATGAGACGTTTAAGATTCTTATCTACTCAAAAACAGTGGTTTAAACAAATAATTTCATTAATTTGCATTATTAAATGTTAGTTTCAATATTTGATGCGTTTCTTTAATGTTTCTCATTTACATTAATTGTGTAATTTGCCAGAGTGCATATTTCTTAATTACAGCTCTTAAAACATAATAACTAGTTTTATGAATACCTTTAACATAAGATGTCTATCATCAACTTTAAGTATGTTAGTAGAAATGTAAGTATCAGGAGCAAATATGAAATTGGTATTAATTTACTCTAGAAAAGATTCTACTTAAGAGCTGTTTAAATAATAAATTAAAAATACTTCCCAAGTAGTACTTAAATTAGGCAATGTTTTCTCTATTAAAAATGAATTAAATAGTTAAGCCTGATAATGGCTGACATAGAAAGGAATAGTTTGCGGTAATGCTATATACTATTATAATGACAAAATAAACGTAATTTTTGTTATACTTCTTTGGCAGAAAGAAATAATTTTATGTTTAGCATAATTATAAGTATATAATTTAAAATGCAAGTGTCGAAAAAAATCTTAAGTTATTCATGTAATTAAAAATTAATTTAAATAAAGATTTTCTTTTTCTTTTTACGAGTTAAGCATGTTAGCATTATGGCCTACCCCCTAGTTGTTTTAATTAAATTTAATTAAGTTTCTAAATTTATTTGTCTTACTACCTCTTTTTCATTAAAAAAAATTATCCATGGAATCCCATGGAAATCTACATGTCTTTAGCGAACAAATAAAAGTATACGGTCATTGATAGAAATATATGAAATCAGTGAATAAATATGTTGTAAATAAGAAACCTTGATGCTTGAATTTTCTAATATTTATTGAAACCAATCATAGTCATAGTTGCTAAAATACGCAAAAAATGAAAATTGAATAACATTTAAAATAATTCAAATGACAAAGATGAAACTTGTGCATTGCTATCTAAGAATTAATCCTTAGTCCTATTTTTGCCAGCACTAGCCTTAAATTGGGCCTGAATGGCCGAGAGTCTCGGTGCCATAGGTGCCACAGGTTTCGGGTTCGAGTCCCGGTGGTGCCATGGATGTTTGTAGTGGTTCGGAATCCACTTTAAGCCGTAGGTCCCGGTCTCCTATGACTGTAAGAGCGTCACGGAGCAGAAGTAAGACTTCTACCTACGGGTGCTCCATCAGAACAGAAGCTGCACCCCTCTTCCTTCATTCCATGAGGGATACGACAACAACAACAACTAGCCTTAAATTGGGGTCTGAAGGCCGAGCGACTAGCTCTGGCGCTCGGTACCAGGTTTCGGTTTCGAGTCCTAGCTGTGCTATGGATACTTGTAATGGTAAGAAATCCACTTTAAATCATAGGTCGGTAACTAATTCGCCTTCTTAAATAACGAATGACCACAGAGTGCCAAACAAGGGGTGTGGGCATAGTGGTAAATAACCTGCCCCGCAAAACAGAAAATTCTCATGCTTAAAAAACTCAGTCTCAGATCTCATCTTAGATACTAGTATCAGGATGATCCTGGCTTAGATATTGTGATCCTGACTTAGATATATGACCTCATCTTAGGTACTAGCATCAGGTGGAAGACGACCGAGACAAACATGACCAGGAACAGTCTATAGTGATTTAGAAAAATAATCTTAAATCACAGCAATTCGCTATTTCCAATTAATTTTTTTGTGTGTGTAGAACTTCAATAAAGCAATATTTCTTCCAAAATAAAGTGTGAAATACTATTATTTTTATATTATCTGCTTTCCCGAAGCCATCACTGCTTTTAAGTTTCTATTAAACATTTTTCAAATGCACATGAGACTACTGTCACCCCTCCTTTTTCAATTCCTTCTATTTGCTCACACTCTCCCCATATATATCTTGTTCAAATTTTCAATCATTAATAAAATACTTTTTATTCATCCACTCAAGTTCAAATGCATTTTTCTTAAACTTGTAGTGGATGACACTGGATGTTAATACAGTTTTTTCAAATATTAATTCAGTAATTAAATTTAATTAATTAATTTTTGTTTTTTTTAGATTTAAGTTGCATATATCTACCAATAGATGGCGCCAAATAAACTTTAAAAAAATTATTAAAAATTATTTATAAAGAACTTTTTACAATATAGTGGGAAAAAGGTAGCAATTGACTTACTTTATATTACTTGTTTTGGTTCCATTGCCACTAGGGAACGGTATTCACCTCGTTGAAAATATTAAATTTGACATTTAAATCATTGGAATACTAAATTAAAAATATTTGGACGATAACAACTTAATTTAATTTAATTTAACTAAATCTTAATTTGTTAGTTGTTAATTACCAAATTTACTTAGCTAATTAACTAATACTTAATATATCTAACTTAATTTAAATTAATTTTACTAATTTACTTTAAATTAGTTTAAATTTAATTAAATAAGCTCTATTAGATGTGAGTTAAATTTTTCTTTACGTAATATTTATTTTCGATAAATTATTTTAAAATATATCTGCTTAGTCATATCGCTTCGTTGAACAGTTTAATAAATCGAATGAAAAAACATTTCATCTTCAAATTTACTGGAATAACGAAATCATGACTCATATTCAACATATATTTGCTATTTAGTTATTAAATAATTAATTTAATTAATAAAGGTAACATTATCGGTAATAAGTGCATATTAAACATTCATTTACATGAGTAAAATTTTCTACTTGCAATAATTTAAATAGCAAGTTAAAAGCATTTTGTAAATACATTTCTATATTAAAAATTAAAAAAAATAACTTATTAATCATTATAGACAGCATAGGATAATAGACACTATGTAAACGGATTATATACAGTATTGGTAATAAGTGAATATTAAACATTTATTTACCTGAGTAAAATTTTCTATTTGAAATCATTTAAGCGGAAAGTTAAAAGCATTTTGTAAATAATTTTCTATATTAAAAATTAAATAGCTTAACTTATTAAACATTGTGCTGGTTAGGAATTTCTTTTCATTAGACGACTCTAAAGTATATACAAATGTAAATTACTTTCATAAAATCGTAATACAATTTCAGGGAAACTAATCTTAGACCACAATTCAATATATAAACCGAAAAAAAAATTCAGTTTCTCTTTTAAGTTTATTGGTCTTTCGAAACAGTAACACTGGTCTTCCAATTCACCTTGACAGTTTTCTTTTTAAATATCCCTTAAGAAAAGTTTTTATCAGCAATACTTGAGACGTACATGTCACGGAGGGTGCATTTAAAGAAGAAAAATATAAGGTTCGAAATCGATTGCGAAGCATTTTTTGGAGCAAAAATTCCGTTAAAAGGAATAAAAACCCAAATCCTTTGCCAAAATCCCTCACATTATCAATGGATGGTTTGAAACACGCAGGGATCAGAAAATAACGTTGGGATTTTTGCCATAATCTCGATTTCATAGTGGCAATGAAGCAATAATCCCCAATTCTATGGCGAGGAAGAATTTAAAGGGACAATAAAAGGTTTTTATCTAGAATTCTCTATTGAATACCCACTGAGTGAATGTTTTAGTGGCAAATTATAATGCTCCTAATAGAAGAAATGTTCATTTTTTTTTTTTTTTTTTGACGTTTTGATTACAAAAGAGTGACAAAGAAATCTCTATTGATCAATTTGAAGAAGTGTTTTAAATTGCATGTGCATTTGTTTCTTGTATTCTTAAAGAAACACTTTTAAATTGAAAATAAAATAATTTAAGTTTTTATTAGTTTAAAAGTAGTTTTTGTTTGAGTTATTTAAATAAATTTTAATTTTTAAAAAGATATTTGTACTAAACTTGTATCTTTACTTGTATTGAATAAACCTTTACTTAAGAAAAAGAAAATAAATTGATTATTTATTTTTTTTTTTAATCATTTTTCATTTAGTCTTATATTAAATTGCACATAAGATTCTAATAATATGCTAAAAAAGTAAAAAAAAAATAATACTAAATAAAAAATACTATTAAAAAATAATAAATACTGTTTATAAAATATTCATTCATGAAATTCGTATATAAATAAGTAAAAATATTATAAACTTACATATCTTATAACTTATTACTATAAATAATTTAAAATTGTATATATGATACAATAGAGTTAAAATTCTCTTTGATAAATATTTTTGCCCGGTAATATTCACAAACTATTATCATTTATGTCATCATTTATCGCACGATTTAAGAGAAATAAAAAATGAATTATTTTTGAATTAGCTGAATTTTAGTGTAAGAGAAAAAAAAGAATTGAATTTGCTTTTAAGTCATAACTATTATTATAAAAAATTGTCATACTTAGAAATTTTAAAATGAAAGTTACATGTTATTTATTTCATTTTATATACATCAATCATGCTTTTCTAATTCAAATGAACTAAGTACACTTTATTCACCAAGTACACTATTAGTATTATAGACATTTCCAATACCCAATTTTCAAACATTTTAGAAACAATATTTATTATTATTCAGGAATAATAAAGTCTATCATTAAACTCAAAATTTTAAATCTAATGCAATATTTTTTAATAAGAAAATATCTATAAAGTTAACTTGGATTGTTGGAGTTTTTGATACAAATCTTCTCTACAGAATAGCCATTCAGTGAATGTTTTAGTGGCAAATTATAATGCGCTCAATAGAAGAATTGTTCATTTTTTCCTTTTTTTTTGACGTTTTGATCACTAAAAAGTGACAAATAAATCTCTATTGATCAATTTGAAGAAGTACTTTTAAATTACATGTGTATTTTATTCTCGAATTTATAAAGAATGAAACACTTCTAACTTGAAAGTAAAACAATTCAAGGTTGTATTAGCTTAAAAGTAATATTTCTTACTTATTTAAATAACTCTTAATTTTAAAAAGATGTTTTTCTTAAATTTGGATCTTTACTTGTATTAAATAAATCTTATTAAAGAAAATTTAAAACTTATTCCTTTTTTTTATCAACTTCCTTTTCCTTTTTTATCAATTTCCTTTTTTTTATCATTTAGTCTTATAAGAAATTGCACATTTGATTCTAATAAAATACTAAATATTCAATATGTCTATAAAATATTCATTCATGAAATCCCTATAATAATAAATAAAAATTTTATAGACTCACATATCTTTCTATAAATAATTTGGAATTTTATATACTATACAATATAATAGAGTTAAAATGTTCTTTACTAAAAGTTTTTTTCCCTGATAATACTCACAAACTAGTTATATTCATTGCACGATTAAAGGGAAATAAATATGAAATATTTTTTTAATTAGCTGAATTATAGAATAAAAGAAAACTGAATTTGCTTTAAATACATAACTATTCTTATAAAACAATTATCATTCTTTGACATTGTGAAATGAATATTAAAATTAATTTATTTAATTTTAAAATGAATATTATTATATGTTCTTTATTTCAATTTAAATATTTCGATAGTGCTTTTCAGATTTAAATGAACAAAGTAGAACTTTATAAATCAACAAACTCAAGTACTATAGGTACTATAGGCATTTTTTGTATTTGAATTGCCTACATAAACATTAAAAAAATATTGTTATTCAGAAATTTAAAAGTCTATCATTAAATTGAAGATTTTAAATCTAATGCAATAGTCTTTAATTGTATCACATATGTATATACTATTGTACCATATACGTATATACTATTGTACCATATACGTATATACTATTGTACCATATATGTTTATACTATTGTAACATTGTGTATATTCTATTATATCATATGCATGTATTGTAACTCTACTAAGTTAAAATTTTCTTTGCTAAAGATTTCATTGTAAATTCTTTGTAATTCTCATCTTAATCTTTCGAATTTCTATATTCATTGAAAAATTAGATGGGAATAAAAAATGAATTATTATTAAGTTAACTAATTTTAGCGTAAGGGAGAAAAATAAAAACTGAAATTGCTTTAAAGTCATCAAAATTATCAAAAAAGTCGTCACACGTAGACATTTTAAAATGAATGTTACGTGTTATTTATTTCATTTTAAATATATCAATTCTGATTTTCTGATTCAAATGAACAAAGTATACTTTATAAATCAATGAATTAAATTCCTATAGGGATTTTCAACAACTGGATTCCGTGCATGACAATTAAAAAGAATTTATAATTAATATTTAGAAATAATGATGTCTATTATTAAATTGAAAATTAAAGATCTAACAAACTATTTTTTAATTACAAAATCTGTATAAATTTAACTTTGTTGAAAAAAAACATAAAATTAAGTTAGATAAACAAAATAACCAAAATGACATTATGTAAATATAAATTTAAATATCCACTTCTATTTATATGTATTGATTATCATTAGAAAATATATACTTTTTAAATAGAATTGAAATTCGTGAAAAATAGTTTTATAATCCTCTGTCATGTATTTAAAAAAGTAAAAACTCCTTTTATTTTTTTTTAAGGTATACTCAACGCCTGTCCATTTTTCTTTCAAAAGCTACTGTTCAACGCTGAAAAGTAACAACTGCCTCGCAAAATATCGACACAAAAGCTGGAAATTTAATTACATTTCTAAATATTTATGCATCCCAGGATCGGAGATAATTCCTCACCAGATGAATAAAAAAAAAGGTTTATTAGCCAGTATTCCATATGAATGGAAACCGTAAAAAAATCAACAAAACTTTGAATAAAATGAAAAAGAGGCACATAAAAGTTAAAAGCAAAACAGAAAAACACAAACTATCGAAGAGATAGTACGTTTGATCATTATAAATCTATTTACGCAATGTATTCTGTAAATTGGAAGGAGACTTTTAAAGCCGAAGAACAACAGAAAAAGGAATTGTTTCAGGAGCCCCATTAGAATGCATGTGATAAATTATCTTTTTTCAAAAGATGCATACCTTTAGAGGAAAATATATTATCTTCAACGGAAATGCATTTCATTGATTTTATAATATTATTCGACATCGTTTACTTTTTCGTTTATCTAGGTTGGTTTGATGTTGTTTAAAGTGATAAACCATTCAAGTGCCGTTTTTGAATAAATTTTCCTTTCCTGTTTAGTTTCGAAACTAAATTTGAATATTTGCTTAAGATAAATGTTAATGTTTAAAAAATGGGGCTTAGCTTTTTTAAGTCAAGTCAACTTTCTGATGTGCATGATTTTTTTTCTGTAATTTTGAGAGAATTTAAATTAATAAATATTTAAACCAAAATATAAACTAAAAAAAAAATTTTGTTGTTTAAATTATTTATTCAAAAGCCATGAAAATATGGAATCCTTGTTTTATATTTTATAGTAAAGAAACCAAATAACATCTTTTTTTTATGACAAACTAATGTAGGATTTTTTAACCACATTCTATAACGCTTTGTAACTTAAAAGAATAAATCAATTATTGGTTTTTTAGTAAAGTTAAATATAAATAAATTTTCGCTAAAGAATATATTTTTATTCCCTAATTTTTTCTGCTTATTTTTATAGTTTTTATATAGTGTCTGTTATATAATTGTACTATCTTTTTATTTAATCTTATTTGTTAAAAATAACAATTCTGGCAGTTTTTAATA
The DNA here is from genome assembly GCA_021605075.1 of Caerostris darwini. Taxonomy (NCBI): domain Eukaryota; kingdom Metazoa; phylum Arthropoda; class Arachnida; order Araneae; family Araneidae; genus Caerostris; species Caerostris darwini. Next base: position 420,836 of record BPLQ01000804.1, on the reverse strand, counting down.
ATTTATTTAAAATAACAAAAAAAGTTTTGGTTCAAAAAATTATTTTAAGTAAAGGAAAAATATTTTTTTAGAAAACTTCATCTTCAATTTTTGAAAATAAATTAATTTTTTTTTAAATTCACGGTTTTTTCATTTCTGATATTTTTTAGTATTTTATTAATTTTTTTTTTTTGCATTAATTTTAAAGTTAGCTAAATTAAGTTAATTCTTTTAGTAAATTACGTTAATTCTTTTCGTTTAAAAAACTTTCATAACTATAAAATACGATCAAGTGAAATAAAAATATATAAAATAAGTGTTCATAAATATTTTATGTAATTAAGATATATTTTTTTAAATATAACTGAAATTCAGGAAATATAGTTTTATAATCCTCCGTCATGCATGTAAAAAAGTTAAAATTCCTTTTATTTTTTTATAATGTACACTCAACACTCGCCAATTTTTCATTAAAAAGCTACTGTTCAGTGCATAACAGTTAGAACTCAATCCCGAAATATCGACACAAAAGCTCGAAATTTAATTACATTTCTAAATATTTATGCAACCCAGGATCAGAGATAATTCCTCACCAGATGAATAAAAAAAGGTTTATTAGCCAGTATTCCATATGAATGGAAACCGTAAAAATATCAACAAAACATCGAAAAAACGTCGCATAAACGGTAAAAGCAAAACAGAAAAAAACACTATCAAAGAGGTAATACGTTTGATCATTATAAATCTATTTACGCAACGTATTCTGTAAATTGGAAGGAGACTTATAAAGCCGAAGAACAACAGAAAAAGGAATTGTTTCACGAGCCCCTTTCGAATGCATATGATAAATTATCTTTTTCAAAAGATGCATACCTTCAGAGGAAATATATTATCTTCAATGGAAATGCATTTCATTGATTTTATAATATTATTCGACATCATTTGCTTTTCCGTTTATCTAGGTTGGTTTGATGTTGTTTAAAGTGATAAACCATTCATGTGCCGTTTTTGAATAAATTTTCCTTTCCTGTTTAGTTTCGAAACTAAATTTGAATATTTGCTTAAGATAAATGTTAATGTTTAAAAAATGGGGCTTAGCTTTTTGTGTTAAGTCAACTTTGTGATGGGCATACACACACACACACATATATATATTGAAAAATTCTTGAGAATTTAAATTAATAAATATTTAAACCTAAATGCGAACTAAAAATACTTTTTGTTGCTTAAATTATTTATTCAAAGACCTGAAATTATGGAATCCTTGCTTTTATTTTATGGTGAAAAAAATCAAATAATTTATTCTTTTTTATGACAAACTAATGTTTGTTTTTTTACCACATTCCTCAATGCTTTGTAACTTATAAGAATAAATCAAATAATGTTTTTTTTAGTAAAGTTAAATATAAATAAATTATCTTAAATAAATTTCAGCGTAGAAATATATTTTTATTCCCTTATTTTTTCTACTTATTTTTATGGTTTTTGCATAGTGTCTGCTATATAATTGAATATTTTTTAATTTTATCTTATATGTTAAAAACAACAAAACCTGACAGTTTTTAATTCTTTGCTTAACAAAAAGACTTTTTTTAAAGGATTCAATTTTCAAAAATTATATTAAACTTAAAGCGAAAAAAATTGTATTATAAGAAAAACCAAAAATATATTTTTAAAAACTTCATCTTCAAGTTTTGAAAATACTTTAATTCTTTTGATATTTCCTGTTTTTTTTCAGTTTTGATATTTTTGAGTATTTTATTAAAGGTTTTTTTTTGCATTGATTTTAAAGATAGTTAAATTTACATCCTTTCAGTTGAAACAACCGCAAAAATTAGAAAATATTGCAATTGAAATAAAAGTATATAAAATGAGTATCCATAAGCATTTTATGTACTAATAAGATACTACTAAAACTGTTATGTTTTAGTTCTTAATTATCAGTAAAAGATTATCAGTTAGACAAAAGTAAATATAAACATTTAATTTAATTTTTATTGTTGACTTTTCCAAATATATATATCTATATATATATATGTAATTTAAACAACAAAAAGGATTTTTTTTAAATTTTATATTTAGTTTTAAACATTTATGAGAATTTAAATTAATAAATATTTAAACCTAAATATAAAATTAAAAAAAAAACTTTTCGTTGTTTAAATTATTCATTCAAAAGCCATGAAATTATTATATATATATTCTTAAATTACTTATGCATAAGTCTAGTATAAAATCTTTGAAAGAAAAACTATCAATCAGAGGTAATAAAAATCCACTTTTCCTATTCTTACAATTTTTCATAATTACAAATCAGATCATTAAAAAACTCAGCTTGAATAAGTAATACATTTATGTTAGTATGTAACAATCGTAATGCTAACAAATTGAAGAAATGCGACGAATGACATTATTTCCAGACAAATAATTGCTACATCTTAGCAGACAGGCTAAACAATGCTTCGTTTATTTTCGAAATAGAAATAATTGATGGAAAACTTGTTTTTGGTTAGTTATTCTTTGTTCTATTAAGAAAATAACGAAAAGTCTTTTCATTGTATTTATGTGTTCTAATATAATAGCTAAATATGGCGCGCATTTTATTTTAATATACAGTATAGATTTATATATTTTGATTTTTTTTTTTAAGTTAAACAAAAACTTATTTTTTAATCGTGTGAGTACAATTTAAAAATGAAAAATAAAATATTGAAAATATATACTTTTGCAAAAGATATCAAATATTAAAAGAGTGTTTCGCAATTGTTATGAAAAATAAATTTGCTTTAACTAACTGCAAAATATTAAAGTATTTAGAACGAAGTATAATAGTTTTATTTTCTTTTATATTAAACAATTATAAAATTAATTTTCTACCTTATCCTTAATAACTATAATCTTTTTCATGGAAGGAAATTATTAAACTAATTTTATACGATATAGAATCCAGTATAGATTTATATATTTTGATTTTTTTTAAAATTAAACAAAAAACTTATTTTTTAATCGTGTGAGTATAATTTAAAAATGAAAAATAAAATATTAAAAATATATACTTTTGCAAAAGATATAAAATATTAAAAGACTGTTTTGCAATTGTTATGAAAAATAAATTTTATTTAACTAACTGCAAAATATTAAAATATTTAGAACGAAGTATACTAGTTTTATTTTCTTTTATAATATACAGTTATAAAATTAATTTTCTACCTTATCCTTAAAAACTTAAATTAATAGACTTTTATTCCAATTTATCCAGTATAAATAAAATTTATGCACATATTTGTCAAAGTTTGTATCAAAAATATTTAATTATGCTCTTAACGTTATTTTGCTCATATATTTCATCAAAGATTTTTTAATACCTTGTCGTCAAATATATCAAATTAAAAGCCTCAATCTCCTTATCAACACTTATTTAAATTATACCTTAACTTATTTTGCTAAATTGAAAGATTTTCGCTGATTTGAGATTGCTAAACCGACTTTAGTCAGAAACTAAATTTATTTCTACATTTCAGGAATGGAATTTTGCTCGCGTTATTCATTTCACAATAGTAAATTTATTAAGGATATATGAAAGTATTTAAAGAAAATATGTCCTAGCCTGAATAATTTGTAGTAAATAAGTGATTAATAATAATAATTTATTGATCTTTGATTTGAGTAATTTGGTTTTTGAACAGTAAAATTATGATTAAATCATAAAAAAAGGATTTATTTCTAAAGACTCGCCATTTAAACTAAAGTTTTTCCACGTGTTTGACAAGTGTTCTTACAAGTAAAATAGTTAAAATAATTAGAAGAAAACAATAACTGAAAAATATAACAATGTCAAAGAATTCTTAAACGTAGTATAAGAAGTTCTTTAAACTTTATAAAGAAGATGAGAGTGATTGAAATTTAGATTTTTCTAGTCTTATAAAGTAAAGGAGGGAAACACTTGATAAAAATATTGTTATGAATTGGAAATTTATTAGTATTGATGATTAAATGGATATAAATAAAAACTTTTAAAGTTCTTAAGTTTTAAAATTTCTGATTGAATTAAACTAATATAAAAAATTATACATTCTTATATTAATCATACAATATTATACAGATAAATGATTAGTATATTAATTAACGAAATTGGCAAACTAGATAGAAATAAATGGGTTGTTTAAAATTAATCTATATTTAAATGCCTTAATGAGAAATTAAATATTAAGAAGATTGAAAATTTTACTGAAAACTATAAAAAAAATTACATTAGTGTTACAATAGTTTAGAAAAATGTTAATTCTCTGGAGAATGTTTAAAAATTAAAATCAATAAATTTTGAACATCTGGAAGAACCAATGGCGGACAGAACAAATACTGTTCCAATATATCTAGAGATCATGTAGAAGCATTTCCTTATCTAAATGAAGTAAGCAAATAATAACAAAAGTGTGACAATCAATATAATCGCATAAGAGAGTATTACATTGGAAATCAAGTTGGAGTGGATGGATATAACTTATGAAATATGTTGTTGTTGTTTTGTTAATGTTTCTTATCCCACTTGGCAGACATTTTTAAGCCAACCCACGAGCCCATACGTACTCATGATTGAAGGGGAAGGAAGCAGCTTCTGTTGTGATAGAGCTAAGCCTGTCGTAGGTGGAAGCCTGACTTTTGCTCCGTGACGCTCTTACTGTTATATGAGATCGGCACCAACGGCTTAAAGTGGATTCCGAACCACTACAAACATCCATGTCACCGCCGGGACTCGAACCCGAAACCTGTGGCACCGAGCGCCAGAGCGCTAGACACTCGGCCATTCAGGCTCCAATTTTGAATACCAACGGCACGCGTTGTTCCTAGGTGGTCACCCTCCCACTTATGAAATATATATATATGTATATATATGTGTGTATATCATAAGTTATATCATATATGATTATATCGTATATATATATGTGTTTGTGCATATCATAAGTTATATCATATACACTGAAGTGACAAAAGTCATGGGATACCTCTTAATATCGTGTCGGCCCTCCTTTCGCCCGGAGAAGTGCAGCAACTCGACGTGGCATGGAATCAACAAGTCGTTGGAAGTCTTCTGCAGGAATATTGAGCCATGCTGTCTCGATAGACGTCCATAATTGTGAAAGCGTTGATGGTGCAGGATTTTGGGCACGAACAGACCTCTCGATGATGTCCCATAAATGCTCGATGGGATTCATGTCGGGCGATCTAGGTGGCCAGATCATTCGTTGGAATTGTCCAGAATGTTCTTCAAACCAATCGCGAACAGTTGTGGCCCGGTGACATAGCGCATTGTCATCCATAAAAATCCCATCGTTGTTTGGGTACATGAAGTCCATGAATGGCTGCAAGTGATCTCCAAGTAGCTGAACATAAGCATTTCCAGTCAATGTTCGGTCCAGTCGCACCAGAGGACCAAGTCCATGCCATGAAAAAACAGCCCACACCATTACGGAGCCACCACCAGCTTGAACAGTGCCTTGCTGACAGTTTGGGTCCATGGCTTCGTGGGGTCTGCGCCACACTCGAACCCTACCATCATCTCTTACCAACTGAAATCGTGACTCATCGGACCAGGCCACGGTTTTCCATTCATCTAGGGACCAACCGATATGCTCACGTGCCCACGAGAGTCGCTGCAAGCGATGTCGTTCTGTCAGTAAAGGCACTCGAGTCGGTCTTCTGCTGGAATAGCCCAAGAAAGCCAAATTTCTCCGCACAGTTCTAACAGACAAGTACCTTGTACGTCCCACATTGATTTCTGCGGTTATTTGACGCAGTGTTGCTTGTCTGTTAGAATTTACGACTCTTTGCAGACGTCGCCGGTCTCGGTCGTTAAGTGCAGGCGGTCGACTACTGCGCTGTCCATGGTGGGATGTTATGCCTGAAATTTCATACTCTCGGCACACTCTTGACACAGTGGATCTGGGAATGTTGAATTCCCTAACGATTTCCGAAATGGCATGACCCATGCGTCTAGCTCCAACTAACATTCCGCGTTCAAAGTCTGTTAATTCCCATCGTGCGGTCATCATCACGTCAAAACCTCTTCACATGAATAACTTGAACAGAAATGAAAGCTCTGCGAAAGCACTGCGCATTTATACCTGTTCTACGCGTTGCTACTGCCATCTGAAAATTTGCATATTGCTATCCCATGACATTTGTCACTTCAGTGTATGATTATATCGTTTATATATATATATATATAGGAGAAAATCTTCATTACATAAATAAAACAGAAACTTTCCATATATATGATACACCAATTTAAACTTCGGTGAACTGATAAAATTAGTAAGTATTTGTTCAAATTAAATGTAAGTTGTCTATGAGAAACATATGGTTTTTTTTATAAACTTTCTGATAATGCATATTCAAGTATGCACAGATATTCAAAAATGTGTCAGCAATTTTCCTGATTTTGAGATGATTAGAAGAGAAAGCATTCAAAATTACTACACATAAATGATTATCAGAATAGATGACACATATAAATGAGATGTTCTCATGAATTTATAACATGCACGGCCCAAATCAAATCTCACAAGCATTGGGACATAGCTGCATCAAATTATCCTTAGTTAATCTGCAGGTTAACATTCTAGTTTTTATATGGTTTTAAGTATATTTAACAGTTTCTCTAAAATATTACTTCTAATATAAGACAAAAAATCATAAAGTATCACAATTTAATGAAAGTTGACTTTGACAAGCTTGTTTGTGGGTCTTAATTCTGCTTTTGACAGTAGAAAATTTGACGAAAATTCAAGTCAAACGTAGATGTTACTTCGTAGTTGTCCTTATTCTTCTAGCTGATGTATATAAGACAGATTTTGGAAAAATAAATTAAGGACACACAAAATGACCTGTGTGTGTATCTGAATGAAACGAAGATTATAACGTAGTATTAGATACAAAATAACATTTGCGAATTTGAAAACGCCCTAACAAAAATTTTTTGCAAAGAATACATATGACATATACATATACACTAACATTACACATGGTAACTATTTAATTTATTTGTTTTTTGAATATATGGTTTAGGCCTCTTATGTAAATGGGTTGCAAAATTTAAATATGTTTCTTTTTTCTCTGGCTTTTTCATATTGACCCTTGATACGATAATTTTTAGACGTTGACGTCTTGCATCATTCTCTTTGAGTATTTTACAGACGCGTTTATCATCATTCTCTATTGAAGTTATTCCTGAAGTACTACTACTACTACTACACCACAGCACATCATTGTGCCTGGAATTGAGTTGCCCCTTTACACTTTGGGAATGATGTGGGTGAGAAGAAATCAGATTGGGTTCTGTGAAGCTCTGCGGTCATATGAGACCGGGACCTACAGCTTAAAATGGATTCCGAACCACTACACTCCTGAAGTGTTATATTTGGCATTAATTTAATTTTAATGTTCTGATTTTTGAAACTTATGAATTAGAATATTCATGTTTTTTTTATTGAAAACTTGAGCCAAAACAAAATATATTGCAATAAATATATCTTAATTCAGATATTTTGCAGAGTTCAAAATCAGAGCGATTAAAATATATTTATTAAGCGGCTTTACACGAATTAGCAATTCTTTAAATAAAAGAAAATTTATTTAGGCTTATAAATTATTTTATTTGTAAATTGCCCTCTTATGGTTTGTTTGCATCTTACTGAAAGCTTCATACGGTATAAAATATAACAATGCTCTTCTATATATATTTAACACTAAGTAATATTGAATGTTAGTCAAATAGTTAGTTCGTATGGTTTTTTTTTTTTTTTTTTTTACTATTTGAAATAATAAATATAACCAATTCATGGCCAAAACTCTTTTTCAGTTTTTGTTATAGTTAGTTTTATTGTTTTATATGTAGTTAGTTTATTATAACTATATATAATTAATTTTAATTTTAATTTTATTTCAACAAATAAATGCGGTTTCAACAATTGTAATTTCTGTATTGTATAAATATTTTTTGTATTCTATAATTGCACCATATATACAAACTAATTTTAAAAAAGGGATATTTTAAATACTATTATATAAATTGGTTTCAGATTTATTTTTCAAGATTTTTTTTCAAGAATTGATTAATTGAAAGCAATTAATTTGCACTCAGAATTAAATTTGTTAACGAACAAACATAACGCAATAATGAGAAAATTGCATTAACACTGTATCAATTCCAAATAAAAAAATAATAATACTCAAGTTTACTGTCCATAACTTAATTAACTTCTTTATTCATATTTCTATCCTATCGCTTTGTTTTTTATTGTATTTTATTTTTTCACTCTCGTTTTTCGTTAATTACGTCGAGTATCAATCAATAACAATCCTTTCCGTCTGAAAATTTCAAATTTTTCTTTCGTTCCATCGCAGACGATTTTTTTTATTGTATTTATTTATCGTCTGAAAAACACACATAAAGACAAAACAGAACATCTGCTGCATGAAATGCACGAGAAAAAAAAAGAGCAAAAAATTCTTTCCAACTTTCATTTTTTTTTTTTCTCTTTCTTTCTCAGTATTTACTTTTTTTTTTTTTTTTTTTTTTTTTTTTTTTTTGTCATTCCACTTCACATTCCGGCAGTGAACGTATGAATTTCACCAAAGTTAATCTAAAATCGATGTTTTCGCATTTCAGCGATCTTTTGTCGTAATGCCGTTTGGGCGATATGATGTGTACTTCATTTGTGACTGTCGCCTCTACGGTAATTTCGTGGATGAATGAGAGAGAGGAAGCACGGAATTGCAAAAACAAACGACAGAGGGCGCAGTTTGTTATCTGCCCTCCCCCATGCTTCGTAAATGACTGCTTGTTTTTCTTTCCAGTTTTTCTTTTTTTCTCATTAACGCCTCCGTTTTCCTGTGCACTTCCCTTTGTCCAATGTTTCCGTCTTCTCAGTAAATCAGCGACAAGAAAATTGCAGCATAAACTTCAAGAGGCTCGAGTTCGTCGTAGTAGAGAAAAATTGTGATACGGTTATGTTACCTAAGGGAAAATTACTATAAAATGCGACTTCTTGAAACGAAAAGCATTGGTCTTAGTTTAATAAATTTTTAAAATTGTTATTTTCTCAACCAAGTATTGCTAAACCGTACTACAATTTATTCTAAAAGAAATTTGCCTGATTTTTGTAATGATTAATAAAACAAGCATTCAAAATTGCTCCACAGTAGTGATTATCAGAATAGATGACATATCGAAATGAGATGTTCTCATGAATTTATAACATGTACAGCTCAAATCAAATATCAACAACATTGGAACAAAGCTGCATCAATTGATCCCCCCAACTAGTCTGCAGGTATACTTTCTAGTTTTGATATGTGTTTAAGTATATTTAAGAATTTTCCTAAAGAACTACTTCTAGCATAAGACAAAATATCCTAAAGCACTAAATGAAATTTTATTTTGACATGCTCCATTGTGCTGTTTTAATTCCTTTTTCTGACAGTGTAGAATATTTGACGAAAATGCAAGTCAGACATAGATGACACTTCATATTTGAGCTAGTTTTACGTTTGATGCATGTAAGATAGTGTTTAGAAAAATAGGTTAACGGCACGCAAAATGATCTGTGCTTGAATCAATAAAACGTTTGGATAAGATAAATTAGTATTAGTTACCAAATAATATTTGCCACTCTGCAATCGCCCTAACCAAATTAAAAAAAAATACATATGAAAACTATTTTATTTATTTATTTATTTTTTTAATATTCAGACTTCCTATGTGAGTAAGACTTCCTATGTGAAATGATGACAAAATTTGTAAATGTTTCTTTATTCTTTCGCAAACGACAGAGGACGCTGTTTGTTATCTGCCTCCCCCATGCTTCATAAATGACTCTCGGTGCTGCTTGTTTTTCTTTCCAGTTTTTCCTTTTTTTTTCCACATTAACACCTCCGTTTTCCTGTGCATTTCTCTTTGTCCAAGGTTTTCACGTTGCCAGTAAATAAACGACAAGAAAACTGCTGCATAAACTTCAAGAGGCTCAAGTTTGTCGTAGTAGAGAAAAATTGTGATATTGTTATGTTACCTAAGAGAAAATTACTATAAAATGCGATTTCCTGAAATGAGAAGCATTGGTCTTAATTTAGTACATTTTTAAGGTTGTTATTTTATTTTATCCAAGTATTGCCAAACCGTGCTACAATTTGTTCTTAAAGAAAATTTGAAACAATTAGGTGGAAACGTGGTACCTTACATGGAAAATAATTGTTAGTTTCACAGAGGTTTGAAGAACGAAAAATTCTGAATGAAAATGTTTCAATGTATTTATGGGTAGTGAGAAACGTATTTTAATCGCATATTATACATTTCTTATGTGTACTTATGTAAATAAAAATGTAAAAAATATAATATTTTTTTTATATTAAACGTAATTATTCCATACCAGTTTTATAAAATGAACATTTTAAATTGAATCAATTAAGATTTTTTTTGCTACACCTAGTTCAATGTTTTTTTATAGATTCTATTAGTCTGATTATTTTAATATACTAATACTTCAAGTATTATTTAAATATGATTAAATTATATTCAAGTATTATTTAAATATGATTAAATTATATTCAAGTATTATTTAAATATGATTAAATTATATTCAAGTATTATTTAAATATGATTAAATTATATTCAAGTATTATTTAAATATGCTACCTTACATCACATATCTCGTAACAAATATAATAATGTAGTTTGAATAAATTATTAAAAATGGTGAAAATAACAATTTGTTTGCGTTGATAAATAAATGGTTGCAAGTATCATAAAAATGCATGTTACGGGAAATACTGTAATTTTGTGATATGGTAAAGATGAAAGAAATCTAAAGAGACAATTGTAAGTATTTCAAGGGATCATTTGACGAAAGTACTTGAAATGCAATATCATCATGATAATAATTTTAAACCACATATTTGGCATTTAGGAGATTTCGTAAGGGAAAACAAAATGTATTTTGAGCCCAGATGATCAGTATTTGAAGTTATGTGCATAACATCTCAATACCAATTCAAATTAGTTCTTGCTTTGTTGCAGCGACAAGGAAGATGGTATCAACATCTAGTTGCAGATCCTGAGGTTGTGTATGCAAAACGAAAATCTGCGTGTCTCTCATCTCTCTACACAGTCGAGACCATTCCAGTACATATCATGACTGAAGATCAATGAGCTTCTCTTCACGGGGAGTCCAATTTTAGCTTGTAAAAAATAGCATTGTTGTGTGATTTGAAAAGACCTTGTAGCCCAATATCAACCGTAAAATCATTAATGCAGAGAAGCAGATCTTTGCATGTGTTAATATCTCTTTAAAGCAAAACACACATTTACTTGTTTTCTGCATGAAGCTGGGACAACACAAATCTATAGAGATTAATTTCTTGTTGTTTATGTCACATATATCAGTGAAAGTGGTGTAATTTCATTATTTAAGAACATCATGTTATACCACATAAAACTTTCATAACAATTTCAGCAGCAACAAATCAAGGCATCAACTCCCTCGCTAGACCAGAACGTTTAATGTCTGAGTTGCTTTAAGAAGAAATGATGTCTGTCAAAAAAGATATTTTGTCTCCTCTTCACATGCTTGCAAACCTTAAGCAATCATTAGAGCGTTTTTGTCAGAGCAATGGCTATCTCTTCTTAGTGACTTCACGAAGCGCTATATGTGCTATATTGCTACTCATCGTATTGCTTCTTTGCAAGATCACATGAGAACAAAGCAAGATGTTTTCCAATGAAAATATTTTTCGTATGCTAAATTAACATATTCATTGATTCAATTTTCTACTTGTATTAATTTTTAAAGTATTAAAAATAACCGATTATTTGTTATCATATCTTATACTTTACTAAGTGTAGTATACTTTCTATTAATTCCTTTAAATAGCTAAATAAATATTTTGAATTGTGAGACTATGTGATTACCTTTATTTTATAACCTACTTTTGAGATTTTTCTTATTTTAGGAAAATTAATGTGCATATTAAACAATCCCTAATGGGACAAATGGGAAGGGATTTAGTCTTTTGATGTTTTTCAAGGTAAATGTTCTGTATTTACATGATGTTTAGATGCAAATTCCAAAGCTCTAAAGATATATTTGTCTTATTTTGAGGTATAAAAAAGTCGAGTACATAAAATATATGAGTTTGACAAAATTTAATGTTTGAAACTGCTAAGAAAAATAGTTTTACACCGAACAGAAACATTGGTGTTTTCCTTAATCTATTTGGTATTCTTAATTTTATAATTTTGTACGTACATCATTGAATACATTTGCTTGTTTAAATAATAATGCTAGATTTGCACAGATTATAAACGTATAAAATGCCACGATAATTTTTCTGTGATGATGTTTCATATGTAAAATTAATGTAATGTGACTATTTCAGTTTAATACAAAAGTATTATTAGCATCTTTAATATATTTAAATGTGCTTTTATTTATGTGTGAATAAAAATACTTCAAAAGGATATAAATCCCCAAAATATAAAAAATGATGAAGTCTGGTATTTATAAAAAGCACTTTTTTATGCATTTAAATAAAAATTTAATGTCACAACATTAAACACGATAACTACTTTTTTTTGTTTCACAAATAATTAAATTCTTACGACGTTGAGATATTTAGTTTCTAGAAACATTCTGATGATTTCATAGAAAAGTTTAACTTAGATTTCTTATTAAATTAAAATCTTTTTTTCTAACGAGCAACATACACTCTTCTAAGTTTTGTCATACGAAATTGATTTCGTAACATTTTTTCTATTCGATGCCTATCACCGACCTCTCGGCGCGCCGCTCAATACAGTAAAGAATGACAACAACTATCACTAAAGGCATTGTCACAGGGGTGACGGCATAAGGGTTTTTGGGGGTGAAGTCAGTAGCCTTCTCGAGGTGCTCCCTGTTTTCTCTAAACGACTAACTGCTTATCCCCTTGAAAGCAGAGTTTTCTGTATTTCTTAACAGTAGAACCATGTATTCAAATCACATTCAATTCTCAAATTAAGAAGGGGTTTTCTGCCCAAAGGAGTTTTCATTGGAATTCCCGGAGCAAGCACGATAACTTCAAACTTGTAGAGTTTCAAACTGATATTCCTTGAATAACCAACTCAGTTTGAGAAATACATCTAGTGCTAAAAAATTCAAATTAACAGTTTTACAAATCTCCAAAAAGCATTTTTTTATTTGTTTGGGATTTGTGTTTCAGAAAATTTTAAGCCTTTCGTGATATTCTTTTTTCATTTTTGATTTGTATTTATTTGCAAAACACATTTCTAAAAAACATTTTTTTAGGAAAATAAAATAATGGATTAATTAGAATTATTTCTATAGGAACCAGATATAATTATTAAAAGAACATACAAAAAAATATTTCCATTTCTCTTATATCTCTCAAGTAATCATATTTTATTTTAACTAGAGTCTTAGTTAATTCTATCTTCTGAATTATTTAATATTATCCTTAAAACATCAAGAGCACTCAAACCTAGGATAATTCTTCTGCCTTCTAATCACCGTCAAGTAAAACAACTTCTATCTTCAGAATTGTTTAACATTCCTTTTATAACATCGAGTGCACTCAAATCATTAGTATCAGAAATTTCTTTTTGACACGTAATCATCGTCAAGCAAAACAACTACTAGGATTATGAAATTAAATGCCATTATTAAAATTGTGATAATATGCATATCATCAGACTTCACGAAAGCTAAAATCCTAAACACATTAAATAAGGCGTTAGATAAAAAAGTGTAATACATTAGACAAACTTTTAACAAGCAAGCATAGCTATGCACACAGTTAAGAAAATCCTTTCCGCCCATTCAATCCCCCTTCAATAGTTCAATGTTACAATCGTCCCATTCAAGCCGTTTCAAATCATCATATAGATATAAACATAAAACAATTTATTTATTAAATTACTATTCATTTATATTATTATTATTCCTATCTTCCTATTCTATTATATCTTCCTGATATCTATCATCCTATTATCATGATCAAGTAAAAAAACTTCTACATGTATAAATTAGAAGGCAAGTTAAATTTCTGCTATAACTATAGAACAAATCAATCTCTATATCTTCAGAATTTATTATAATTAGTCCTAACATTATTAAAAACGTATAAGACTCATCAGATAAATTTTAAGACTCCTGAATAGTTATGCAAATAGTTAAGAAAATTCTCTCCGACATATAGTCATCATCATTTTTAAGTAAATAAAGAAGCGAACAGTTTTTATTATTATTATTTTTATACATAATTTAAATATCAAAATTTTTGACATTTTCCAAAGGCGTATAACACAGAACAAAATGAAGACATTCTTTAAGTGACAATAAATTTGCTATGAACTCTAACAAAAACCGTTGGAATCTATTGCTACTTTTGATCTTACAGAAACACATTTAAAAAGACGTTATTTGAATCATAAATAAGCAAATATGGGAAATGCGTGTAATAGAAGGGTGGAGTAACAACGCGAAACAACGCGCACCATGCTTAAGAATAAAAATCTTGGGCAACGTTCCAACAAGACTTTCAAGACGCATTTATTTTCGAGTTTTTGAGTAAGAACGTAAATAGCTTTGTTGCTAGTAAGAAACGTTGCCACAAAATCGTTACTTGTCGTGAATTCAGCAGAAAACATTTTTCTTTACATGCATATTTTTTTTTGCTGTTCCTTCTTCACTTTTTAGTATATTCTTTTCAAAAAAGGCATTCAGGAAATATATAGGCTTTGCTTTGATAGAATCTGTTAACTAAACCTTTTGTAAATGCTGAATAAAAATGAATCGTTAGTTTGAAATTCATGAATGACTTTGACAACTGTAATACTACTTCCTCTATTACTACTACACAATACCGTATCACATAAGTGTGCTTAGATCTAAGACACCTATTTAAAATTTTTAGAATTTTTTTATAGTAAAGCAATTGTTTATTAACTTTAAAAAAGCTTTTTCACTATAAAATATTTTTATATTTAATAGGGATATAATTTAAGAAATTACCACACTCATAGACACCTCTCTTAAAATTTTGGAATTTTTTTTTGTAGTAAATCAATTGTTAAATTCTAAGTGGTAAATAGTAAATGTTTTTATATTTAATCACCAGTAAAATTTTTTTATATTTAATTTGGATACAATATAAAAATGTCCTCACACCCCTGTCTTTGTTTTTCTTTTTCAATACAATAGGTTAAAAATTACAGTACAATACTTTTAACGTAAAAATTTTTTAATTCATGTGTAATTATTTATTTCTAGACTAAATTTTATATATACATGTATGACTTTTTGTTTAATAAATGCAAATTTTATTCGTTAATTTAAAAAAAATTAATTTTAATTTTAAATAGGGGAATATAATTCTAATTCTAGATTAATTTTAGATCCACTTACCTAAAACGCCTAATCTGTAATTAGTTATCACAACTACTATTACTATTAGACAATACCACATCACATAACTTTGCATAGATTTGAGACACCACTTTGAAAATTGTGGATTCTTTTTTATAGTAAAGCAATTTTTTTTATTAAGATAAATAGTAAATATTTTTATATTTAATCACTAGTACAATTTTTTATATTTAATTTGATACAAAATAAAAAATTCCCCACACATCCTTCCTCAATTCATTTGCTTTTCTTTTTCAATACACAATAATGGGTTAAAAATTACAATACAATATTTGAATTTATGTTATTATTTATGTCCAGACAGGATTTTATCTATACATTTAGGAATTTGTGGTTAAAAAATACAAGTTTTATTTGTTAATTAAAAAAAAAAAAATTTGAATGTTGAATAGAAGAATGTAATTCTAATACCAGATTGAATCTAGATTCACTTACCCAAAACGCCTAATCTGTAATTAATTGTCACAACTACTACTCCACCAAAACTTGCCAAAACACTTCCATCATAAGGATTTCCTGAATTCCAATCATATGACTCTCCATGAATGTACACCATAACAGGTAGTTTTGTAGGTTCTCTTCCAACTGAAAGAAGAAAAATATTGAACTGAAATTAGAAATTAGAAAGTATTGTCCACAATATACATTTAAAATAGTGTGATTAAATACGTAGTTAAAAAAAGTTTTAGTCAATTGAAAAGTATAAAAATTAGTTTGCAATACTTTTTTTATTAATTTTCTTCATATTATATTATTAATGCTGTGCTTACCGTACTTTATCAAACTTTACAAATCCTTGCAAAATATAAGAGATTTTATAAAAATTTTAGAATAATAACTTTTAATATATTTATTAACTTCTGTATATTTTATCAATTTTATATCAGATAATGATTATTAATCTGACAAGTAATTTAACTTAGAAATTTTGGAATAAGCTAATTTTTTTACCTATTCATAAAAATTTATCTAAACTATAAATTCTAATATATATATGTATATATATACAAATAAAATTTTTTTGAAAAATATTTATTCGTACTCTTGGTTAGATAATTTATTCGTAAATCTTTATTTTCTTATTTTAAAAATACATCTGTGTCTGATTCTTTAATTGTACTTTCATCGTTTCGATACATTCATCTTTTTAAACAATTTCGACACTTCTATAAAATACTAAATATCTACGAGAATTTTTGTAACTGCAAAATCGTATTTAAAAAATCGTATTCTATGTAAAAATATATATTTTATATTTTTAAGAGTTGTTATTATTTAATGAAAAAATTTATAAAAATTAACTATTTATAGAATATAGTGGATATATTAAAAATATTTTTACGTAAAAAAATATCACTTTAATTTCGTAATATAATATTAAAAAATTATAAAATACGATTTAGGTGCAGTTTTTAATGCTAAAAAAATTATCTTATTAAAAAATGCAAAAGTTGATTTATATCTACATCTATCTTAGAAGATAATTTGCATGTATAATCGCCTTAAAATTGCTTCAATACTAAGCAGTATGATTGGCATAAAATCATTTAATTCAAATTGATCATAAATTCTGGATTATACATATCATTTCATATAAAAAAAAGTTTTAATCGGGCAGTTTTATTTATGCTTGTTTGAAAAAAAAAAACTTCTTACAAATGTTAAAATTAAGAACACTTTTTTAAGTAAGATATATTTTTTTATTCTGAGATCTCATTCTGTTAGAATTAGCTGTTCAAATTTAGACTGTACAAAAATTTAAAATAGGTCCTGATGTGAATTATCAAATCAACAATTTTTCATGATCTTTTTAGAAATGTTAAATTTTAGTATCCAAAGGCAATGACTTTTATTTATTAAAAACTTCTTTTTTGTAATTTTTACAATGCATTTTATTCCCAAAAAATATTTAAATATTATAGTTTGGGTGAAAAAAGTCATTCTTCAAGAAAATAAATTATGATATTGACCTAAAAGAAGATAATTTATGATATTGATATATTTCACTTAAAAAATTCTCAGAATATGAGAGTTTTTTAGCAGCAAAAAATATTGAAGTTCAAAAGTTACCGAAGGAATACAGAATTACCATGCTAACAACCATTTATCTTCCTGAAGTACCCAAATAAATATAATTACAAAAGAATTAGCAGATCAATACTAATCCTTTATCATCAATTTTAAATGATGTATAATAGATCATTAAATTGAAGTGTAAGTTATCAAATTCCATGGGTAATCACATGAAGACATCCTGATATGCTATTTGATGCAGTCTGACACTTTGCTACTCACTTCCAATCTGTTTCGTCCTGTGGTGGAGGGCATCTGGAACACATGCCATTTATAACACGAATCTCAATAAACATTTTGTTAATTTAGTCAGTGTACATTTTCCCATTCTATTCTGCTCAGATAACAAAACTATATACTAAGTAACATTGGGACATTCTATTAAATATTATTAAATCAAATATTTTACTCATACAATTACTTATACAATAGAATAAATCAGTCTGAGTAGTCAGTACATTTATAATAATACTCAGTTGCATATTTCTGAAGATCAAGGCTTTATAGCATCCCTTTCACATCTTATGAATTAAAAATCATATTTTTGATGGTAGAAAAATATATTATAAAGAGTTTGATTAAATTGCAGTTCAATATGACTTACTTTTTCATATTTTGTTCCCATCTTTCAATTAAATTTTAATGCCGCAGTGTTATTTTTTAAACTATTAATTTCAAATACATTTTTATCGAAAGAATAATATGTATTCGCCTTAATTTAATAAATAAATACTCAAAAAGCAATTCAGTTAAATCAAGAAAGTTTATTTTTTTAATGCAAGAAACCGCTGGATTCAACTTAGCAAGGCAATCCACAAGTTACCAAAAAAAGAAAATTATTATGAAAAGTTTTTAGAAAAAATAAAGGTAATTATGATTAAAAGCAAATATTTCATGATTTCAGAAAATATAAACTTTTTTTTTGAACATTCAAAAAAAAATATGCGCATATTTAATTTAATCTACTGAGCAAAAAAATTTCGAAATGCAAACTCAGAAACTTATATTTTTTTCTCTAACTAATGCCGTCCTCTTTTCAAATTTAAGTCATTTACCTCTGCTCCTGTCGTAAATACGCACACATCCCATTTGTAAGGAAAATACTTCCATAAAATAGATAAACGAGCATGCTAAATGTGATGAGATTTTGTGTTCCTCTTAAATCCTGTTTCTGGGAAGTCCGTGGAGACGAATGAATCAGTTTCCAAGAAAACCTTCCTTAAAAACATTATGAATGAACTGCACTGGCGTAAGTAATCTCAAAGGAAGGTTACCTCCTCCATCCAAAAAAAGTTTGATTTTTTTTTCTTCTATCGCTAATAGTGAGGTACATATGCAAGAGAAAACGACGAATGAAGAAAAGAAAAATAGAAATAAGAAAATAAAAGAAGAAAAGGAACAGAAATCTTTTACCGTTTAGGGAGTGAGACTCAAGTATATTTCTTCTTCTCTTCAGACCTTCTCCCCTTTATCTATTTTTTTCCCTTCTCCCAGTTCATAAAGTTGTGTAGGAGGAAAAAAAATCAAGGGAATGTTAAAAAACCGAGCAGTTAAAAAGACATGCTCGGTAAAGTGGAGCAAATAAGATCTGTCATTAGGGGAAACCGGGTAGAGAATGTTTTGGATCAGGCTGGGGGAAACGTTTACCCATCTCTTTTATCCGTTTATACTGATTAGTTCCAGTATTCACCCCCGTGGTATTTTCAGATTATGAGAGATATAAAGATTTCGCTGGCAGGGCGTTGTGTTTTCTAATTAGTATTAATGAATTTTTGAATCATGCTGTACGTATTAACATGATAATAAGTTTTCTCATTCAGAATTCTCCAGACAAAATTTAGTTAGTTTTCGACTTCAATAGGCAATCACATAAATACATCAGGACATGCTGTTTTATGCAGTTTCCCTTTTTGCTACCCTCTTACGATCTATTTCATCCTGTGGTGGTGGGCATCTGGAACTTCTAACCTTTATCAATTTTTTCCATTCTCTCAAATGATAAAGTTGTGCAGTTGAAAAAAAAAATAAAGGAAAACGTTAAAAAACCGAGCAGTTAAAAAGACATGCTCGGAAAAGTCATGCAAATAAGATCTGTCATTAGGGGGAAAACCGGGTAGGGAATGTGTGATTTGGTGGGGAAATGTTTACCCATCACTTTCCTCCGTTTATACTAATTAGTTGCAGTTTTCACCCCAGTGGTGTTTTCAGAATATAAGAGATATAAAGATTTTTGGTGGCTGGGCGTTGTCTTTTCTAATTAGTATTAATGAATTTTCGGATCATGCAGTACATGGAATGCAGTCTCTATATTGTGTTTTTCTCAGCAAAATTCCGAAAGAGAAAATTTAATTATTTCTAATTTATTGAATTTAGTCTAGAATACAAAATAGCGATATCGTTAGGTTATGAAATTGCAAATAAACTTGTTCTTTTTTGCAAATAATTAAACAAAATTAATTTATTTAAAGGTAGTAAAATTCGTTCATATATGATGGGTGGTATGTCAAAAGTATCTTTGCATGGAGCTTCTGAGCTTTGAGATCTCTGTTCTTATCACAATAAAATACCTCTGCCAAAATTAATATGTCTATATATTAGATGGATGCAATAACATTTTGTAGATTGGAAAGTCTCTATATTGTGTTAAAGATTGAAATGAGTGGAAGATTTAAATCTCCAGATAAAAGCCACACTTAATACAACTTGGATAATTCAAATTATATGTCAAAATTCTTCCTTATCACTATCGAAAGATCCAAAATCAGACCATGTACTGGAATAAAATGTAGTAATAAATTACTTTAATGTGAAATTTTTAATTTAGTAGAAAAATTTATTTCGGAAGGCAATCTACAAGTTACCAAAAAAGAAAATTACCATAAAAAGTTTTTAGAAAAAATAACGGTAATTATGTATAAAAGAAAATTTTTCATGATGTCAGAAAATCTAACCTTTTCCTTTTTGAATATTGCAAAAAATATGCGCATATTTAATTTAATCTACTGAGCAAAAAAACTTGGAAATGAAAACTCAGAAACTTATTATTTTTTTTCTACAACTAATGCAGTCCTCTTTTTAAATTTAATTCATTTACCTCTGCTTCTGTCGTAAAATCGCACACAAGCCATTTGTAAGGAAATACTTCCATAAAACAGATAAACGAGCATGCTAAATGTGATGAGACTTTGTATTCGTCTTAAATCCTGTTTCTGAGAAGTCCGTGCTGGCGAACGAATCAGTTTCCAAGAAAAACTTCCTTAAAAACATTACGAATAAACTACTACTTTGGGTAAGTATTCTCAAAGGAAGGCTACCCCCACACAAAAAAAATTGTTTTTTTTTTCTTCCATCTCTAATAGTGAGGAACATATTAGGGAGTGGGACTCAACTATATTTCGTCTTCTCTTCAGACCTTCTCCCCTTTATCTTTTTTTTTCCTTTCTCTCAAATGATCATGTTGTATAAGGGGAAAAAAATAAAGGGAATGCTAAAAAACCGAGCAGTTAAAAATACATGCTCGGAAAAGTCGAGCAAATAAGATCTGTCATTAGGGGGAAAACCGGGTAGGGAATGTTTTTGATCTAGTGGGGGAAAGTTTACCCATCTCTTTTAGACGTTTATACTAATTAGTTTCAGTTTTCACCCCAATGGTGTTTTCAGATTATAAGAGATGTAAAGATGTTGGTGGTTGGGCGTTGTCTTTTCTACTTAGTATTAATGAATTTTTGGATCATGCAGTACGTATTATTAACAACATAATCAGTTTTCTCACATAGAATTTTACCAGGAATAATTTAGTTATTTCTAATATATTGAATTTACTCTAGAATACAAATTGTAATATTTTATAGTTTTTGAATATGTTAACCATGTGTCGTTTTATAAACACTCATTGAAAATTAAATTATTTAAAGGCACTAAAAATCGAACTTATATGATGGGTTGTAATGGCGAATTGCAGTTCAATATGAATTTTCAAAGATTATTCATACTTTTTTTCCCATCTTCCATCTACATTTTAATGCCACAGTCTTTTTTTACATTAATACTTTCAAACTAATTTTATTTATAGAATAAAATGTATTTGCACTAATTAAATAAAATAAATACAAAAACAAAACAAAAAGAAACGCAATACATTTAAATAAAAAAAAATCTAATTCTTATCAAATGCAAAAACCGCTGAATTCAATTTAAGAAGGCAATCCACAAGTCGGCAACTAAAGAAAATTATTATAAAAAGTTTTTAGAAAAAAATAAAGATAATTATGTATCAAAGCAAATATTTTAGAAAATATAAACTATTTTTTTTTTAATATTCCAAAAAGCATGCGCAAATTTAATTTAATCTTCCGAGCAAAAAAACTTCGAAATGAAAACTCAGAGACTTATATACTTTCTTTCTCTAACTGATTCCGTCCTTTTTTCAAATTTATGTCATTTACCTCTGCTCCTGTCGTAAAATCGCACACACGACATTTGTAAGGAAATACTTCCATAAAACAGATAAACGAGCATGCTAAATGTGATGAGATTTTGTGTTCCTCTTAAATCCTGTTTCTGGGAAGTCCGTGGAGACGATCGAATCAGTTTCCAAGAAAACCTTCCTTAAAAACATTATGAATAAACTGCACTGGGGTAAGTAATCTCCAAGGAAGGTTACCTGCCCCCCCCAAAAAAAAAAGTTTCATTTTTTTCTTTTTTTCCATTTCTAATAGTGAGGATCATATTCAAGAGAAAACGACGAGCGAAGAAAAGAAATAAAGAAAAAAATGAAAACGAAAATAAATCTTTTACCGTTTAGGGAGTGAGACTCAAGTATATTTCTTCTTCTCTTCAGGCCTTCTCCCCTTTATCTATTTTTTTCCTTTTCTCAGATGATAATGTTGTGCAGGGAAGAGAAAAAAATCAAGGGAATGTTAAAAAACCGAGCAGTTAAAAAGACATGCTCGGAAAAGTCGAGCAAATAAGATCTGTCATTAGGCGGAAAACCGGGTAGGGAATGTTTTTGATCTGGTGGGGAGAAAAGTTTACCCATCTCTTTTATCCGTTTATACTAATTAGTTCCAGTTTTCACTCCCGTGGTATTTTCAGATTTTAAGAGATATAAAGATTTTGGTGACTGGGTGTTCTCTTTTCTAATTAGTATTAATGAATTTTCAGATCATGCAGTACGTATTAACATGATAATCAGTTTTCTCACACATAATTCAGCCACAGAAAATTTAGTTATTTTTGATTTACAGAATTTATTCTAGAATACAAAATTCTGGTCTCGTTCGGTTTTGAATTTGTAAGCCATCTGTCTTTTTACAAGGAATGAATGAAAATTAATTTATTTAAAGGTATTAAAATTCGAACTTATATGAGGGGTTTGAATGACAAACTGCAGTAGAATATGAATTTTCAAAGATTATTCACACTTTTTTCCCATCTTTCAATTACCTTATAATGCCGTAGTGTAATTTTTTGAATTACTTGTTTCAAATACACTTTCATATAAAGAATAAGATGTAACACTAATTAAATAAAATAAAATAAAGTTAAATCAACAAAATCGAATTTTTGGTCAATTCAAAAACCCTCATATCATTTTGGGAAGGCAATCCACAAGTTACCAAACAAAGAAAATTTTATAAGAAGTTCTTTTAGAAAAAATAAAGGTAATTATGCATAAAATCAAGTATTTTCAGATTTCAGAAAACATAAACTTTTCTTTTTTTTTTAATATTCCAAAAAATATGTACATATTTAATTTACTCTTCTGAGCAAAAAAAGACTTTGAAATGAAAACCCAGAAACTTCATATTTTTTTCCATAACTAATGCCGTCTTCTTTTCAAATTGAAGTCATTTACTTGTGCTCCTGTCGTAAAATCGCACACACGCCATTTGTAAGGAAATACTTCCATAAAACAGATAAACGAGCATGCTAAATGTGATGAGACTTTGTGTTCCTCTTAAATCCTGTTTGTGGGAAGTCCGTGGAGACGAACAAATCAGCTTCCAAGAAAACCTTCCTTAAAAACATTATGAATGAACTACTTCATTGGGGTAAGTATTCTCAAAGGAAGGCTACCCCCGCAAAAAAAATTGTTTTTTTTCTTCCATCTCTAATAGAGGGGAATATATTCAGGAGAAAACGACGAATGAAGAAAATAAAATAAAAAAATAAAAAGAAAAGGAAAGAAATCTTTTACCGTTCAGGGAGTGAGACTCAAGTATATTTCTTCATCTCTTCAGATCTTCTCCCCTTTATCTATTTTTTTCCCTTCTCTCAGATGATAATGTTGTGTAGGAGGAAAAAAAATTAAGGGAATGTTAAAAAACCGAGCAGTTAAAAAGACATGTTCGGAAAAGTAGAGCAAATAAGATCTATCATTAGTGGGAAAACCGGATAGGGAATGTTTTTGATCTGGTGGGGAAAAAGTTTACCCATCTCTTTTATCCGTTTATTCTAATTAGTTCCAGTTTTCCCTCCAGTGGTATTTTGAAAATATAAGAGATATAAAGATTTTGTTGGCTGGACGTTGTCTTTTCTAATTAGTATTAATGAATTTTCGAATCATGTCGTATATAGTAACAAGATAATCAGTTTTCTCACACAGAATTCCGAAAGAGAAAATTCAGTTATTTCTAATTTACTGTATTCATTCTAGAATACATAATTGTGGTATCGTTAAGTTATGAATTTGTAAACAATGTGTTACTCATAAATACTTAATAAAAATTAATTTATTTAAATGTATTAAAAATTGCACGTTTTATGTGGTGTTATGACAAAAAGATCTTTACTTGGATCCTATGAGCTAGTAGATCTCTATTCTTATCAATGTAATAGACCTGATCCAAAATTATTATGTCTACACGTTGGAAAGATTCTATAACATTGTAGATAGGAATAGTCTCTTTATTGTGTTTAAGTTTGAAAGGAGTTAAATCTCCATATGAAAGCCACAGATAATACAACTTTGATAATACAAGATATATTACAAATCCCCTTTATCACTTTCGAAAGATTCAAATGTAGATTTTATACAGGAATAAAATATAATACTAATTCACTTCAAACTCAAATGTTCTACTTTAGCTGATAAATATAGTTCGGAAGGCAATCCAGAAGTTACCAAAAAAAAAGAAAAAATATTATAAAAAACTTTAGAAGAAATAAAGGTAATTATGCATAAAAGCAAATATTTCATGCTTTCAGAAATTATAAAATTTTTTTGTTTTTAATATTCCAAAAAATATGCCCATAATGAAAACTCAGAAACTTTATATTTTTTTTTCTACAACTAATGCCGTCCTCTCTTCAAATTTAAGTCATTTACCTCTGCTCCTGTCGTGAAATCGCACAAACGGCATTTGTAAGGAAATACTTCCATACAACAGATAAACGAGCATGCTAAATGTGATGAGACTTTGTATTCGTCTTAAATCCTGTTTCTGGGAAGTCCGTGGAGACGAACGAATCAGTTTCCAAGAAAACCTTTCTTAAAAACATTATGAGTGAATTATTACACTGGGGTAAGTAATCTCAGAGGGAGGTTACCCCCCACCCCACCCCGCCTTCTCAAAAAAACGGTTTGATTTTTTTTTCTTCCATCTCTAATAGTGAGGAACATATTCAAGAGAAAACGACGAATGAAAAAAAAAAAAAAAAAAAAAGAAAAAAGTAAAAGAAATCTTTTACCGTTTAGGGAGTGAGACTGAAGTATATTTCTTCTTCTCTTCAGACCTTCCTCCCCTTTATCTATTTTTTGCCCTTCTCTCAGATGATAATGTTGTGCAGGGAAAAAAAATAAAGGGAATGTTAAAAAACCAAGAAATTAAAAAGACATGCTCGGAAAAGTCGAGCAAATAAGATCTATCATTAGGGAGAAAACGTGGAAGGGAATGTTTTTGATCTGGTGGGGAAACGTTTATCCATCTCTTTTATCTGTCTGTACTAATTAGTTCCAGTTTTCACCCCAGTGGTATTTTCAGATTAAATGAGATGTAATGATTTTGTTGGCTGGGCGTTGTGTTTTCTAATTAGTATTAATGAATTTTCGGATCATGCAGTACGTATTAACAAGATAATCAGTTTTCTCACACAGAATTATACCAGAGAAAATTGAGTTATTTCTAATTTTATTGAATTTATTTTAGAATTGAAAATTGTGGTATCGCTAGTTTATGTATTTGTACACCATCTGCTTTTTTAACATGTAATGAATGAAATTTAAGTTATGTAAAGGTACTAAATATCGAACTTATCTGATAGGTTGGAATGACAAATTGCAATACAATACGAGATTTCGAATATTATTCTTAATGTTTTCCCGACTTCAATTTTTCTGGCTTTTTTCCCCCACATTTTTAAGCCATAGTTTTATTTTTTAAATTAATAATTTCAAATACAATTTAAGTTAAAGTATGAAATGTATTCGCACCAATGAAATAAAATAAATACGAAAAAAAGCAATACAGTTAAATCAACAAAGTCTAATTTTTGGCAAATGCATAAACCGCTGGATTCAACTTGGGAAGGCAATCTACAAGTTAACCAAAAAAAAATATTATAACATTTTTTAGAAAAAATATTGGTAATTAAATCAAGAAAGTTTATTTTTTTAATGCAAGAAACCGCTGGATTCAACTTAGCACGGCAATCCACAAGTTACCAAAAAAAGAAAATTATTGTAAAAAGTTTTTAGAAAAAATAAAGGTAATTATGCCTAAAAGACAATTTTTCATGATTTCAGACAATATAAACTTTTTTTTTTGAACACTCCAAAAAA
The DNA here is from genome assembly GCA_021605075.1 of Caerostris darwini. Taxonomy (NCBI): domain Eukaryota; kingdom Metazoa; phylum Arthropoda; class Arachnida; order Araneae; family Araneidae; genus Caerostris; species Caerostris darwini. The sequence goes on along the minus strand of BPLQ01000804.1, from coordinate 394,526 downwards.
TATGCGCATATTTTATTTAATTTAGAGCAAAAAAACTTCGAAATGAAAACTCAGAAACTTATATTTTTCTCTATAACTAATGCCGTCCTCTTTTCAATTTAAGTCATTTGCCTCTGCTCCTGTCGTAAAATCGCACACACGCCATTTGTAGCGAAATACTTCCATACAACAGATAAACGAGCATGCTAAATGCGATGAGATTTTGTATTCCTCTTAAATCTTGTTTCTGGGAAGTCCGTGGGGACGAACGAATCAGTTTCCAAGAAATCCTTCCTTAAAAACATTATGAATGAACTATACTGGGCTAAGTAATCTCAAAGGAAGGTTACCCCCTCCCCCAAAAAAGTTTGATTTTTTTTTCTTCCATCTCTAATAGTAAGGAACATATTCAAGAGAAAACGACGAATGAAGAAAAGAAAAGAAGAAAAGGAAAAGAAATCTTTTACCGTTTAGGGAGTGAGACTCAAGTATATTTCTACTTCTCTTCAGGCCTTTTGCCCTTTATCTATTTTTTTCTCTTCTCTCTCAGATGATAATGTTGTGTAGGGGAAAAAAATAAAGGAATGTTAAAAAACCGAGCAGTTAAAAAGACATGGTCGAAAAAGTCGAGCAAATAAGATCTGTCATTAGGGAGAAAACCGGGTAGGGAATGTTTTTGATCTGGTGAGGAAAAGTTTACCCATCTCTTTTATTCGCTTGTAATAATTAGTTCCAGTTTTCCCCCCAGTGGTATTTTCAAATTTTAAAAGATATAAAGATTTTGGTAGGTGGGCGTTGTCTTTTCTAATTAGTATTAAAGAATTTTCGAAACATGTAGTACATACTATTAAGATAATCAGTTTTCTCACACAGAATTCCGCCAGAGAAAATTTAGCTATTTCTAATTTATTGAATTTATTCCAGAATAAAAAATTGTGGTATCGTCAGGTTATGAATTTGTATACCATGTGTTTTTTTAAAAATACTTAATAAAAATTAATTTATTTATAACTACTGAAAATCGAACTTATATGATGGGTTGGAATGTCAAGTTGCAGTTCAATATATGAGTTTTCAATGATTATTTCTACTTTTTCGCCACCTTTCAATAACATTTTAATGACATAGTGTTATTTTTCTTAATTAGTAATTTGAAATAAATTTTTATATCGAAATTAAATGTACTTGTACTACTATTTAAATAATATAAATACGAAAAAACGCAATACAGTTAAATCAACAATGTCTAATTTTTGGCAAATGCAAAAACCACTGGATCAAACTTTGGAAAGACATCCACAAGTTACCAAAAAAAAAGGAAATTACCGTAAAGAGTTTTTCAGGAAAAAATTTAAGGTAATCATGTATAAAAGAAAATATTTCATGATTTCAGAAAATATAAACTTTTTTTGAATATTCCAAAAAAATATGCGCATATTTAATTTAATCTCCTCAGAAAACACTTCGAAATGAAAACTCAGAAACTTATTATTTTTTTTCTATAACTAATGCCGTCCTCTTTTCAAATTTAAGTCATTTACCTCTGGTCCTGTCGTAAATTCGCACACACGCCATTCTTAACGAAAATACTTCCATAAAACAGATAAACGAGCATGCTAAATGTGATGAGATTTTGTATTCCTCTTAAATCCTGTTTCTGGGAAGTCCGTGGAGACGAACGAATCAGTTTCCAAGAAAACCTTCCGTAAAAACATTATGAATGAACTACACTGGGGTAAGCAATCTGAAAGAAAGGTTACCCCCCCCAAAAAAAAAATTTTTTTCTTTTTTTTTTTTCCATCTCTAATAGTGAGGAACATATTCAAGAGAAAACGACGAGCGAAGAAAATAAATAAAGAAAAAAAAAAAGGAAAAGAAATCTTTTACCGTTTAGGGGAGTGAGACTCAAGTATATTTCTTCTTCTCTTCAGACCTTCTCCCCTTTATCTATTTTTTTCCCTTTTCTCAGATGATAATGTTGTACAGAGAAAAAAATATAAAGGGAATGTTAAAAAACCGAGCAGTTAAAAAGACATGCTCGAAAAGTCGAGCAAATAAGATCTGTCATTAGGAGGAAAAGCCGGGTAGGGAATGTTTTTGATCTGGTGGGGAAAAGTTTACCCATCTCTTTTATCCGTTTATACTAATTAGTCCCAGTTTTCACCCCACTGGTATTTTATAAGAGATATAAAGATTTTGGTGGCTGGGCGTTGTCTTTTCTAATTAGTGTTAATTAATTTTCGGATCATGCAGTACGTATTAACCAGATAATCAGTTTTCTCACACAAAAGTCCGCCAGAAAAAAATTAGTTATTTTTAATTTAATGAAATACTCTAGAATACAAGATTGAGGTATTGTTAGGTTTTGAATTTGTAACCCATGTGTAGTTTCACGAACACTCTTTGAAAATTAATTTATTTAAAGGTAATAAAAATTGAATTTATACAATGGGTTGTAATGACAAATTGCAGTTCAATATGAGTTTTTAAAAGTTTATTCATACTTTTTTCCCATCTTTAATAGACATTTTAATGCTGTAGTGTTAATTTTTTAAATTAATAATTTGAAATACTTTTTTATCTATAGAATAAAATGTATTTGCACTACTTAAATGAAATTAACACACAAAAAAAACAATACAGTTGAATCAACAAATTCTAATTTGTGATACATGCAAAAACAGCTGGATTCAATTTCGGAAGGCAATCCACAAGTTACCAAAAAAGTAAAATACAATAAAAAGTATTTTTAGAAAAAATAAAGGTAATTATGCATAAAAGCAAATATTTAATGATTTCAGTAAAATATTATTTTTTTATTTGATTATTGCAAAAAATATGCGCATATTTAATTTAATCTACTCAGAAAAAATAAACTGCGAAATGAAAACTCAGGAACTTATTATTTTTTTTTTCTACATCTAATGCGGTCTTCTTTCCAAATTTAAGTCATTTACCTTTGCTCCTGTCTTAAAATCGCACACACGCCATTTGTAAGGAAATACTTCCATAAAACAGATAAACGAGCATGCTAAATGGGATGAGATTTTGTGTTCTCTTAAAATCCTGTTTTTGGGAAGTCCCGGGAGACGAACGAATCAGTTTCCAAGAAAACCTTCCTTAAAAACATTATGAATGAACTGCACTGGGGTAAGTAATCTGAAAGAAAGGTTACCCCCCCCAAAAAAAAAAAAAAAGTTTGCTTTTTTTTTCTTCCATATCTAATAGAGAGGAACATATTCAATAGAAAACGACGAATTAAGAAAAGAAAAAAAGAAAAGAAGAAAAGGAAAAAGAAATCTTTTACCGTTTAGGGAGTGAGACTCAAGTATATTTCTTCTTCTCTTCAGACCATCTCCTCTTTATCTACTTTTCCCCCTTCTCTCAGATGATAATGTTGTGTAGGGAAAAAATAAAGGGGAATGTTAAAAAACTGAGCAGTTAAAAAGATGCTCGGAAAAGACGGGCAAATAAGGTCTGTCATTAGGGGGAAAACCGGGCAGGGAATGTTTTTGATCTGGCTGGGGAAACGTTTACCCATCTCTTTTATCCGTTTATACTAATTAGTTCCAGTTTTCACCCCAGTGGTATTTTCAGATTATAAGAGATATAATGATTTTGGTGGCTGGGCGTTGTCTTTTCTAATTAGTATTAATGAATTTTCGGAACGAGCAACATGTATTAACACGATAATCAGTTTTCTCACACAGAATTCCGCCACAGAAAATGTAGTTATTTCTAACTTATCGAATTTATTCTAGAATACAAAATTGTGGTATCGTTGTGTTCTTTTACAAATACTTAATGAAAATTAAATTATTTAAAAGTACTAAAAATCTCACTTATTTGATGGGTTAGATTGACAAAGGGCTCTTTACTTTGAGCTTACGAGCTAGTAGATCTCTATTCTTATGACAATAAAAGACCTGAGCCGAAAGTATCTTGTATACATGTTGGATGGATGCAATAACTGTGTAGATTGGAAAGTCTCTATATTGTGTTAAAGATTGAAATGAGTGTAGGATTTAAATCTCGAGATAAAAGCCACACGTAATAGAACTTGGATAAAGCAGATTATAATACATATCACTTTCGAAGGATTAAAAATCAGATCATGTACCGGAATAAAATATAATAATGAATTACTTGAAAGCTAAATTTTATAATTTAAGAGAAACATATAGTTTGAATAAATTAAATACATTTTCAAAGCTGTGGAGGATTTAATGCTCTAGTTTAAAGTCACACATAATACAACTTGGATAATGCAGAATATATTACAAATCTTCCTTATCACTTTCGAAAAATTCAAAATCAGATCATCTACCAGAGTAAAATATAATAATAAATCACTTCAAAGCAGAAGTCAGCAGCTTCACTAATTTAGTAGAAGAATATAGTTTGCATACACTGAAAATAGTATAAGTACATGTACAAGTACACATAATGTGCAATACTTGTACAATTAATGCATTATGTACGAGTAATGTACATGTACAAATAATGTAACATGTACATGTACAAGTATTGTAACATGTACAAATAATACATTTTAAAAGTAATAACACATTGAATTAATGCATAGCATAGTAATGAAATAGAAGAAATAAAAAATATGCTTATTAAATATTAGGTTTATCCCCTAAGACATAATTCTCAATCCATCAAAAAAGAAATTCAACTATATTCAAAATCTTATTTATCTATAATGCTCTATTTATCCAATATATCATTAATCATTTGCTCGAAAATATCATCCTGAAACAAGTTTAATCATAATTAAACTGAAACACGTTTCAAACAATGGAGAATTTTCGATAATTTTGTTTTACAAGTCATAAAACAGTAAAATGAATCTTATTACCCTAAAATATGATTGCCTGTGATGTTTCAAATTTCAATTTGTCATAACACAAACCGTTTAGTTAATTTAATAGAAGAATATAGTTGGCATACAATTAAATACATTTTAAAAACAACAACACATTAACTTTTAATTAATGCATAGCATAGCAATAAAATTGAAGAAATCTAAAAATAATCTTCTTAAATATTATATTTACCCCTTAAGTCATAATCATCAAAAACATAGAAAAGAAAGAAATTCAAAATTTTATTTATCTATAATGCTCTATTTATCCAATATATCATTAAGCATGTGAACATGTGCCTGAAAATATCATCTTCAAACGAGTTTAATCATAATTAAACTGAAACACGTTTCAAACAATGGAGAATTTTCGATAATTTTGTTTTACAAGTCATAAACCAGTAAAATGAATCTTATTATCCTAAAATATGACTGCCTGGGATGTTTCACAATTCCAATTTGTCATAACATAAACCGTTTTTCCTTATTTTATTTTATTTTTTTAATTACCATCAGAATGCTTTCCATCTGTTTATCAAACTCATAATAGATACATCCAGGGCCAAGCGTTCCACTGAGGATGACAGCCCGTTCATCAGTGTTGCAGAAGATGTTGCCACCGGTGCACGGAAATCGATTATGAATAGTTATCATAATTATCCACACCGTTTTCTATCTGCTTCCTCATCAAGGCCCCCTCTTTCGACGACTGTGTCTGCTGTCATTAAATATTTTGCTTTCTTTCGAAGATAATGTCTTCCGCCATCGGTTATCGGATAATCGAAGAGATTTCGGGAGGGTAAGAGATATTCTCTTCCTCTTTTCCACGACGGCAGATGCGGGGGACGTTCTGGTCACGTGACATTCGAGATGCTCTGCTAAGGTAACAGATGGTACACTCGGTACTGTACAGATTGTGTACAGTCTTAATTTCCAGATGGCCAGATGGAAGAAAAGATTCCCTTCCTCCAGAAGAAGATTTCCAAGTGTGATATTCATTAAACTCTAAAGTTTGCAATTATATGGCCTCTAGATTTACCATTATCCAAGGCGTTTTATGTTCAGGATTGGGTCACTAGCTGATGAATGTTGGTAATGAGATAAGAGCTAAAAATGCTATCTTAATCACAAACTATTTGCAGTTTGCAATAGTTTGGAACAAGATGTTGATAAATCTTTCACCAATTATTTATTGTTAAAAAGGAATTGTAAAGTTTCACGAAGTATGATGGTTTTGAAATGAATTCTTCAATTTTTTTGTCCAATTATTTTTTAATCAAACTTTTCTTTTCCTATTGTAATATTAATTCTTTACCAGCATTCACATTAAAATGCAAGATAACCTGGAGTTATAAATTGTATTACAAAATTATGTAAAAATAAAAAAACAGTTGAAACAAAATATTCTTTACTGGCATTAATAGAAGCGCAAAAGTTTTGATGTGAAATTGATTATTAATAGCATTAACAACATATACCTGAGGTATATGTAGAATTTTTTTCGAATATTCTAACTTGGAATTATTATTTATTTTAGTAATATCTATCTTTAATTGCGAATGTAGATTAGTGTAAATAATAATTATTATTAAATACTTCAATTCCGTGTAAATTCTTTATTTAAATTCTGACATAATCTAACGGCTTGACATGTCTTTATACGAAAGTAAAAATTTCCCTTACCTCAACTGAGGCATTACATGTTATATTGCAATCATTTTTTTTTTTTTTTGTATAATTGATTACATGCCTAAAAATTATATATAAATCGTCGTATAAATGCTTTACAATACTTTGAGGTGATTATTTATGAAAATAATTAGAAGAAAACAGTGTTTTATCACACAAATTAATGAAATAGATAAAATTATTTGATATTTATCAGGAAATGTTATTTATTTATTTACTAAAATCGTAGACAAGAAATTTATTAATTATTTTCTTTTATTTTCAAATTTGAAAATATTTAAGTAGATTTGATTTGGTTATGCTTTGAATATTTGAAATATATAAATATAAAAAAAATAGTTTATTTCGAAATTATATAAATTATTATTCATATCTTGTTTGAATAATTTTATGAGATAAATATTTTATGGCTCTTTATACGTTTGGAATTTAATATAAATAAATATTTTTTTTTTAATATTTAATACATTATTAAATAAAATATTCTTGAATACTTCAAGATTATTTAATTTAAAATTTTTTATTTGACCTTGAAAGCTATCGAATGCGTCATCCTTAAAGCAACAAATGAAATAGAAAATATTTTAAAACTTACTATAATTCGACCATCGATTTGAGGGAAAGGTAAACATTCAGTATAAAGGCGGAAATGGAAGAATCGATTATTGGTTAAGGGTGTTAATCAGACATACTCGACGCAAACAATTTTTATAAAAAAAGTTTAATAGTTATTGTGGAATTTTTTTCATATTTGTTTTGATTTTTCATAGTTTAAAGCTGTAATTATTAAAAAAAATTATTTTTATTGAAATTAAGCATGTTATTCCGAAATTATCTCTTACGGTGTATTTAATATTCGTATATCTACTTTAAAAATTACTTATTTTTAAAATCGATTATTCTCCTTTCATTGAATACACGAGTAGTTGATCATTAGATAAATGCACATGTTTTGCAAAGCCGAATTGTAATGGTCAATTAAACATGCATGTTTTATATCTATTTCACACATTTTATGGTATAATATACAGGGGCCTGATTGCCGAGTTGTTTTTTAAATTATTTTTAACTATTTTCATTCTTTACTTTTCTTTTCTTATTCACCTTATTTTTGCATAGAAAAAAATACTTCTTAAGTATTTATCCAAATAATCAATCAAGAAAATTTATGTAATTTCAAAAACAAATCGTAACCCTGGAAAATTTTGTACTTGTATATATTTGTAAATACTTGTAAATCCTGTGTAACCGAGACCAAACTATAAAATCACCGTAAGTCTCGGTCTCATAAAACCGTAGAGCGTCGCAGAGCCCAATCAAGACTTCTTGCCCACATCATTCCCAAACTGCAAAGGGGCAACTCAGCTCTACTCACAGTGATGTGGTGTGGTGTAGTAGTAGCAGTAGTATGATATATTAAGGAATAATAGGTGTAGTCTAATTTTAAATGATACAGTAAATAAAAAATGCAATATAATAATTTTGCCACTAAAAAAATCTGTTTCAATTAATGCTGAAAATTTTTAATTACATTCATAACATATTTTAAGAAACAATTAAACTTCCAAAGACAATGTTTAAAATAACAAAACGTTAGATTTTAGTTTCATAATTAGAAAATTCATGAAGTTACAGTTGTCGAAAGCTAACTGAAAAGGTTTTATAGGTTTATTAGGTAATTTAATCTTGCCTGAAATGTTACGAGATCGATAAAACTAAACTCAAAACATATTTTAAATAAACTCAAAATAATAATATTGATAATAATAAAATAAAAAAATAATAATAATAAACTCAAATTAATAATAATTCAAATAAACTCAAAACATATTTCTTTAGACATTTTAACTCAATATAAGCAGACATTTTTTATTCTATGTTTTAAAAGAAAAAATTCTTAATTAAGCAATTTTTTTTGCTATACCGTTCAATCTAAATTATTCCTTTTAATAAAAAAAATATTTATTTCTAGTAAGTAATATCAGTTCTTTCACGCGCTTTTAAAACATATCTCAAAAGAAAAAAATTAATATAAATATAATTTTATTACAAGGGGAAAGAACACTACTCGATTCTAGAAAGGCCTTTCCGATAAGGAAAGAAAGAAGGTTACTACACTTTTTTTCTTCTTTTACTTCTTTCATATTTCAAGTATTTCCTTTGTTTTCCTATTTACCGCTGCAATATTACTCTAGAACGTATAAAGCGTGAAAACCTTCCGGTTTCATAACTTTTATATTTTGTCAAGCAGCTATTTTTCCAATTGTGAGGTGGAGAAAAAATAAACCATTTTTTTCACAGTATAATTCCTTGATGAAAAAGAAGAAAAAATACATAGCATTGAAGAAAAGGTACAATGAAAAAAGGTAGCGAGAAAAAAAAGACAGGAATACAGTCAAAAATGAAAATGAGTTACTCGTGGAGTTATTTTTTTCCTAAAAGAATGAGGACAAAGAATCTAACTAAGATTCTGTCTGTCAACTGACTAAACTTGAATGAATGTATAAAAGAACGAAAATGAACACGGGAAAAAATGTTTTTAAGAGAAATTGTTGAGAAAGAGGTAAGGATTGTACAATATAGTTAAAACTTTTTATTCACCTTGCTATGCGGGGTATTTTATATAAACGTTATTTTAATTATAACTGCTTTTTTTGTTTTAAAATATTTTCAAGGCATTTGCAAAAATCTTGGAACAGAATTTTCAAAATAGAAAATTTATATATATATATATTTAGAGCCCTTTCATTTGATTAAAATAACTCAAATTTTCTTACTTAGTTATTTTTAAATTATAATAATTCAGGGTTTTTAAAATATCATTTGTATTGGTAATATTTTAAACGAAATCGAACAATTTATAGGTTTATTGACATAGATTATGCATTTTCACCTTTTAGAACAAATGTAATAAATTATTTGTATAACATATATAAACATAGTATAAGTATGAAATATATATATATATATATATATATATACAAGATTAATTATCTAATTGAAAGTGATCAGATTTAATTATATATCATATAAAATAATTTATTCTATATGTCATATAAAATAAAGATGTATAATCTAGGTTAATCTACCCATAATGTTTTCATTTAGCTTAAAATATTACCAATACAAATGATATTTTAAAAACCCTGAATTATTATAATTTAAAAATAACTAGGTAAGAACATTTGAGTCATTTTAATAAAATAAAATGGCTCTAAATATATATATTTTTTCTATTTCCAAAATTCCGTCGCAAAGAATTTTGCAAATGCCTTGAAAATATTTTAAAACCGAACAAAGCAATTATAATTAAAATAACGTTTATATAAAATACCCCGCAAAGCAAGGCAAATAAAAACTTTTAGCAATATTGTACAGTCCTTCCCTCTCCAACAAAAAAATACATAGTACAGAAGCAACACACTTTCTCTCACGTTTTAAAAACAATTTTTTTCGTGTCCATTTTCGTTCTTTTATACATTCATTCAAGTTTAGCCATTTGACAGACTGAAACTTAGTTAGATTCTTTGTAATCATTCTTTTAGGAAAAAACAACTCCACGCGTAACTCATTTTCATTTTTGACTGTCTTCCTGCCCTTTTTTAAGCTACCTTTTTTTCATTGTACCTTTTCTACAATGCCTTTTTTTTTTTTTACTTTTTCATCAAAGAATTATACTGTGAAAAAAAAGTTTATTTTTTCTCCACCTCACAATTGGAAAAATAGCTGCTTGACAAAATAAAAAAAGTTATGAAACCGGAAGGTTTTCACGCTTTATACGTTCTAGAGTAATATTGCAGCGGTAAATAGGAAAACAAAGGAAATACTTGAAATATGACAGAAGTAAAAGAGAGAAAAAAAGTACAGTAGCATTCTTTCGTTTCTTATCGGAAAGACCTTTCCAGAATCGAGTAGCGTCGTTGCGTCGAGTAGCGACCCTTGGGATGAAATATATATTTATATTAATTTTTTTCTTTTGACATTTGTTTTAAAAGCCCGTGAAAGAACTGATATTACTTTCTAGAAATAAATATTGTTTTTATTAAAAGAAATAAATTAAACAGAACGATATAGAAATATGAAAAATTGCTTAATTAAGCAATATATATATTTATATCTATATATCTATATCTATATATAGAGGGGTGTAGTATCATGCATGAATAAACATTCAGGTACAATCATACAAAAAATTTAATTACGACGTACATAAGAATTGTTCAGTTCCGTGTAAAATGTTACCTTTATAAATTAGAACTTAACAACAATAAATTAATATATTTTATAAATAACTACATAAGAAATTTTGAAACGTTTTAATAAAATGAAATGACTCAAATATATATTTTTTTATCTATTTTGAATATTTCGTTGCAAAAAATGTTGAATTTTATAAATGCCTTGAAAATATTTTAAAACCAAAAAAAGCACTTATAATTAAAATAACGTTCATATAAAATACCCCGCATAGCAAGACGAATAAAAACTTTTAGCAATATTGTACAATCTTTCCACAATCAAAAAAAAAAAAAAAAAAAAAAAACACAGAAGCAACATACTTTCTCTCATTTTTTAAAACCAATTTTTCCCCATGTTCATTTTCATTCTTTTATACATTCATTTAAGTTTAGTCAGTTGACACACAGAATCTTAGTTAGATTCTTTGTCCTCATTCTTTTAGGAAAAAATAACTCCACGCGTAACTCATTTTCATTTTTGACTGTTTTCTGCGCTTTTTTCTAAGCTACCTTTTTTCATTATACCTTTACTGCAATGCATTTTTTTTTTACTTTTGCATCAAAGAATTATACTGTAAAAAAAAAGTTTATTTTTTCTCCACCTCACAATTGGAGAAATAGCTGCTTGATAAAATAAAAAAGTTATGAAACAGGAAGGTTTGCACGCTTTGTACATTCTAGAGTAATATTGCAGCGGTAAATAGGAAAACAAAGGAAATACTTGATATATGACAGAAGTAAAAGAAGAAAAACAAAGTGTACAGTAACATTCTTTCGTTTCTTATCGGAAAGGTCTTTCCAGAATCGAGCAGCGTCTTTTTGATTTTTTTTCTTTTGAGATATGTTTTAAATGTCCGTGAAAGAACTGATATTACTTACTAGAAATAAATATTGTTTTTATTAAAAGGAATAATTTAGACTGAACGATATAGAAATGTAAAAAAAAAAAAAAACTGCTTAATTAAGTAATTTTTTTTTTTTTAAAATATTAAACAAAAAAAAAGTTCTGCTTGTACTGAATTAGAATGTCTAAAGAAATGGTTTTTTTTTTTGGGTTTATTTGAATTTAAATTACTGATTTTACTCATTTAAAACTGGCAATTTCTCAAACAGAATTAAATTACCTAATAACCGAGTGAACTTTTAATTATCTATAAACGTGAATTTCCTCCGGAAAGTCTTTATAGAAACGGAAATAAAAATGCAATAATTTTAACAGTATTATAGCATTTGAACAAAAATATAAAAATACAGTTAAGAGCATATACGTATATATAATCGTTTTTGTGATTTTGCCTACCTCAAACATTATTTATAAACTATTGTGCTCACTAATTTATCTAGATACTAATTTAAAGTATTCCCTTAAAAACCTATTGTTAAACTATATTATTTATTACAAATTTAACAAAGAGATTAGTTATATGTCTATTAAATAAATACTGTAGAAAAATATAAATAAACTTGACGGACTTTACATTTACACCATGCCACAAAAATATTGTTCGATTATGGTGATCAAAAACATTATGTATGCAATGGAATATTATAGTTTTCTATTTAAAATAATGTCTATAAAAACAATACACAAAAAGCATTATTATTACTTACTTCAGATTGTTATATATACAGCCTTTACATTTTTCATAATTTCAAATAAATAATGTTTTGTATAAATATTTTTTTTTTTAAATTTAACCATCCTATTAAATCATTAGAATTTTATTTAGCGATATAAATGCAAATATATATTACATTTTATAAGAATAATTTATTTTTAAACAATTAAAAAAAAAAGATGAAAATTTCTAAAAGATATTATATTATAAACACTTCATTTGATTAAATTTGATTCCTATTGCGTTTTAATAAAGTGATTTTTTAATTTTATTCAACTTTTATTACGATTGTTAAAATGTATAATGCAATAATGGATTTATTTCAAAGCTATAACACGAAAAATTAAAGACAAGCCATTAAATATTTCAAAATTTTAATGGAATGATATTTTTTCTTTATTATTCAATTAGATGATGCATTTCAATGAAATAATTTAATAATTCACTGCCTTGGAACTATGACATTTTAATTTGAATAATTGTTGGATTTGCTTTATCTCCTGTGTAAAAATTGAATTACAAAGATACACTGAAGTGACAAAAGTCATGGGATACTTCTTAATATCGTGTCGGCCCTCCTTTCGCCCGGCGAAGTGCAGCAACTCGACGTGGCATGGACTCAACAAGTCGTTGGAAGTCTTCTGCAGGAATATTGAGCCATGCTGTCTCGATAGACGTCCATAATTGTGAAAGCGTGGATGTTGCAGGATTTTGGGCACGAACAGACCTCTCGATGATGTCCCATAAATGCTCGATGGGATTCATGTCGGGCGATCTAGGTGACCAGATCATTCGTTGGAATTGTCCAGAATGTTCTTCAAACCAATCGCGAACAGTTGTGGCCCGGTGACATGGCGCATTGTCATCCATAAAAATCCCATCGTTGTTTGGGTACATGAAGTCCATGAATGGGCTGCAAGTGATCTCCAAGTAGCTGAACATAAGCATTTCCAGTCAATGTTCGGTCCAGTCGCACCAGAGGACCAAGTCCATGCCATGAAAAAACAGCCCACACCATTACGGAGCCACCACCAGCCTGAACAGTGCCTTGATGACAGTTTGGGTCCATGGCTTCGTGGGGTCTGCGCCACACTCGAACCCTACCATCAGCTCTTACCAACTGAAATCGTGACTCATCGGACCAGGCAACGGTTTTCCATTCATCTAGGGACCAACCGATATGCTCACGTGCCCACGAGAGTCGCTGCAAGCGATGTCGTTCTGTCAGTAAAGGCACTCGAGTCGGTCTTCTGCTGGAATAGCCCAAGAAAGTCAAATTTCTCCGCACAGTTCTAACAGTCAAGTCCCTTGTACGTCCCACATTGATTTCTGTGGTTATTTGACGCAGTGTTGCTTGTCTGTTAGAATTTACGACTCTTTGCAGACGTCGCCGGTCTCGGTCGTTAAGTGCAAGCGGTCGACCACTGCGCTGTCTATGGTGGGATGTTATACCAGAAATTTCATACTCTCGGCCCACTCTTGACACAGTGGATCTGGGAATGTTGAATTCCCTAACGATTTCCGAAATGGCATGACCCATGCGTCTAGCTCCAACTAACATTCCGCGTGCAAAGTCTGTTAATTCCCGTCGTGCAGTCATCATCACGTCAAAACCTCTTCACATGAATAACTTGAACAGAAATGAAATCTCTGCGAAAGCACTGCGCATTTATACCTGTTCTACGCGATGCTACTGCCATCTGAAAATTTGCATATTGCTATCCCATGACTTTTGTCACTTCAGTGTATAATAGTGTGACAATCAATCGGAAATAACTATATCAAAATACATCTTGTTGTGTATTTTTGAAAGATTTCAAAATTGATGCCTGAAAACATAATTATTGAAATGTAAAGCTAACTTTAACATACTTGAAATTCTATATTAATTGGTAGAATTGTTTTTCATAATGTTACGAAAGACATAAATTATAATTTTAAATATGTACTTTACCAGATATATATATATAATTTTAAATCTAAAGCAATGAGCAATTTTTACGATATATCTTGTGGTCTTTATTCTATTAAGGATATGTCTGCACAACTCTGAATACATTAAAGTTACGAATTGAGGTATGCATACAAGTTGAGGCCTTTTACAATAGCATTCATTTGCACAAATAGAAAAGTCATTGATTCAAAAGCTGATATTTTTAGTATGAGAATTTATGAAAATGCTTTTACTCATTGAAAAAGAATTTTTTCAATAATAAAATTTTGAAATTAGCAAAAAGTCGTCATTTATATGTATTTTTAAAAACACTGCTTTTGAACGTCAGATACTCTAAAAAAACAAAATTTAAAATACCATTTCTAGGAAAATTATTGTCTAATAAAAAAAAAGTCTGAAACAACTTTAATTTATCTTGAGTTCATTGCAAACTGTAATTATTAAGACATATTTAACATTAAAATTGACATACTACTATTATATTGAAAACGTTCATGATAAATGCTGTGCCAGAACGTTGAAATCCTAAACTTAACACAATACTTAATGTAATTATTTCGTGGGTGTTCTGAAAAAGCAAACTTTTAAATACCATCTCTGTGATATTTGTCCGAGTTCAGTAAGAACAAAAACTGCAACATTTTCATTTGTCTTGAGACAAATCACACTTGGAAAGCGACGAAATGAGACAGCATCTCATGTACAAATGGTATATCTGGATAAATGCCAGGCCTATGCCATACCTCTACAGACTTTCAGAGTGATTTCCGATTCTTCTGCTCCCTTTAACATCTTTATCTCTCTCTACATCCAGGGACAATAGGGTCGAAACTTTCCTCTCCCACTTATAAGAAATGGCTGGAATAAAACAAAAATCCAAAAAAAGAAGCACAAACCTTCTTTAAAATAAAGAGTGGAAAACAGAAATAAAAAGCACTTCTTCAGCTTCAGGGATGAAGAAAATGGGGATGGCTTAAGACCAGCAAAAAAATTTTTTTTTTTGAAAAAAAAATGCATAGGGTTTGAAAAGAGATTAGGTTACTTTACTTCAAGTATAGTCTTAAAATTCTTCAACCAAAATTCATCACTTTTGGAGAACTGAAATATGTGTTGAGGTCTGTTGTCAAAGTCAGAATTTTTAGTAAAGTTTAGCGAATATATAAGAATGGATATCAGATTGAAGAAGAATTGTGAAAGCGAGAACCTCTTTAGATCAATCATTCACTTTGCATTCAAATTTATTTAAAAAATGACTTTTATGATGTACAAGAATAAAAATAAAAAGGAAATTTACAAAGTGTTTGTTTTTAGTCATTTATCCATTTCTTTTGCAATATTCATCAAAATAGGAAATAAATGGCTCTATGAATTGAATAGGAATATTAAAATGAAAATGCATTATTTTATCCATCAAAATTTAAGATCAACTTTTGCATTTTATCTCTGATATATTTATGTTTTTAACTTTTGATATATAAAATACCCTGCAATGAAATATATTTTGAAATAAAAAAAATTAACAAGTATTCGTTTTTTTTTTCCTATTTAATTAATTAAATCTATTATTAAATGCAACAAATTTAAGCAATTTTTATAATATTTAATTGCAAATATTTATTTGCACATTTGTCTATTGTAGTTCATGTTTAAAAGGAAAAACATCAATTCTACAATATTTCATCAATAGAAAATATCACAGACATTAATGTTGAGGTAAAAAGAAAATTGCGAAAAAAATTATGAAAGTTTTAGACTTAGAAATTATGTAAACTTTAATGAAGATTTTAATTGTATAACTTTATATGTACATTCCTCGATTGTAGTTCATGTATTAAAGGAAAAACACCAGTTCTTAACGACCAATTGCATCAATAGAAAATATAACAAAAAATTAATGTTGAGATGAACAGAAAATTGCGAAAAAAATCATGAAAGCAAACACTTCTTTCAAGTATGTCACCACCGTCATCAAGGTATTCCTTTTTTTTTCTTCTTAGCGATATAAAGAAAAGGGCGCATCCAAACAAACAATTCTTGTTAAAAGAAAATTGTCTTGATCAATGCCATCACAAGACAAACTGATGGCGTTAAGTATCACTTACGTCATCCAAGATTGATATCAAAATTGAATTTCTCCAGAAGAAAGCAGAAATGATACGCAAAAGAATCGGGAAAAAAAAGAAAGGAATACACTATCTGGAATCGAAGGCGAATGGAATTTATTTTTGCGTTCTGGTTATCATCTGCCATTCTCTGGCCACCAAGAAAAAAAAATCCTTTTTAAGGAATAAACTTCTTGTATTCTGTCTTTTGTTATTCTGGAGTCAAATTTCCAATGGTATGTAGCAGAATACATCCGTTTACTTCGCTCTTTGCTCCTTATTTTATTACGTTTGTCTTTCTAAAAAGAAATACTTGACCTTTCAAAAATATTATTCCATTCACAGCACTTTGAAACAGGAAACAGCTTTTTAGGAAAGTTATTTCGATACTTTGTGGGCTCGATCGTCTGATATTGTGTATCCATTTAGCTAACAAAACATAAGAAAGGAAACACTTCGCGTTTTGGAGATTTTTGTTTTGATGATGTTATACAAATAAAAGTACCATTTTAATAAAAAGAAATGTTTTCTTTTCCTACCTAGAACAACAGATAAGATTCTATTCAATTCTAAAACTCTCTAAGTCATCAAATGCAGTTAAAACATATTTAAAATGAGTTATGATAGATTAACATGAAAAGAGTAATTTATCTCCATACTATAAATGGACTCACACACAAGCACTCACACACAAGCACTCACACAAACACACACATATAAGGATAGAAGAAGGATTGAAGGATTGCGAATGCTAATAAGATTTTGAGATACAATTTGTAATTTTGATTGTGCTTCTATGAGGCTCATGATAATTTAGAAAGTGGCTATTGTTATTGTGGATTCTGTTAGGCAAAATGGTCGTGCTGAATTTTTATGTAATCAGTTATTGCTGAGTTTGTTTAATTGAATATTTATTATAAAAAATGTTATTTTAAATATATTTCATACATGCACTTTTTTAAGCGAAAGACAAAAATATTATTTTGGGGAACCAATTGTTCTATTTTGGCTAAATATTTGACTAGATGGTGTAAAAATTTGATTGGCTGTGTTAGAATTAAATCTAGGAAAGACATTAATTATTTCGGTGATCTGGGGCTTGATAATTGAAACTTGTACGTTCTCATCAATCATACAGCATATATATATATATACATCTTATAAATCATTTGCATATTCTTATAAATCATTTGCATACAACATATACACTGAAGTAACAAACGTCATGGGATACCTCTTAATATCGTGTCGGCCCTCCTTTCGCCCGGTGAAGTGCAACAACTCGACGTGGCATGGACTCAACAAGTCGTTGGAAGTCTTCTGCAGGAATATTGAGCCATGCTGTCTCGATAGACGTCCATAATTGTGAAAGCGTTGATGGTGCAGGATTTTGGGCACGAACAGACCTCTCGATGATGTCCCATAAATGCTCGATGGGATTCATGTCGGGCGATCTAGGTGGCCAGATCATTCGTTGGAATAGTCCAGAATGTTCTTCAAACCAATCGCGAACAGTTGTGGCCCGGTGACATGGCGCATTGTCATCCATAAAAATCCCAACGTTGTTTGGGTACATGAAGTCCATGAATGGCTGCAAGTGATCTCCAAGTAGCTGAACATAAGCATTTCCAGTCAATGTTCGGTCCAGTCACACCAGAGGATCAAGTCCATGCCATGAAAAAACAGCCCACACAATTACGGAGCCACCACCAGCTTGAACAGTGCCTTGCTGACAGTTTGGATCCATGGCTTCGTGGGGTCTGCGCCACACTCGGACCCTACCATCAGCTCTTACCAACTGAAATCGTGACTCATCGGAATAGGCCACGGTTTTCCATTCATCTAGGGACCAACCGATATGCTCACGTGCCCACGAGAGTCGCTGCAAGCGACTTCGTTCTGTCAGTAAAGGCACTCGAGTCGGTCTTCTGCTGGAATAGCCCAAGAAAGCCAAATTACTCCGCACTGTTCTAACAGACAAGTCCCTTGTACGTCCCACATTGATTTCTGCGGTTATTTGACGCAGTGTTGCTTGTCTGTTAGAATTTACGACTCTTTGCAGACGTCGCCGGTCTCGGTCGTTAATTGCAGGATGTCGACCACTGCGCTGTCCATGGTGGGATGTTATGCCTGAAATTTCATACTCTCGGCATACTCTTGACACAGTGGATCTGGGAATGTTGAATTCCCTAACGATTTCCGAAATGGCATGACCCATGCGTCTAGCTCCAACTAACATTCCGCGTTCGAAGTCTGTTAATTCCCGTCGTGCGGTCATCATCACGGCAAAACCGCTTCACATGGAGAACTTGAACAGAAATGAAAGCTATGCGAAAGCACTGCGCATTTATACCTGTTCTACGCGATGCTACTGCCATCTGAAAATTTGCATATTGCTAACCCGATGACTTTTGTCACTTCAGTGTATATACATTTTTGCACAGTAATCTCTCAACGATATAACGATATAATAACTTTATGTCAAAAACAAACACGATCACAAAAAAGATCACAAAGACAGAAATGACAAGTTCACATAACAGAACACCTGAAAAATTCAATTAATTATAATTACACTTGCAAAAGCATTTGCATAAATATAACTGTTTAATATAGACCTCATCTATTGAAAACCTTTTTATGTTTAATAGTCCTTTGACTATACTTCTAACAGATTCGATGTTCGTTTAATATTCTGCACCAATTACAAACTTAGCTAATAATAATAATAACCATTTGTTTCATAAGCTAAGTAGATAGCATACCTAAACTTGCGTTTGATTAACTAACTTTCAAGAACCAATGTTCAAGCTCCAATACATCAAAATAATTACATTCCCTAGATAATAAAAATAAAAATTCCCCAGAGTTATTGCCTGCAGAAACATATATTTTGCCAAAATGGTAAAATTTTTCGTCAATAATAAAACAGCTTAGTCTTTCGCTTTATGAAGTGTGTATTTGGAATATTTTTAAAATATTTTTTTTATTCCAAATAAATAATCACTTAAACAAATTAAGCTAAACAAATAAAAAGCAAATTTTTTATGTATTTACAGAACATTTTCATTGAAAAACAATTAACAGACATTTTTAAAAATTTTACAGTGCTTTAACGAAATATGTATTCGTTTATTACTTGTGAATTTCAATTATTACCAAATTATTTCCCAAAATTAATTTGTTATTAATATTAAAAAACTTAAATCTGTTTTATTAACGTATACGTGATTTATTTAAATTCATATAAGATAAAGGAATTAAGCCAATAAAAAAGCTTTTTATATAAAAAAGTTTCTTCACTATCCAATTGATTATCTTTTCAATACTACATAGTTTCAAAATATAATTTTACGTTGCTACGTGTCTTTTATTATTTTTATGTAGCCGATATAGCTAAAATGATTAAGAAACAAATTAATTTAGCTTCATGGTTGTTGCTGAAAGTCTGTATAGCATCTAGAAAGGCTCGTCTACGAGTTTATAACTTGAATGGTTAATTGGTTACCATAACAACATAAAATGATGGAAGATGCTTATTAACTATTAAACGCATCGAGCGAATAGTTTACAATTACATACAACTGATTGGCTGCTAGTGAAGCATACCATTCTCCGAAATTCCTGTTCTATACACATAATTTAATAAACTTTAGATAATTTTTATTTCTTATAACTTTACTAATTTTCAATGCTATATAAATGCTAATAAAGATTTATATGTAAAATTGGAAATACTGGGAATTTTAACATTTGTGTGTCATTATAATACATAGAAGTATATCATAAATCAATGTTTTACTGAAGAATTTTATTAAATAAAACTATTACATTTTAATGAAACTAAATTTAAAAAATTTCTTTTTTATTCAATTTATAAGACACATGCTAAATATTTTAATAAATCAGTCTTTTTCCACACAAACTCATGTGAAAAAAAAAAAAACATCTTTAAGATATTTAAATAAAATTAATTTATCAAGTTTAATTACAGTTTATGAAAAAAATTCATCATATTTAATCCAGGCAAATATTCCTATTTTACAATAACAGATGTACATATGTTACAGCGTTATTTTTGTTTTATAAAAATTGCATCATTTCGTACAGTTTTTTTTCCTTTTTTCATGTAAAATACATATGTACATATGTTACAGCGTTATTTTTGTTTTATAAAAATTGTATCATTTCGTACAGTTTTTTTCCTTTTTTCATGTTCCTTTTTTCATGTGTTTTTAAAATTATACATTTTATTAAACCAGAAATTTAGTCAAATAAATCGCATGATTACTTTTATGTGAAAAATAGCTACAATTAGGAAAATATCTAGAATTATCAAAGCCAGCATTTTGAAAGACAATGCAAAAAACATATTTAATTCAAAATTTCTCTTCTTATTCAAAAGGTAATAAAACAAAATACTGTGTAATAAACTACAAAAAAATTGCTGAACAAATGAACAGTTTATTTCACTTATGCGCTGGATATGAAACTGCATAACTTATTGGATTTAGTTTTAAAATGAAGTTACAATTTGTGATACATTAATCAGAAACGCTTTTAATACCTTAGGTTTTCCTAATGAAAATATTGTTGCTTATTCATATTGAATTCTACAAATGAAAGAAATTATAATTGGATTAAAAAGGGAAACATGAAAACCTAACTGGGAATTACGGTTTGAATTTTTTTTTTTTGAAGACTATTGAATTTTTGAAGGCCAATCCAGCTTTTTCAAATGGATACCAGAGGAGTCCCGCCCCCAGCACATAATAACACCACATTAAATAATTATATGTGTAGGCCACTGACACTTTCCCTCTTAAAAATATTTCATGACGTTGGCCATGTGATCTTCAGACCAATCTCCGACTACCATTATCTGTCCACTATCAAGCCAAGAGAGGGATTCATATTCACAGAGGGATATTTCTGCATTCTAAATTCTATTGCAGTCTTGCTCTGCCCCAAGCTAGCTATTGAAGGCTGTATAGTGAGGTAAATGGAACAAAAATTGCTAGAAAACTAACTTGTAGTTGAAATATCTGCAGACACATTTTGATTGTTTATGCAGTTATACCAGTCTTTGAATGTGTCGCCTAATTTCGCTTGCAGTAGTAAATATATTTTTACGAGCCAATCTCATAATGAAATATCCTTTTAGTAATTTGTCTTTTTACACATCTCTCTGTGATTCTCTGAGTTGTTACCTCATGGAATGGGAAGCTTTGGAAAGTGCTGACATCCAGGCTAATTCTCATTGCCCTGGAGCATCTCATCAATGCCTCTCAGCTCGTATTTTAGTCCTTTCAGTTTATGAAAATTAGTGATAATTGACACATCGCCGAATGTGAGGCATTTTACAAATTTTTCGCAATACTTTTTGTGAAATTCGAAGTTTTCATTGAATACAAGAGTTAGTAATGGATCAACCTTTCAAGCTACTGAAGGCCGTACCCTATAAGAGCTAAATACTTGAAACTTTAATAATTTTCTTATCCCTCGTATGTCTACATATCCAATGACTTGATAATTCTTTTTTTTCATTTGTGTTGTAATTTTAATTTTGAAAAGTGTACAGAGTACTAATGATTAAACTTTTTCTATTGACAGCATTCTTCAGCTAAAAAATGTCAGCGGACTAATACAAAAATTAATATATGGATTAAATACCAGATTTGTTAAAGAAATATCAAAAGATAAAATTTAGCTCTCTACAGGAAATGACCAACATGGACCAACACAATTTCTCCATTTGAAAGCAAGATTAATAAGCAGGAATGAAAAAATGTTGTGATTTGTAATGTGCACAATGGTGAAAGTATGATGTAAAATAGCCTCTCGGCGAAAACTGAATAAATAAGTATTAAAATTGCATTCCAACATTTCTGACTGTAAGGATGACGCTTTCGTTAGTGGAATATGTATAATTGGTAAAGCTCTTCTCTAAAAACAATTGGAATATTACTGTTCTGGTCAGTGAGTTTTAGAGAATAAAGAAATTAAGCAGTGTACCAATGTCTGCAAAATTTGTATGGGTTACTATGTTACAACTTGAAAAGATCAGAAAATTAGGAGTTCAACTTGAAGAAGAACGTAAGACCATCACTCTGCATTCTATTGAGGATTTCGAGGCAGATGTTGTCTTACAGTAGTAGTGCCAACAGTTCAGGCGCATCACCTCGACAGGTAGATGTTCCATATGGCACCATACGGAAGGTATAATGGATTAACTACTAGGCAATAAATGTTGAAAATTTTGTCTCTATTTCGTGTTGATCATTTCCTAAGTTGAATTCCCCATGTCCCCCATGCTGCACCATGCCACCTAGCAAAACATTTTTAAAATAAAATTTATTTTGGAAATTAAATTAAATTTATTTTGGAAATTAATTTTTAATTTATTTTGGAAATTCCTTTAGCGCATCATACTGATTGCTATATAACAAGTAGCAGACATGTTTTAGATGTACGGTTTTTTGAAATAGAGTAAGTATTATAGTCACCATGTAGTTGCTTTATTTATTAAATCCTCTTTAAAGCAATATTTTTTACTTTTTTTTTTCATGAATTGAAGTTTTTCTTCAATTGCATTAATCTCAAAAATGCACAAAATTCACATAAATAGAGCTTTTTTATAACTCAATCTAGTTAAAAAATTTGCATTGGAAAATATTAAGATTTATCGATACTAAGAACAATAAATAAATAAAAAAAAATTTTATAAGCACATCGAAAAACCTCAATCATCGAAGGAATTTTTCAAACTTTACAAGTTGAAACATATATATTATTTCATTAACAATGTAGTATTAAGCAACACAATACATTGCTAAGGATTATTGCATTAACATATATGAAGGTAATAGATGCTTCATATTTGCTATATGATTCATAGTCATTCATAATACAGAACCGCGATACAAATCCTAGAAGCAACACATTCACCCTATCTATCATTGCTAATCCAGGTCGAGATTTCCTGACAGAGGTATGTTCTAGCTTCCTTCACATGGGCATATTTTAGCTTCTATGAACAACACATGTCACCAGCGTGACAAATATTAACCTCTAATTAGAACCAGTGGCAGAGACCTCATTTACTGACGCGCTAATAATTAAAATAAATTCAATGCGGGAATTGCGAATTTATTGAAACAAGGGAAAGGGCGAATGCTTGCAGATTACAATGCAGGAAGGAGAGTGGAAGGCAGTCGTGATGAGTAATCACACTTCAGGACAAATTTTCGCCGGATAATATCATTATTTCCAAAATGGAATGGAACTTACAAGTTTCTTATATAGTACAGTGAATCTTAGAAAAATGTATAACAACTTCAAGGCAAGCATGCATGTCTTTATGTATAACAACATGAAGTCATGCATTAAATAAAAAAGGGTGATACAAAGAAAATTATTATCATTTTTTTGTAGGATTTTGTATTCCATTTTTGCCAAGGACAAGTTCATGACGAGTAATGATTAGAAAATGTCAACAGAGAAAATCTGGACCAGGCAATATCTCAATAGACGCTTTCAAGACATGCCATAAAATTGAAAGTTGATGAATTGCCATAAAATCTGTTTCTGAATGCTGTGATTACAACGTTATACCGCAAGTAATTTTGAAGATGCTGAATATTTTGAACTATTTGCATACATTAAATTTACTGTAAAAGTTTCTAATAAGAAAAATGTAATTTATTGTACAAATTTCGCAGAAAAACATAATAACTGATAGCAAACTTTTCAATTCAGGGTAACTTCAAAAAACTGTACTATTGTCGATATTCGAGTCAAATCAATTTTAATGTTGAAAAATTGAGTAACAAGATTAATATATAAAAGTTAATATATTTTATTCTGGAAGACTATTTCGTTTTACACATTTCATGAATCACATCTAAGGATATTCTTATTATTCTAATGAAACTATAAAATAATTTAAGATGCGGATGTTTACTTTATCTTAGAACAAATTTAGTTACATAAATTTTTACTATGTAAAGAGAAAAAAACTTGTAGAATCGCATTAAAAAGTAATTTTTAATAAAGAATTTTTCACAGCTTTTGTAAATAAAAAGTACAATATTTAAATTTACTCAAACATAGTGAATTTAACAGCTCAACGTTAATCTTAATGTTATTTAAATTAATATTTTAGTAATTTATTTTGTATTTTTAAATTTCAGTACAATTAGGATTAATTTTAGGGGGTTAGAATTTTTTTTTTACAAAATATAATAACATTATAATGAATCTACTGAATTAAAAAATTCGTAATTCTGGCTTCCTTATCTAAAATTTTTTAAACGTATAATTTTTATTCTTCATACTGCTATATTTTAATACAAGCTTCATTAATATACTCTTACATTTTGAAAACTTGCTTTAGACATATTACCATACATTAAATCATCACACTTGAAAACTGATGATTTTATATTTAAATAAAAATGGTTGGATTTTGTAAAATTTGTGTATATTAAACAAAACAAAAAAATGCATAAAATTTAATTTCAAATATTATTTGCTATGTGAAAAAATCTCAGGTTTTACATTATATGTTTTAAGAAATATAGATGATGTTTTATGTTATATAGATGATAGGTTACATTCGTGAAGTTAACCAATTCAGAGTTTTATAAGTTTAGAAAAAATAACTAATATTAAAAATTACATTCCCCAATAAAAATATAAAATATTTGATAGGAGATTTAATTAGTTGATTTTAAATAAAGGCCAAACTTTCACAATTATAGAACCGCCAGCATAGCCATGGTGGTATAAAGTATGAAGAGGCGAATGCGAATCATTTTAATTTCAGCAGTACCATTTAGGATGACAGACTATAGGAGAAAGACTAATTATGTACATCGAAAATATGTTGTAACTTAGTGGAGTGATTGTGTGAATATGTTTTCCATTTTTTCTTGTCGTCTCTAACAAATAAGGATCAGTTCTTATCGAGAAATTTACCAGGAAGGCTTTATAAACTTAAAAAGATACTTTGACACATCTATGTAGTATCTCTTGCTGAAGTTGTAAAGAAAGAAGTGGACATTGTGTTTAGAATCCCAAAACAAAATTCTCCAATCCTTTTTGATTGAGATTTATTTTATTTTTAAAGACTAATATCACACTTCCTGAGAAAGGAAAAATGACTTAAATTAGAGTATGCAGATTTTTATTTAAAAAGAATCGATCTTATTGAGACTTACAATATTTAATCTTCTTTGAAACATATATGATGGAATCGAAATTACAAGGGAACTATTCAGTGAGAGAATTTTAAATAAGCGAATCAAAATTTGCAAGGTATTGTGAAGGCCCCGCGCGCTGAAGTTTATTAACACTTTCAATATCTTTTAGATTAACAAAACTGTAGAGAGATAATCAAAAGGTCCTTCTACGTTCCGACATCAAAAGAAGGGATAAAAATACTCTTAAGTTAAGAAAAATGAAACAATTTGGATAAAATTTCTTTTTTTTTTGTCGTTTCTTTTTTTTTTCTGAAAAGAGAGAATTTAAATTGCTTCATTTTAAAAGTGAAAATATATGAGCCCTTTGGATTTAATTTCACTTTCGTAGCGACATAAAACTTAATCGATATTTTCTATCATAAAGATAATTTTACAATTTCACGAAATAAAAACATTCTG
The DNA here is from genome assembly GCA_021605075.1 of Caerostris darwini. Classification (NCBI taxonomy): domain Eukaryota; kingdom Metazoa; phylum Arthropoda; class Arachnida; order Araneae; family Araneidae; genus Caerostris; species Caerostris darwini. Next base: position 368,413 of record BPLQ01000804.1, on the reverse strand, counting down.
TGAAGATTGAATGGAAATTAATTAAAGTCTTAAAATATGAGTCTTTCTTGCCCTAAGTACATTTAAGCTAATTTTGGTCGTTATTTTTTAATTAATTTTCTCTTTTTGATAATAAGTGTGGGTTTTTTTTTTGCAATGTTACTTGATTTATTTTTAAATAAATCATTTCTTATAATCAAAAACAAATTACTCTTTTAAAAATTCTTAGTTAAAAGAAAATGTTTCTTTTATGTATTTGTTTATTTCTTAGTATTTTTTTATTTAATTTATTTCACCTTTTTGAGATTAAAAAATATTAATTGCAAATGTTCTGATACTATAAGAATCTAAGCTATGATAATCCATTTTGTTATAAAGAAATAGAGATATTTTAAAATTATTTTCCTAACATTTCAATGTATCTAGTATATCCACATGTTTTTAAGTTATCATTAAGCAGTATTTCGAGCATTATCTTATGAAATACTGTTTATAAAATTCGTGCATTTTTATTTCCAGTACTACAAAGCGAGTAATAATTTCCCAATAATTTATATGCGAGTAGAGTTGTTTATTTTATTTGCGTAATTTTACCATTTTCTTTGTATTCAATCTGTTGTTATTTTCGAATGTCTGGACTCTAACCTGAAACATTATTCATTAGAACAACATAAATGTAAAAGATTCATTATTAGTCAGGGTGCATCAAAGGAAAACTAAAATTCTACATCAAATTCCATTTTTACATTTTGGAACAATTATTTACAACAAAATTGGGGAAGCTTTTATCCAAAAGAGCATCGTACCTCCTCTCTTCCAAATCTTGTTCAACAAATTTTTTTTCCTACCAGCAAATTTATCTAGGGCATAACTTTTAGTATTGGATTACCATTTTTCTTTTCTTTCTGAATAGTCTTCTTTTTACAAAGTTTGTAATCTGTTGGGTTCTGAGGGGAGGTAAGTGCAAACATCCAGGTTGCGGTTCTACACACAGGTACTGGTTCTAGTACCTGATAATACCTGGTACCTAGTACTGGTTCTAACACTATGTGGTTAGAAATAATAATAATACATCAGCATCTTTCGCAAAATTTTACTGAAAAATCTAAGTTCTAATCATATTGATGTGATGGTGCAATAGTAGTACTAGTTTGGAAATCATTTAGGCTATCCTCTTGCCTCCATATTCAATATTAATTTTATAAATTTCACAAGAAAAATTACTAAATGCAAAAAGCTAAATTGACATTTTATTACTATTGTTTCTTTATTATAACTATTAATAGATTTATACAGAGAAAAACACAAAAATAATTGTTATAAATTGAGATTTTTAATACCAATTCCATTAAAATCCCTTTTAAATAAATCAAAATTATATAGTGGGATGATTTATATTTCTGAAGCTTACCAGCACTTTGAAAGGTACGCCAGAATAGTAAAATTATATTAAGTTCTGTGGATTTCAATATCTTCTTATGTGAAGCTTAGGCATATCCTAGTGTTTCTAAATCTGTGGCCTCCTGTAATCTCAATTACAGACCCATTTTAATACGTAAATTATATCCAGTGAGTGGGTAGCTCCAGAGCTTGACAGACACGAACTAAACCCTGTAAATACGCTGGTAACGAACCCTGAAAGCAATTATCTGCAATTGCAAAACTAATTATGGGGAGTATAATGTCCTTGTATTCAGTTAGTTACAGCTTAGGTGGTTTTACTCCCTTCTGCAGTAAATAGATCGCGATCTTTATTTCGAAAACATCAATTACAGATGGGACGCTATGTGTAATTACGTATTGTTATAATGATCAATATTATTAGAAATTACATTAAGGTTTTCTTTTATGATGAAGTTTGAGTACAGATTATTCAGAACACGAATAAATTTTAATTTTCATTACATCACATTTATGCTATAATAAACCAATCTGCTAAACATACCTCATCAAAATATGGAGAAAACAAAAATAAAAGATTCAAATTATTTAAACTAATTGAATTCATAATATTTCTCGATAAGAAAATAAGATCTTAAGAAAAGAAACAAAAACTAAAAAAAAATAATAATAAAATCAGAATTCGATAAAACAAAATTTAAAATTAATCACAAATAATTTACCTTCTCTAAAGGAAATGGATATTAAAAGTGCATTAAAAATTAGATTTGTATTTTTTATTATTTATTTCTATTTAAATTATTTGTTTCATCTCTGTTATTACAAAAGAAGAAAAAGAAATTACATGAAAAAATTATATTATGTTGTTTTCTATTTAGAATCATACTATTTGTCTATCTGTACTTTTAAAATAACAAAATATTTTTAATTTATATAATATTTTCAATATTCAAAAGCATTTTAAATTAAATTTGTGTTTCATTCTGGAGAAAACATAATTTTTAAAATTCGATTTCAACAGCATCTAAATCTTCTTTAAAATTACAACCTTAACAATATATTCAAAGACACTTCATGCAGTGAAATGAAAATTTAAAGTAACAAAAATAATTTTTAAAAGTAATTTATGCGAGTATACTTTTGGTTTTATATTTTAGTACAATAAATTTTAATTTTTTAAGAATTAAAACAACGTTCCTCAAATTATTGTATTTTTAATACATTTTAACAATCACAGTTTAAATGAAAAATCAATTTTAAATTAAGTTTCATAATTTACAAATAATAATACAAGTTTATTTCTTAAAAAAGTAATATTAAGTACAGCTGACGGTACGGAATCAAATTAAAATTCTCAACAAATTCAAATTACTTTTAAACGCTAATACATTTTATTGATCACCATACAAGATTTATGAACCCGCATGTGTTTAACTCTATTATACTTTCCAATAATTTTGGCACACTTTATTGGAGGCAAATAATGCAATACTTCTCCCCAATTCAATGTACCTTTGAAGCCTGTTTTAATATTGACGACTCATTCAGAACAAATGACTCTGAAACCGTCAGTGTTAATCGTACCATCAAGCAAGATGATGTATTTATCCAAGATCTCAATATTTACCCATCCACCCATGTTAGGCTTCTTTGCAGGTAATAAAAAAGTTCAGATAAATGAACATAAATCATTTCACAACTCATTGAATTCCGTTTAGATTACATTTTCTTAAAGCTTGAGGTTGAATTTACGACCATCTCACGGAGAGGTTGACGTGCAGTGTTCCAGAACGAGTGGGGGAGTTTCTTTTTTTTTCCCTGTCGTTTGGTTGCTCCCATCAACGAGTGCTAATCGATGATATGACTGATGGCATCTAAAACTTGTGGCATCTATCAAACCACTGGGAGACATTTGTCTTCCTAGGGTTGAATATTGACATTGCATAATAGCCCTAGTCTGGTGTTAAATTATATTCATTTCTTTGTTTATGGTTAAGTCTAAGTTTAAAGGAAGACTATAATTGTTTGTTTTGGTTTAGAGCTTACATAAGCTAATGCATATTGTGAGAAAATACTTGTTTAATGTTGAAGAATTTTGAAAAAGAATTATTTTAATAGCAATAAAAATTTAAAATTTATCTTTAATTTTGATTTTATTAAATATTCATATAGCAATTATTATTTTGAGATAGAATATCACAAAATAACAATTGTTATATAGATATTTAATGATGAATACTATGAATATTTAGATTTGTTTATTATTTAATAAACAAAACTAAATATTATAATATCACTGTCAGGACAAAAATTTATACAAACCTTTTAAACATTAAAAGTTACTATTTGTTTATTGTTAAATTCAAAAGATTAATGAATAAAATTTTAAATAAAAAAATGAAAAGATATTTTATGAAATTTTAAACATTAAAAAGTATATTATTATTTAGTTTGTCGGCTCATTTTTATCTTTTGCTCATTATCAAATACTTATTTTTATCTTTTCTTTTTTCAAGACTTTCAAAAAGTTTATTTTCTACTTCATTTTATGTAGAAATAAAAGAGCAAAAAAAATGTAACTCTATGCAATGGCATATTTTATTCCTAAATATAAAAAAAAAAAAAAAAAAATTAATTTTATTAATTATAAATATTTATAAAACGTGATTTAAATTCACAATGTTTACATAATTTAAATAAGATAGCAATTAATAAACATGAACATATTTTTTTCATTAAATCAAAATTTTGATTTGAAAACATATAACCACTTTGAATACATTCACTAAACTTTATTGGTATACATTTTCATTGGTATTTGAAATGAATTTCCTGTCTTGTGAATGAAATCCCTTCCTTTGGACAAGCTGTATTTTCTTCTGTGATTTTTCCGCTGTGTGTTATCTTTCAGGCAACTTGACCAATGAGAAACATTCCTGGACAAAGTACCACAAATAACACAAAGAAGACAAATAAATTACTTAGAGCATTTACTTGCAGCAAAAGGAAACAGACAGAAGGACTGTTTATAGAACGCACTTTAGCCATTACCCATCTTTACCCAGTGCGCTTTACACACCTCCGCAGTTAAATACTATCTCCGAGCTTTAACCCTGGAGCTTTGATGCATGGAGCAAATCAAATTCGGAGATTTAGCCACAGCTATCTTGATGGGAAGTTCTTAACGTTGGGGGGACCTGTCCCAGTGAGCGACGCGACCTCTATCGGAAACCGCTTAGATTCAGAAAACGAGTCCCCTAAGTCAATAAAATTGTCTTAAGCAAACAGTGGCGTATATTGAAGAGATGGGCCTGAGAAATAATGCGGGGGCGTATAAGAGGAATGGGGATCAATTCCTCATTCTGAACGAGTTCCATTAGTGACAAGGAGATCACTAATTAGCATCTGAATTTATGTTGCGTTAGAGTTTCTAGTAGTGTTGTTGAAGACGCTCGTGTTTTACTAGGTGTTGATGTTTAGAAGTGTCAACCTATACTTTAGGTCAGAGAATATAAACTAACGTTCACCATCCACTTATTAAAGGTTAAGATGTATAATAAATTTGCGTGAGATGCATGTATGTCCAGTTTGCACTTTAAATGTGAAGAATATTTATAATAACACTTTTTTTTAAGATATACTAAAAACATTTTTATAATATTCAGTCAAGAAAACAAGAAGGTTAATTAGCATATAAATCGATATCGTGAAAAAGTCATAGATACACCGCTTCTGACACGGCTGCCATAGAAGAACATGGACAGGTAGGAGTTTTAATAAATTGAGAAGTCAGAAATAAGTAAAGGATTTAAAATGGATGCCCATTATTTATCTGTCAAAGATTATAATTCGAATAAGGAAAATCTGATGTAAACTTAAGACGTAAATATTATTGTTCAGTTGTCTATACTGCAGAAGACTAAGCAGATAAAAAATAATTTTTGTTTTCTTATATTAAAGATTATGAAAAAAAATGTGTATTAAATTTGCATGTGATATGCATAAATATAATTTTAATTTTAGATGCGAAAATATTTATAATAAAATAAGTATTTATGAAATATTTAAAAAATACTACATTTTGCATTTTTTTTTATAATGCGTCAATGAGGAAAAAATTAATCATCATCCGAATTGATATTGTGAAATAAACATAATACGTAAGACATATCTTCTGCCATATCTATTATAGAGGTAAATATTCAACTAAATGTTCCAATTTACAATTCAGAAACTATTAGGTATTCAAGAGAATTAAATGGATATTCATCACTATTATTTTAAAGATTACAATTGAAATAAAAAAAAATATTTAAAAATTTTATTTAAATTTTAGACCAGTGTAATATTTAGATTAAAATATTTTAAGGAATATTATAAGACTAAAATAATAATTATGCTAATTTCGTTTACTATAACAAGCAGTCAAGAAATATAAAGAAATAATTAATTAACACCAATTTTTTATGTTGCATCAGATTTTCTATAGTGCTATTATACCTATGCACATATGAACAATTTTGTGTTATAATTGAGGTACTTCAATATTTGGTTTTATATATAAAGTAAACATTAACAAATATTAGAAACAACGAAATGAATATATTAGAAATATATTCAAATATTCAAAAAATTTCAGTATATATATTCAAAATATTAGAAACAAAAATATTTGAATACATTTTTTTGTTTAAAAAATGTATTTCATTTTTTTTTTTTTTTTATAACGTAGAGCATTATTACTAATTGCTGAGTTATAAATGTTATAGTGCAATTATGTGAAAAATTTTTTTGAAATCAAAACAAAATTTCGAATGATTTTTGATATTAAAAATACATACTTATCAGTTTGTGAATAAATATGATCTTGCATTGAGGAAGGGTGCATTTTGCAAAAAAATATATTGATTCACTTTTTTATAATGTTAGAAAATTTATAATTACGACTTTAACATATATTTAAAATTAAATCAACAAATAAAATATTTAAATTTTTAAATTATCCTCCCAAAAGTAATTCTTTTGTATTTTAAATAATGAAGTTGTGCTTTGCAATTATATAATTCATTTAAAATGGGATTTATTTCGAAGGTATCGTACTATTTTACTAACTGAAATTCCCACCAATAAAAGTATTGTGATTTGTTCTTTATTAAATTATACGTGAAAATGTATTAACAAAGATTCATTCTCAAAATAGATGCATGCAATACGTCAAGGGAGTTGATAAAATAGATATTCAATTTGTTTTGTACACACGTAAATAGTTCCTAATCAAATTTTTCAACAAATAAAATACAAAAAGACAAATATTTGGGCATATAATTTAAATTCTAAGGAGCTGCATGTTTGAGTTTTCCAATATTCTATTAATCGAATTTGAAAAGGTTTTTTTATTAACTTAACTGCACTTTGTTCTAAAAGCAATACATTTCTTAAGAGATGATGTTTATTCTTGATATTTTTATGTTTATTTTAAGTGATGCCCCATTTAGAATGGTTTACATCAATATACACAAATTTTAAATACTATACATGAAGAATAAATTATGACTAGCATTTTTTAAATAAATCAAGTATGTAGCAAAGTTAATTGGTCTAGGATTTAGAGTGACATATAATCTTTTTGCATTCCTTCTATTAGCTCACACTCTCCCTATATATATCTTGTTCAAATTTTCAATCGTTAATAAAATACTTTTTATTCATCCACACAAGTTCAAATACATTTTTTTAACTTGCAGTGGGTGCCATTTGATGTTAATACAGTTTTTTCAAATATTAATTCAGTAATTAAATTTAATTAGTAAATTTTAGGTTTTTTTTTAGATTTAAATTGTAAGTGTCTACCAATAGATAAATTAATTTAAAAAAACGGAATAAAATTATTTATAAAAGACTTTCTGCAATATAGTGAAAAAAAGTAGGAATAGACTTTAAATTTTTTTTTTTTTTTATATTACTTGTTTAATTTAAGTAATTATAAAAAGTTCTTACAAAAAAAAGTTCAAAAATGTTCTTATAACATTTATTTTTAAGAATTTAAAGAAAAAGAATATTGACATGTTTCATATAAATTTTATGCAACAAAAGTATTTCAGTTAAAACTATAAACTTCCATAAGCTTATAATGATGCAAAATATTTTACAACATCGTTATCAATGTTTAATGATAAAAAATACAAAATATTTTAAAGCAATTAAATTGTAAAAGGATATGGAAATAATTAACTTTACATCATGAAATTCCATTCCAATAGGAAATTATTTCCCATATAATTAATTTTATTTTAATTTTTTGTGAATGTCTTAGGTAATTTTTTTTTATTAAAACATTAATTTAGTATAATTTTTAATGTCACTATGTTCAAGTCATGAATTTATTAAAATTTTTAATTAATTCACTCAAATGTATTTTACATTACAAAGTTATTAACTTATAAAGACACAAAATTATTTCGTTTTGGTTAAATATTTTTTATTAGCACTTCAAAATGATTTAAATAAATGTTTTCTTGCTATATTTATTTATGAATGATATATGTATAATGGATGAGTCTGGAAAGAAAATAGCGAATCGGTTTTAAAAAAATATATATAAAACAAGCAATATAAAAATAAAAAAATAAAGTAAATTCCTACTTATGTCAGCAAAGAAAAATTTTATTTTAGTTACTTTTTATTAAATAATTATAATTAATATAAATATGTATACAAATATGACAGAATCACAATATTAAGTGTTAAAATAAAAGCGAATGTCCTTGCTATTTTCCATTTTCCATTCTATATATGGTGTTGGAGTATTATTTTTGTGTGTTACTATTCATTCGCTTTCTATTTTTTTTTTTTTTTTTTTTTTTCGTTTTTAATTTTTGAAGCTGATGGTGGTCTATAATTACTCATTCTAGCCATCACTTTTAATGCTTCATTATTGCAAGGAACCTTTTCAGTGAGTTTCGAGCAGTCCATTTCTAAAATTAATAGTCCATCTAATGATTTCACACAACTCAAGGCGACATATGTTTGACCTGCTGCGAAGTATTTTCGTCCTAGATATATTACTGCATAATCTACAGTGCTACCTTGCATCTTATGTACTGTTGATACCCATGATAGTATGAATGGTAGCATTCTTCTTTCAGCAGTACCGTATCTGCGTTTGGTGGGGAATTGCACTGATATTCGCTCGATTATGTGAACACCATTATTGCATTAATTAAATTTAATCAATGAATTTAATATTTAAAAAAAAAACTGTGTTAATATCAAGTGTCATCTACTACAAGTTTAAAAAATGTATTTGAACTTGAGTGGATGAATAAAAAGTATTTTATTACCGATTGAAAATTTATTATTAATTTTATTAAGATATATAAATATACATAGGGTGATTGTGAACTAATAGTAGGAATTGAATAAAGCAAACGTGAAATATCCCATAGAAAATAAATACTGTCACTTCGACATAAGGTTTCTATTGAAATAAGATTTCAGTGCCTTTTAAAGATTTAATATATTTAGTAACAACAGTGTAAATGCTTTAAAAGACTATATTCCCAGAAAATATATAAAATGGGAAGTAGATATATAAAAGTTCAGCAATGAGTATTTACCCTTCAGGTAGAAGTAATAAATCTTTGAAGTCAAACAGCGTTTAAACTCTACCTATAATAAATATTTATCTAAAATTATTTACTTTTATATAACAGTCCAGTAAATTTACAGCTCTTCAAATAAGTCTCGTTGACGACCATTTCAGTAAATCCAATTTTCCATGCGTGCTATTGCTGTCCACTGGGCGTCAAGTAGTATGTGCTAGAGGGTATTTTATTGGCTGTAAGGCGAGTCGCTTTGACTTAACTTTTAATTCGATTTAGCTTACCTAAGATGGCTTTGAGGATATTATGAAGTTCAAAGGGATTTTCCATTTCGTAAACATCTCCGAGCTATTCTTTAACAAAAGGGAGGCGGATGTCACTTTTGAGGTCTCAGAATGGAATTCTCGAAGGACAAAGTTTGTGTCTTTTGGTTTGAAATAGAAAATGTGTCCGAAATTTCCGTTCGAAAAATTTTATATTTTTGGTAAGCGTTAAAAGTAAATTTTCAGCTTAAATGAATCATCTGAAAATTGTATATTTCATTCGAATATGTTTTGTTTAACAAAGAAGTAATTATTTCTAATCTCAATTATTAGTGAATGATAAATTAGAAAGAATACATAAAAAAGCAAAATTTAGGTGTTTTTTTGGATTTGCAGTATTATTTATTATAACATGATTAAATTATTTTACATTCAATAATGAACAAATTGCCTTAATATACATTGATAAGCTTAAATAATCAACATTGTCTCTTTAAAACTAATAAATAAAAACAATAATGATAAAAATGTATTTAACATAATGTCATGACATGTATTTACTACAATGAGACATGTATTTAATATAATTTTTAATGTCACTATATTCAAGTCATGAATTTAATATAATTTTTAATTGTTTCACTCAAATATATTTTGCATTACAAAGTTATTAACTTCTAAAAAGACAAAATTATTTAATTTTTGTTAAATATTTTTTATTAATACTTCAAAGTAATTTAAATAAACGGTTTCTTGCTATATCTATTTATGAATGATATATGTATAATGACTGAAACTAGAAAAAAATTGTGAATCAGTTTAAAAAAAAATAAACAAATAATAAAATAAAGCAAACGTGAAATATTCCATAGGAAATAAATACTGTCACTTCGAAATAAGGTATCTATTGAATTAAAATTTCAGTTTTTTACAGATTTGATATATTTAATAACACAGCGTAAATACTTTAAAAGACTACTAGTATATTCGCAGAAAATATATAAAATGGGAAATAGATGTTCAGCAATGAGTACTTATCATTCAAATAGAAGTAATAAATCTTTGATGTCAAACAACGTTTAAACTCTACCTATAGTAAATATTTATTTAAAATTATTTGCTTTCATATAACAGTCCAGTAAATGTACAGCTCTTCCAATAAGTCTCGTTCAGCGACCATTTCAGTGAATCCAATCTTCCATGCATGCTGTTGCTGTCCACTGGGCGTCAAGTGTGTGCTGGGGGGTATTTTATTGGCGGCAAGGCGAGTCGCTTTGATTTAACTTTTAATTCGATTTAGCTCACCTAAGACGGCTTTGAGGATATTATGAAGTTCAAAGGGATTATCCATTTCGTAAACATCTCCGAGCTATTCTTTAACAAAAGGAAGGCGGATGTCACTTTTGAGGTCTCAGAATGGAATTCTCAAAGGACAAAGTTTGTGTGTTTTGGTTTGAAATAGAAGATGTGTCCGAAATTTCCATCCGAAATTTTTGTATTTTTAGCAAGTGTTAAAAGAAAATTTTCTTATTAAATGAATTTATGGAAATTGTATATTTCATATGGATATTTGTTGTTTAACAAAATTAATTATTTTTAATCTCAATTATTAGTGTATAATAAATTTAAAAATAAATACATAAAAAAATAAAAAATTATGTTGTGTTTTGGATTTACAGTATTATTTATTATAATATGATTAAAGTATTTTTACATTCAATATTGAACAAATTGTTTAGTAGACAATGATAAATTTAAAAACTAATAAATAAAAACAATAATGATAAAAATGTATTTAACATAATGTCATGACATGTATGTAATATAAGGAGACATGTATTTAATATAATTTTTAATGTCATGCCCAAGTCATGAATTTAATATAATTTTTAATTATTTCACTCAAATATATATTGTATTACAAAGTTATTAACTTATAAAAAGAAAAAATTATTTCGTTTTTGTTAAATATTTTTTATTAACACTTCAAAATAATTTAAATTAATGTTTTATTACTATATTTATTTATGAATAACAGATGTATAATTACTGAGACTAGAAGAAAAATTGCAAATCAGTTTAAAAAAAATAAATAAATAAAATAAACCAAGCGTAAAATATTCCATAGGAAATAAATACTATCACTTCGAAATAAGGTTTCTATTGAAATAAGATTTCAATGCCTTTTAAAGATTCGATATATTTAGTAATGGAGTGTAAATATTATAAAAGACTACTAGAATATTCGCAGAAAATATATAAAATGGGAAGTAGATATATAAAAGTTCAGCAATGAGTATTTACCATTCAGGTAGAAGTAATAAATCTTTGAAGTCAAACAGCGTTTATATTCTACCTATAATAAATATTTATTTAAAATTATTTACTTTTATATAACAGTCCAGTAAATTTACAGCTTTTCCAATAAATCTCGTTCAGAGACCATTTCAGCAAGTACAATCTTCCATGCATGCTATTGCTGTCCACTGGGCGTCAAGTGTGTGCTGGGGGGGTATTTTATTGACGACAAGGCGAGTCGCTTTGATTTAACTTTTAATTCGATTTAGCTCACCTAAGATGGCTTTGAGGATAGTATGAAGTTCAAAGGGATTTTCCATTTCGTAAACATCTCCGAGCTATTCTTTAACAAAAGGGAGGCGGATGTCACTTTTGAGGTCTCAGAATGGAATTCTCAAAGGACAAAGTTTGTGTCTTTTGGTTTGAAGTAGAAAATCTGTCCGAAAATTCTGTCCGAAAAATTTTATATTTTTAGTAAGCGTTAAAAGTAAATTTTCAGCTTAAATGAATCATCTAAAAATTGAATATTTCATACGAATATTGTTTGTTTAACAAAGCTCTAATTATTTTAAATCTAAATCATAAGTAAATGCTAAATTAGAAAAAGAAAACAACATAAAACAAAATTTATGTTGTCTTTTGCATTTACAGTATTATTTATTATGATATCATTAAATTATTTTTATAGTCAATATGGAATAAATTATTTAATCGACAATAATAAATTTAAATAATCAACGTTGTCTGTTAAGAACTAATAAAGTTTAATGCTAAAAAAATTCTATAACTATATTCATTTGGAGACATTTTATGTTTCTAGTTCTTTATTTCATTATTTAATTCAGTATTGACTAGTTATTAACTCAGAATATTCAATATTTTCCATGGAATATTTATTAAAATTCCAGATATGGTGAACTTTAAAATAAGGAACAATTATTAAATGATATCAGTAAAGTGTGCTTGATATATTTGAATACTGAATGATTAATTAAAACACTGCTAAGAAGAAATAAAGATAATTATTACAGAAACCCAACGCCTTATCTTGGTTTTATATTACTTATTTTATTTTTGTATTTTGCATCGAACTATCTTGCATTTGCTTATTCATTTTAAATGGTAATAGTGCTTTTAAATTAGTTCAACCAAGATTAAGTAAGTTGTAAGTCATTTACTAACGCATTTTATTAAAAAATACATATCGCTTTAAGTAAATCTGGTCATTATTTCAAACATTAAATAGGCAAATACGCTTTAAATTTTATGAAAAACAAATCTTAATATATAATGACATATACCTATTGCAACTGAAAACGTTAAAAATATTTCACATTTTCAAATTCCATTTAATATTATAATTGCAAAGAAAAGTTTCATGAATTTAAACTACGTTTAAACTCTACCTATAATAAATATTTATTTAAAATTATTTGCTTTTATATAACAATCCAGTAAATTTACAGCTCTCCCAATAAGTCTCGTTGACGACCATTTCAGTAAATCCAATCTTCCATGCATGCTATTGCTGTCCACTGGGTGTCAAGTATGTGCTGGGGAGGGGGGGTATTTTATTGGCGGTAAGGCGAGTCGCTTTGATTTAACTTTTAATTCGATTTAGCTCACCTAAGATGGCTTTGAGGATATTATAAAGTTCAAAGGGATTTTACATTTAGTAAACATCTCCAAACTATTCTTTAACAAAAGGGAGGCGGATGTCATTTTTGAGGTCTCAGAATGGAATTCTCGAAGGACAAAGTTTGTGTCTTTTGGTTTGAAATAGAAAATTGTGTCCGAAATTTTATCTTTTTTGTTAGTGTTAAAGGTAAATTTTCAGCTTAAATGAATCCTCTGGAAATTGTATATTGTATGCCAATTATTAGTGAATGATAAATTAGAAAAAAAAAATATTACAAAAACCAATGCCTTATGCTTGTTTTATAATACTTATTTTTCTTTGTGTATTTTACATAAAGCTATCGTGCATTTGCTCATTCATTTTAACTTGTAATATTGCTTGTAATTTAGTTCAACAAAAATCAAATAAACTAAAATTCCTTTACCAGCGCATTTTATAAGAAAATTACTTATTTCTTTAAGAAAATGTGGTCATTATTTCAAAAATTAAATAGGCAAATATGCTTTAAATTATATGAAAAATACATCTGAATGTATCATGACACACTAATTCGTTGAATCCTTTAATATAACTAATGCAACTGAAAACTTTCAAAATATTGCACTTTTAAAATTTCAATTAGTGTTATAATTACAAAGAAAATTTCCATGATGTTATTATTCTTTTTTTACAATAATTATCTTTCACTATTAAAAACTATACTGTTGATTGCCGTATCAACTATTAATGATTTTTAATTGGATTAATTAGATTTTTAACTTTTTAAAAATAATAATTCACCTATTTATTTCCTAAATGGAAGGTGAATACTTACACACACACACACAAACACACATATATATATATATATATATATGTATGTATATATAAACAATTATATCGTGATATATAAAAAAATTTATTATGATTATATTAAATGTATTATAAATCTTAAATGTTGTGCATAAAAGCCATCAGTATGAAATTTTTGCTAATAAGTAATAGATTTTGCCATGATTATAATTTGAAATTTTATAAGTAGAAGTTGATAGAAAAAAAAATGACTGCATTTTAAAATCTATATATTTAAGCACTTTTACATAATATAATTTTATTAATGATGCATAAGAATAAACAAATATTTTAAGTTTTTGTGAGTTATAAATGTGAGTGCATTTCGTAATATGAATAATGTAATACATATGTAATCAAATGTGTAGTATATCTTTAATAAGCTGTCAAGTTATTCCACACATTTTGCTTCTTTTAGCTTAACTGTTCTTAATGACACTGTTGCGTTCTTAAAATTCATCGAGGGCTTTTGGCATTGGTATTTTTTTTCTACTGGATAATTAATGTAACTCTGCATGAAGTCAAATGGCGTAACAACAGATGATCTTAGTGGTCGTGGAAATAATTGAAATTAATCTTCATTTTCATGCCCAATCCGCTGTTGAAAAAACTTTGAAAGATTGTTTTTTATTTTCATGTATCACCAATTATATGAAAGCTAAATGTTTTAATCCCCGACGGGACACTATTTAAAGACAACAGTAAATAACAAAATGGTTTTATTATCAGGAGTTCAAGTGATATTAAAGTTTCTGTTCCCCATAGTCGTCACGAACATTTAGACATTTGTCATACACCCTCTTCATAATTGGTTGCCGCCAGAGTAATGGAATAGGTTTGCACGATGTCTTGGAATTCTTCGCAAAGCTTTTACCGAAATGCTGCTTTCCCAGAATTCTCTTCATCTCTCGAAAAATGTGATAGTCACTTGATGCCAGTTCTAGGCTGTAACACTTCTCATTTGAATTGTTAAGAAGCTGTTTGGTTACCACAGCAGTATGTTCTCGTGCGTTTTCATGAATCAATACAATTCCAGCCGTAGACACAACTTATTTTCCGATGATTTTTTTTTCATTTCCTTCTATTAGCTCACACTTTCCCTATATATATCTTGTTCAAATTTTCAATCGTTAATAAAATACTTTTTATGCATCCACTAAAGTTCAAATGCATTTTTTTTAACTTGTAGCGGATGACACTTGATGGTAATACAGTTTTTTCATATATTAATTCAGTAATTAAATTTAATTAATTAATTTCAGTTTTTTTTTAGATTTAAGTTGTATATATCTACCGATAGATGGCGACAGAGAAACTAAAAAAAAGGAATGAAAATTATTTATAAAGGACTTTCTGCAATATAGTGGAAAAAAAGTAGGAATTGACTTAATTTTTTTTTGTATATTGCTTGTTTTGCTGCACTTTTCATTTATGCTGATAGGAAACGAATGATGTGCAAGTCGTACTTGATGAGAGCCAATTCTGGTGGCCATGTTAACAAGTATGCATCTCAGCTCCGATTAATGTTCTCTTCTATGAAGTGTAAAATGTTACGGTAATGACAACAGACTGCCTTGTATAGCTAGGCTGGTCACTTAGCAGTGCTATCAGAGGTTGAAAAAAAATAACCCTTCGTATTATGTGCAAAGGTTTTCAAATTATAGTTCTTATTTAAATGTGCTTAATCATGTATGCTGATCTTGTATTTAAATATTGCTCTTAATATAATAAATGAAAACATATTCTATTTAACATTACTTGCAAAGTACATGCATCGATAAATGCATTTAATAATTTGAAGAAATCACGTTCGCTTTTATTTCCAACGTGCAAATTGCGAACTAATTTCTACAATTATAATATTCAGATTTACTCAATACTTTGACATTTAAATAAGAAGCAAATAATCTAATTCTAATCCGAAATCTAGCACGTACTTAAGATCTCCCCCTTCTCAGTTACAAATCTCGAACGCGATATACTTCGTTATTTTAAGCAAATTAATTCATTCAACTTGAAAACACGACTTTTAATACTTTTAAACTGCTAATCGACATGCATCGAATTGTAGGAAACCTGTTAATTCTTAAGTAAGGAATCTTCTCTTAAGTATTCTGAATGCATCACTGAGGATCAATTCGCTAAGTAAGTGAATTCAGCATTACGATAAATTGGAACGCAGTGGTACTTGAAAAATGAGAACGTTTCCTAATTCCCTCAAGGATTGTTTGTAAGCAAATGCAATTTGCAATTACTTTCTTATTTTCCGAAATTGCATATTATCTCCGTTTTCTTCTGGAATGAGATAAAACTCGAGAGTAATCAATTTTGATAACTTTTAAATGATTTCATTACAAATAAAATGTGTCTTTAAGAATTCGCGAAACGTTACAATGGAATATTTTAAAACTGAAAAGATTTGTAGCAATTCTTCCTGTTCTAATGAGCTAAAAATCCATTACCTATATATATTTTTATGATAAATACGTTTCTTAAATAAATATAATCATTTTGTGCCTTCATTATTTCATATTTATGACTTGGTTTATGAATTTATTACTTTTTGATGTTATTTCAGTATCAAGCCTTTTGGTCAAGGGCATTTGCCGTTTCATTCCTTAGGTAATTTTGTTTGCCGCTCTACGGTCATTTGTGTACACTTCCGGCTGATTAGACCGGGGCCTCCAGTTTAGTATTGATTCCGAACCTCCAATAAACATTCATGCCACCACCAGTATTCGAATTTGAAGCCTGTGGTACCAAAGGACAGAGCGCTAGCCAATTGGTTATAAGACCGAATTTAATTTCTTAAGTAGTAGATTAAGATACACAATGAAGTTCCTGAAACACTGTACACTACTTTGGAAGCCACAATTTGAAGTGAATCAATCCTAGGTTACAATCCAGGTGTTAACACTTACCTATTTTTTCTCAACATAAATATTTTTCAGAGTATCCCTGTCCAGCATAGGCGCTGCCTAGTGGCCAAGTGGCTATCGCTCTGTTCTTCGGTGCTTCAGGTTCGAATTCTGGCGGTGGCATGAATGTTTGTTAATGGTTCGGAATCCATTTAGAAAATTGGAACCAAAACTATATGTCCCGGTTTGTTTAGATTTCGTGTGCATAAGATGACCGTAGAGCAACAAACCAGTATAGGCACATTTGGTTTGGTTTGTCGCTCTACGGTCATTTTGTGTACAATTTAGGGTAATCAGACCACCCGGATCTACAGTTTAACGTAGATTTTGAACCACTAACACCTATGGTAACCAAAGCCCAGAGCGCTAGCAAATCGGCCATTAGGCGCCCAGTTAAAACATAATATTTATATTCAGTGACACTTGGAAGGTTGTAAGGATATTTACAATGATTAAACATGGCTCTCTTACTTCAGAAACCTAATGTGCTTGTTATTCGTCCAGCAATTTAATCTTTAATTTTAATTGAAAATCCTATATTCTTTTCTGCAACCTAACTATATTATTCAACTAATATTAGTCCAATTATATTGCCAAGCTTAATATAGTCTAACTATATTATTTAAAACCAACTTTTACCACAATTGTAAGGCTGGCTAACTACTGAGGAAGAGGAGAAAGGTTCAAATACTTCAGGGGTGTTACTTACACTAATTTGAAAACAAATGAAAGATTGGTTAATAATTCAGTATTTCGGATTATATGGTTGAAATATTTTAGGTATTTTCTAAGCATATAAAATATTTAATATTAAAATTGAATTTCTTTTATTTATCTTGCATTTTAATACTTCTAAATTATAATTAGATTTCAAATTGTGGATTCCTCATCAATGAAATTTTTAACGAATTGAAAAAAATTAATTAATGTTGAATATCAACACGTTAAAGCTAATTTGATTAAAGAAGCGTAAATTATTTTAAAAGGTGCTTTAAATTTGTAAGGTAAGCTTCATACTAAACGCGAGAGAAAAAGAGAAAAAAAAACATTATAAAATCGTATTAGTTTATTAATAAGAAAAAAATATGCTTTCTCTAATTAACAGTTTTTAATGTGTTATCGTTTTTCATTAATTTTATTAATTCCAAAAATAAACTCTACAATTCATAAAAAAAAATTTTATTCAGGAATTCTGTCAAAATGTCTAGTATGTTAAACATTCTTTCTTTTTCCAATTTTAAAACTAAGATTCTTTAGGCGAAAAAAAAATTCTAATTACTGGAAGATAAGTAAAAAAAAAAGACAGAAAGAAAAATTAATTCAATGTTTTCTTTCTTTTTTTCTTCCTTAGCGATGGAAACTTTCTAAATCTATACCTGTTATTCTATCTCATTCTGTTTTTTTTTAAATAAGAAAAGCCGAAAGGAATGTTAGAGGAAGGTAGGATAGCATATCTTATTAAGAAAGTATTTCTGGAAATTCTTGTTCACGTAACTTCAGGTGTTAGAAAATGTAAAAAATGCCAATCACTCTCTAAAAAAAATGTAAGTTATCTCTAAAAAAATATTATGAAATGAAGAATATTTTCTATAATTACAGATTCAGTTAATTAATTTCATTTTTCTTTGAAACGTAAAAGTAATTTCTTATATTTCTGTATATCAGTATAATATTGGATGGGTTCATTAGAAACTGTGCATTATTTATCAATGTTTCTTAATATAACAAATATGAGTTATTTAATTCTATTCATCGTGTGAAATATCTTTATAAACATAAAACAAATCTAATTAAATCTTCAATACTTCTGAGCTAGATAATTTTTTTTTTTTTTTTTTTTCTTTTTGGTAGAAGAAAAATATTGTATTTAACTGTAAAAAAGAGATATTTGAAAAATCTTTAGAAAAATTTATTCATATTGAGTATGAATTTTGAATAAAACAAATTTTCTTTAAATAACACCTTATTTATTAATATATATCCCCCAGTTTTTCATATTGTCTCAGTAAGACGCTGAGAAAAGTAAAAGAAAATCAATTGAAATAAAAGTAAAATGTATAAATTGAATTTTGTATTCAATTTTATTTACAACGCAATTAAATATTTTCTAACCAGCTTATATTGAGTAATTGATTAAAGAAAATCTTCATAATATATAATAAAAGTGCTTTTAATCTTTTCA
The DNA here is from genome assembly GCA_021605075.1 of Caerostris darwini. Lineage (NCBI taxonomy): Eukaryota > Metazoa > Arthropoda > Arachnida > Araneae > Araneidae > Caerostris > Caerostris darwini. Next base: position 349,301 of record BPLQ01000804.1, on the reverse strand, counting down.
TAATTCTGAGAAAAAAAATTCTTAATATAAAACATTTTTCTAAAGGCTCTCTCATGAAAAAGTAAGATAAACGTATAAAAATAAAAACAATTAAATTACATCAGCTTTTTTTACAACATCTCTGACGAAATTTAATTAATAAATGTATTTGGAATGAAATGTTTATTTGCTAAAATTTTTTGCCTTGATTTCAAGTAAATTTTAAATATTTATTTGATGGTTTAGGATAATTTTTAATTCGATTGCAATATATATAGAATGTATATCATTTTAGTGTATGCTTTTTCTATAGGAGAAATATATATTGTAAAAATTCTTGGGTTTATATTTATTCAAGGTATTGTAAAAATTATTTTTCTTCGTCAATAAAAAAAATATATTCATATAAGCATAAACACACATAAATAAATTATTTTATAAGGTAATTTCATTTTCTATTTATTTAATAAATTTATTTGCAGTGTAATAATTATTAGCTAAAATAATTTGCCTTAATTGCAAGTAAATGCTAAATATTTATTTGATAGTTTAATAAATATATTAATAGAGTAGAATAGATATATAATATTTATCATTTTAATTTATGTTTTTTCTATAGGAGAATATATATAGCACAAAATCTTGGGTATTTATTTATGCAAGGTATTGTATCTATATTCATCAGTAAACAAAATATTCATATAAACATAATCACTCATAACTTATTTATTCTATAAAGTAATTCCCTTTTCCTTTCACTTCACAAGCAAATTCAGAAAAAGAAGTAATTCACTGGAATTGCTACCTATTATGACAACAATAGGTAAAGAATATTATAAAGAAATATTATAAAAATCCCCAAAATTCTAAAGAAACTACAAAATTACATACTGATATCCATATTAAACAAAATTATCTACTACTACCTATATTAAATAAAATTGCCTACTATCGCCTGTTAAAAAAAGCGAAAATGTTTTCGTGATATACTGTTAATTCATGTATAAACTTTAAGACGCTCAAATAAAATGATATGTTAAAATAACAACGTAATATTTTTCTTAAGTTTCGGAATATATAATAGGTATGCATACAAAATAGTTGTGAACGAATTTTCAGAAAGGTATTATAGAAGAATGACAGCAAACACAAAATTTAACATGAAATACATTAAAATTCTAAATTTAAAAGTATTTCATTATATTTTTGAAACACAAAATATTTTATAAATCGTTTCAAGTAGGATGATAATTTAGCCTTTGAAAAAATCATTGAACATTTGTAAAAATCATTGTATATTTCAATATCCTCTTATCAATCCCTAATACTAAAATGTCCTTTCATTACTATCTAATTTTTTATGTTTCTTGCCAATACTATTTAAGCTTTTCTTTTTTTTTTTTTTTTTTTTTTTTTGGAAACTAGTTGACTGGACGTGCAACAACTCATGTATTTCTTACATAGGTTAGTTTCTTTTACTCACTTACATTAGTTCAGTTATTTCCTGTGATATTAGATTAGAAAAGGTGTGCAGACATAAATTAACCGGCTTTGAAAAAGAAATGGAACATTTAGTAATGATTTAAATGAAATTGAAACTTCAAAAGAATAAATTTTATCCACAAAGTGTACAGAAATTTATAATAATAGCAACAATTAGAGAATTGAAATCATTCTAAAGATTTGTGAAGGTTGGAAATTTTTCTTTTGAATTATCTATTTGAAATGAGTAAGCAAATTGACTATTTACTTTAATAAACGTAAATTAGTAATTACTGCATTTGACACTACAAGATCCAATACGGTTAACTAATTCTCCTGAAGGGTATACATCCCATACTGTACTAAGATGACATGGCTATAGTCGAAACTGAATTACATGTATATGCAATTAATAATATAGTGACTGAATATATGAATGGCATATGGTAATAGGCATTCCAGACATTGCAGCTAATTAGTTAAATTCAATTTATGTGGTTTAAATTTATTTTATGCTAAATAAAACATTCAATAAAATATTCAAATATTAAATATAAAAAAATGGTAATTAGTTATGACAATTTATGATGTTAAAATGTATTACTTTTTCAAACGTTTTAGTTAATTGTTTAAATATGATATCAATATGCTAATGTTGTTCAAAATATAAATGATCTAATTAATTTAATCAAATAAGAGTATACTCCTATTAAGGTGAAAACAATAAAAAATTTAACTGTTAAAAGAACTTTAACTTGCATAACTTTATATTAACTTAGTTTATAATTTACTTTATTATTATTTATTATTAAAATATTACTATAATGATATAATTAGTAACATTTTTATTTTATATTATTAATTATTTATTAATTTATTATTATTATTTATTATTCTATAATTAACTTTATTTTTATTTGTATTATACTTTAGATTATAATTAACTTTTATTTAATTTGTAGATTGTTTTCAACTTAAAGGTGAAAAAAATCTACAAATAACTGTTTAATAACATATAAGCATGAGTAATGCATAACTAGTGAGTGATTTCTATCTAAGTTTCTAGTCTTCTAGTGATTCTAGTGAGTTTTCTAGTGATATAGTATACATTCATGAAATTTATTTTTTACCTTTTTAAGTTAATGTATTTATACTGCTTGCTCTGTGGTTTTAAGTGTAATAGAAGGAATAAATTGTCACGTATATAAAAATAAAATAAAATTGCATTGTTATTGCTAGCATTGTTTACAGAAATGTGTTTAAATTTAAAAATACCAAAGTTTGAAAATATAGTATGAGATTATTATTAATAGTTCATTTGCAAAAACTACGTTAAAACTAATTGTTAAATGCATGATATTTTCATGAAGTGAAATTGAGACTTAACAAATAATATAAAAAAAAATGAAAGTCAATTCCTATTTTTTTTTCACTATATTGCAGAAAAGTCCTTTACAAATAAAGTTGAAATTTTTCTCTTACATCTGGCGCCATCTATTATTAGGTACATGCAACTTAAATCTAAAAATACTACAATTAATTAATTAAGTTTAATTAATTAATTAATATTTGAAAAAATTGTATTAACATCAAGCGTCATCCACTACAAGTTCAAAAAATGTATTTGAACTTGAGTGGATGAATAAAAAGTATTTTATTAACGATTGAATATTTGAACCAGATAGGGAGAGTGTGAACTAACAGTAGGAATTGAAATATAAGCTTTACTATCCCTGAAGAGTAAAAAAGTTGAATATATATATATGCCTATATTTTATGAAACAAATCGTTTTTACTTGCAAAACCTGCCTCCATTTTCTCTTCTTTATTATGACAAATAACAAAATCATACATGATTTTTTTGAGATTCATTTTTTACAACATAATGATTCAAAAATTTCATACATAATGTTTCCCATACTTTTTTTGAAGAAGTTATTTTTGCATAAAACAAAAACAGGAAGTGAAATCGATAAAAAGAATATTTGGAATTCTTTTTCTATTGAAATATTTTTCCAGAAAAATTATTTTTTAAAAAAATATTGTAAAAAGTTTAGAAAAGATCATTGCGTGATAGAATATTTCAACCGACTGAATCCACAAAAAATGACCAAAGATAAGAAAAGAAAAAAATAAAACTGATAAAACAGAATCCTTTCGTATAAAAGAAAATCAGTTAAATGTATGAAGTTGTAAATATATTTTTATCTTTGCTTGCTTCAAACCTGGTACAGATTTAAATGTGCAGAAAAAAAACAAAATTTGTTTATCGAAAAGAATAAAGTTAGATTGCGTGCAATTTGTTGCAGTTTTTTCCAGAAAATTTCTGCTATTCTAGAGTGGAAAAAGAATTTAAACCAATTATTTGAAGCAGGTAATGCGTATTGTTAGTTTCTTTTGTACGTTATTGCTTTTATTACTGTGTTTGGGAAAACACTATAAATAAAATATATTTAATAAAATAAAGTTAAAATAAAAATTTAGGTTGTTTTGCCTCTAAAAAATAATAATACTGGGCGAAAATTACATTGCGCGTCTAGTTTAAAAATGATCAATCAATTGCGTAAATAATATGTTTAAATATACAATTGCGTGTTGAAGTAGATTAGGTTCTCTCATTATAAAAACATTAAGTTTGTAAAATTTAGTTAAAACTAAATAATTATTAAAAAAATAACAATAATAATTTAAATAATAAATAAATAATAATTTAAATAAAAATAATAAAGTTGTATTTAAAGCATTTTAATTAAGTTTTGATTTTCACTAAGTAATTTCTGTATGGCTCACGAGATGGTTATGTGTACCTTGCAAGTGCATTTATTGTTTCAGTTTATTTTAAATATTTTGCAAAACATTAAATTGTGAATCCCGGTATTTTAAGTTATATATTTTACGTTTTAAAAAAAGTTAATAATTTCTTTTTTTATTCCCAATGGCGGGGAAATACAATAAATAAAGTACAACAAAACACAGTAGAAAAAGTAAAGACCGAAGTCATCACCTCAAGAGCTCTCTGGCATGTCTATAACTGGCAATCACGGGGTCAGTTGCATGGAGTGTCTTGCAACGTTGCAGGTGTTTTCGATTCATAGACTCTTTCAAAGAACAAAGGCAACAGTATGTATGGCCATATACATCTATAAGATATAAGTGTTCACCCAGACAGTCATGCCCTGTTATAAGTCTGAAAAGAGCTACTGCATTTCGGTGAGGCTTATTTGGTATTGTATCTAGCTATGCCTCACTTCAATTCTTACTTTTTATTCTCTCCCGTAGCTCTGAAAAAGTCCTCATTCTCATAATGTTTTTCATATAGTTCCACAGAACAGTATGAAATTCCAGAATAATTTGGTTGAAACAATTTAAAGCCCTTTCGAGTAAGGAAATCAGCCTGCTCGTTACTGTAGATACCGCAGTGGCTAGTGATTATTATATGAAAGTGATATTCTTTAAACATGGGAACTCTTACAAATTTAATCTCCACATGACCACATTAAGAGAACATGATGAGTTAAGAAAAAGTTTTTTAATTATTACGTTTGATTACTTAATCTTCTTTAAAATTATTATCAGTAATTTATTATGTATAGTAACTCAATATAAGAAAACTGTGTGTTCATGAAACTTATCTTATAGTTAAACTCTTATGAGATAAAATGTAGTGAATATTGAGGTTATACAAAATTTAAATATTATTTTTAAATACGCTGTTTGCTTGATTAATAAAAATAGCCTGAAAATACAATCAGGGTTTCAGCTTAGAAAAAGGCAAATACATTTTGTCTTATGTCACCTAAAAATCAATAAAAAAAATGGTAAATTTCCAGGTGCTTCGCTAAAATCTCCTAAAATATATAATATTCGCTAAAATATATATTTTTTTTATAGTTTTATTGCCCTCTGATGAAAATAGTTTCACATATTTTTCTTTAAAAAAGGAACCCACTACTTTCTTTAAAAATGCATGTTTTCAACAGTGAAACATTTCCGTAAACTGTCCCTTTGAAAAATTTCCAGAATTTATAACCGTTGGAAATTGCAATGAATTTATTTCTTCTTATTAAATACATTTTGTCTCATTTCTCTTTTCCAATTTAAAATCGTAGAGTGGAAGGTGTTTTAACAAAAGCTTCGTCGTTATCAAACTTTTTTTTCTTCTTATTTTCAATATTATCTAACACAGTTATCGATTTATAGAAGTAAGCTATATAGTAAGCACTTTTATTGAACATTTATTTAAAATATAATTATTATTTCTCTGATTTGTACGATTTGTAAAATGAGATTTTTAGGTGTCGTATAGCAAACTCTCAGAGGGTAACTTGAATAATATTTTCTCTTGTACAGTTAGGAGAATAGTTATAAGCATATATTATGATGTATTATATATATGGCAGGTTAAGAACTAATAACTTTCAAACCTAGAAAAAAAGCATCGCATTTGCAGACAAATATATTTTTCAAAAATACTTGTGATAAAGCTATTTGCATTAAAAAACACATTCTTCTTAAAAATTACAAAAATGTTCTCTTTAATTTGCATTAAAGCAATAAATTCCTAACTCAATCAAATGATGTAAATTCATGTCATATTTTGGTCAAATTTATGATATTACTTAAAATATTTCTTTCAATTATAACATTAACATTAACATAACTTTATTAATATAACATTTGTAAAGTCCTTTAAAAATCCGATATGGCGAAAATTATTAAAACAGTATACTATTAATCGATATTTCAGTTTAATAATATTTCTTAAGGAATTAATATATATATTTATATGAAGGTCTGCTATGTAAAATTTTAATATATTGCACACAAAATATCAAACATAATTGAAATTCTGTAGAATCAAATATATAATATCTTAATTGATATATATTATTAAAAATTGATTTTTTAAAATAAAATATAGCTATATTTTTACTGACAGTTTTTACTACAAGAATAAAAAAAATTTTTTTTTTACATAGGCATGCTTATTTCTTTTTCTGATATTGTTTAAATATTCATTTTCCGCTCCGTTTTCTGAATCTAATTAAAGAGCTTCAACAATCATAATCATTGAATAGCCGCTTACCACAATTTAATGACCAGATTGTTACTGCAGCATTTGATTCCCGTAGAGATTCACCTAGCGTGCAATATCAAATGTTTCTACGATCTGAAGCAGTATACGGTGGGTAACGTGATTGCTTCCATGATGCCCAGAACAGATTTTGGACAATTAGATATCAACTGATTGGATCAACAGCGTGGACATCATAGTGTCAGTTTTCATCCAAGATTGAGTTGCTTATTAGAATTTCATCATATTCCATTGTACGGGATATCGATGCAAATGAATAATCCACGGCAATTTGGACTCGCTTATATATAATAATACGAAATTTATTGAAAATGAAGTAGATTATAAAAATATTTCTGTCATTTTGTAGAACTACTTTTGTACTTTCTTGCGATTTGAAGGTTTAATTAATTTTTGAATTTCCTTATGTTAATGACATTGTTGAGAATATCATTAAATAAAATGTTGAAATAAATAATAAATAAATCTGCTGTATAAAGCTAAATAACATCAATACTTGATTATGTATACATGGTGCATAATGTAATAATTATATTATTACAGCTTGTGGATTACAACTGCTAATTAGTTCTAAATGTGTGAAGAAATACTTTTAAATTAATTCAGAAATATATATCTATGCAATAATGACTAATTATCTAACAGTAGATAATTAGGAAAAATATTTACTTTAAATCTGATGTTTTGCGTTTCAATGAGTACAAATCTTTAAAGAGTAAATTTTTAAATAATCGATTATGCATAATTTATTTATGAATATTGTGTTATTGATTTTACTTATTAAATTATTAAAATTATTTTGTATACATACATATACTTGATGTTACATAATATATCATATTTACATACTATTATAATTTTTATACAATTATTTTATATATATATTTTTATATATTCTTGTATATTCGAAACCTTATATATATATATATATATGTATATAAAGAACGTTTCAAATATACAAGAATTTACGTTATTGTCATTTTCAGATGTGAATTTAATGTTATCTTCTAATTTATATAACCTTCATTAATATATAATTTCATTTATTGTAAAAAAAATTCACAATAATAAGCAATTCCTATGATCAGATAAAATTCGTTTACTGTTTTAGAAAATATTTTACTGAAATATCAAGTTTATGTTAACAATTATAGACTTGTTAATAATTTTACACCGATAATTTAATATTCATCAATAAATGATGCTTTATCGAGTATCGAAAAATTTACTGTTTACATTTTTGACTCGATGAAATCTCAAAGCCTCAGATTTAAAGTAAATCTCTTTCTAATTATCTACTGCCAGATAATTAATCATCATTGTTATTTACATTTTACTTAAAGAGTTCCCATTTCGAAAAGAAACCTCAACCATGATACAGCAAAAAGGAGACAAAAAACAGAAACAAAGAGTTTCCTTCCAAAGTGAAAAATAAAACAAAATCAAATCTTTCCATTTCTTTAAATGTTGCTGTTTGCGTACGAAATTGTATTTTCCCATTCTTTCTTTCTTTTTTTTTTTTTTTTTTTTTTTGTTTTTAAATTCCGCCTTTTTGAAAATCTCCAGGATAAAATTCTTTCTACGCCGCTAACTATGGCAGTTGAATTAATTCCCTTTAATTTCCAGCTAGAAAACGACACACACATTTAGAAGAAGAAGAAGTTCTGGAAGGGAAAATAATAAAATAAAATAGCCTATAATCAGAGAGAGAGAGATAAAAACCGTGGAGAGTAGTCAGGTCAGGAAAATATTAGGTTAATCCTTGAAAAAAAAAATAAGAAAAGAAGTATACTAAAAGAGAACGGTCCCCTAAATTTAATTTTCTCTGCGTCTTCTAGAGTTGTTTTTGAAGTAACGAGGTTATACGAGGATAATTTTTTCTCTACAACCGCCGTTACTCTGTTTTTACTTTCTTTTTTGGTTTATATTCCTTTTTTTTGTGTGTGGACTTAACCTTAAGCCTGTTGGGATCGATTGCAGTGAAGAGATTGCATGTCCATCAACCTATAATGCTTTAACTCCTTGTAGATATTTGTGTAACAAAGCCGCAATTCGGTTAATAACCATCAATTGGATAGTTTGTTATATTTGCAATTAATTTAACACCCTTATATAGATTATAAATTATAATACTATTAGTTTTTTATTTGATTATTTAAACAAATATTTTTCCAAATTTTTGTTTTTAACATCAATAGTCCTATTGTAATACTGAGAGATCGATTCCTAATATATATTTGTTCTACACTGTTTCGGTGTGGTTTTATCATATATAACAGGAGACAGAATATTGAAAGTTTGTATTGTTAGGAAATATTGATATTTTGATTTGTTTATTTGAACAAAGATTTTCCAGATTTTTGTTTTTAACACCAATTGTCCTATTGTAATACATAGACATCGAATTCTAATACGAGTATATATTTGCTAAATTCAATCTTCTCTGTGTCTTCTAGGGTTATTTTTGAAGTAACGAGGTTATACGAGGATAATTTTTTCTCTACAACCGCCGTTACTCTGTTTTTATTTTTTTTTTAGGTTTATATTTTGTTTTTTGCGTTTGGACTTAACTTTATGCCTGTTTGGATCCATTGCAGTAAAGAGATTGCATGTACATCAACCTATAATGCTTTATCTCCTTGTTGATTTACAAAGCCGCAATTCGGTTAATAACCATCAATTGGATAGTTTATTATATTTGAAATCAAATTAATACTCTAAAATAGATTACAATATTTATTATAAAATATAATACTATTGACTTTTTTATTTGTTATTATAAACGAAACTTTTTTATTGATTTTGTTTTTAACATCAATAGTCCTATTGCAATGCATATACATTGAATTCTAATATATATTTGCTAAATTTAATTTTCTCTGAGTCTTCTACAGTTGCTTTTGAAATAACGAGGTTATACGATGATAATATTTTCTCTACAACCGCCGTTTCTCTGTTTTTCTTTTCTTTTTTTGGTTTATATTCCTTTTTTTTATGTGTGGACTTAACCTTAATCCTGTTGGGATCGATTGCAGTGAAGAGATTGCATGTCCATCAACCTATAATGCTTTAACTTCTTTGCAGATATTTATGTAACAAAGCCACAATTCGGTTAATAACCATCAAACAGATAGTTTATTACATTGGTAATTAAATTACTGTAACATATATTATAATATTTATCATGAAATATAATAATATTGATTTTTTATTCGTGTATTTAAAGATTTCCCAGATATTTATTTTTAACAACAATAGTCCTATTCTAATACATAGACATCAAAATCTAATATATATTTGCTCTATACTATTACGGCTTGAATTTATTATAGTAACATTAAATAGTTATTTACATTGAATATATATTCGTATTGCTAGGAGGTGTAAAATACAAAAAAGGATTTTCTAAATTTAATCTCGAACAAATAAAAAAAATATTTCCTTTGGATTTTAAAGATATATATGTTTATCTATAACATTAAACAGTTATTTACATCAATTTGTATAATTGTATTTTTTGGAAGTGTAAAAAACGTTATGGATTACGTTAAACGTGTAGGATTTTATCGTTTTAATCTCGAACTATAATAAAATATGTTTCCTTAGTATTTTTTTAGTTTTTTAAAGATATTTATTTCATATAAACTTAATGCAGAGAAAATCAGAGTTTTTTTATTTGTTTATTAAGCTCTTAAAGTTTGTGTTAATACGGATAGTAAGACGAACGTTAAGAGAATTATGAGATTATTATTTGATTATTTAGCCATTTTTATAAATAAATGGAAGTACTTTTATGACATTAAAATATGATAAATAATGAACAAATATGAAAGAATATTCAGTAACATAATATAATTTCAATGCTCTTTTTACATAATTATCATAATATTTCTATTTCTGCTTAACAATACTGTTTCAACTTATGTAACACTATACACACTAGTATTATTTAACATTTTAAAGTAAACGAGATTATATTGTTTATTTTTCAAATTTCATCATTAGGATCAGTTATCTAGGATGAGCTATCTACGATCAGTTATAAGATCAGTTATCTACGATCAGATATAAGAACAATTATATATGATCAGTTGTATACGATCAGTTATAAGATCAGTTATCTACGATCAGATATAAGAACAATTATATATGATCAGTTGTATACGATCAGTTATAAGATCAGTTATCTACGATCAGATATAAGAACAATTATATATGATCAGTTGTATACGATCAGTTATAAGATTAGTTATCTACGATCAGATATAAGAACAATTATATATGATCAGTTGTATACGATCAGTTATAAGATCAGTTATCTACTATCAGATATAAGAACAATTATATATGATCAATTGTATACGATCAGTTATAAGATCAGTTATCTACGATCAGATATAAGAACAATTATATATGATCAGTTGTATACGATCAGTTATAAGATCAGTTATCTACGATCAGATATAAGAACAATTATATATGATCAGTTGTATACGATCAGTTATAAGATCAGTTATCTAAGATCAGATATAAGAACAATTATATATGATCAGTTGTATACGATCAGTTATAAGATCAGTTATCTACGATCAGATATAAGAACAATTATATATGATCAATTGTATACGATCAGTTATAAGATCAGTTATCTACGATCAGATATAAGAACAATTATATATGATTAGTTGTATACGATCAGTTATAAGATCAGTTATCTACGATCAGATATAAGAACAATTATATACGATCAGTTGTATACGATCAGTTATAAGATCAGTTATCTACGATCAGATATAAGAACAATTATATATGATTAGTTGTATACGATCAGTTATCTACGATCAGGTATAAGAACAACTATATATGATCAGTTGTATACGATCAGTTATAAGATCAGTTATCTACGATCAGATATAAGAACAATTATATACGATCAGTTGTATACGATCAGTTATAAGATCAGTTACCTAAGATCAGCTATATCATTAGGATTCAGTTTCAAAAATATTTCTATTTCAAATAAAAGTAAATGTTTCATTAAAAACATTATTCATTTTACATTTTGAAAATCCCTTTATTGTCAACTTATTTTGTATTTTTTTTTTTTTTTTTTTTTTTTTTTTTTTAGAATTTTTGTATTTATACTGCTTACAATCTTGGGAGCATTTCCCGGATTTTGGATCAAATCTTGACTTTCAGAAACGACACTCAATCCGAAAATAATAACTCAGCAATAACAAAAAAAATCCTGAACTAGGAAACACCGAACTCGATTAAAAGATCTCTGACAAACTTAGCGTTCCTAATGCGGTAATTAAGTGTTCCTACGAGTGCTGTGTTTATTACAGTGTGAAACGTTGTTCTCCACATCAGTGCACACTGAAAAGAAGAACATCGTTCAAACTGCAGAGTCGTTAAGAACTTTTTCGGATTGATTTACTTGGGTTGCTCATTCTTGGATATGATATAGTGACGCTTGGGGCATCGTAAAATAAACAACCAATTGCCCAAACTGGGGAAGACCATATTTCAATCTACAAGAAAGATGAATAAGTATGTCAAAAAATTCTTTAGTATTTCTGATAGCTTGATGATTTCTGTTATTTCACTATCAGTAATTTCATTTAGATTGCTATGATTATAAATAATTGATTTTATTTTTGTCTTAATGAAACATGTTATGGTTGCAAAAAATGGAAATGCAATTGTCATTGCGCTTTTAATGAAATGGATGATGGTTTGTTTTATAAAGAACATTATTTCATTATTTAGCAATTTCCTTATGATATTTACTGTTTGTTTAACTTCATTTCTTAATAAATAATTCAGTAATTTTTAAAATTAACAATAGAGTGACATGTTAATTTTTCTTTTCTTATAATTTAAAAGAAAAATATACAATAAGTCAAAAGTTTTGCACTTATTTTATAAGAGTAAAAAGTCGATAAATGAATCCATCTTGCCTACTGTGCAGATGCAATTAATTGAGTCATACTAAACATTATGTTTTACACTAAAAATATTGTGGTATATTCAAAATGTGGAATATTTTTCTCTGAGGAAAATGTTGCTTAGTACGTTACCTTAACTTGTTCTTTACCATTTTTGTTCTGAGGAATACTTTTGCCAGTAAAGAGAAAGCCATGAATCATTTTTGCTCATAAAATGAAAGTTTTTCTTCCAGATTATTATTCTTAAATTAAAAACAAGCAAATGTGTTTTATTGGACCTGATGGCTGAGTGAGTAGACCTCTGGTGCTCATTGCCACAGGCTTCGGGTTTTAGATCCGGAAATGCCATGTATGTTTGAAGTGGTTCGGAATCCACTTTAAACAGTAGTTCCACGTCTACTATGACTATAGAACACTGGGCAGAGTGCTGACATGGGTACCTCATAAAAAGAAGCATATCCTGTCTTGAAATCTGCCAGTAGGAAGACAGACATGGACCGCCGAAATATGTTTCATTAAAAACAAAGGTATACATTAATACATCTGACACTTCTCTCTAGGCAAATTAGATAGTAATAAAAAATTAATATATATATTAAAATATAGCGTCATTTTTATTACTTAAAGTTAATAGTACAAATATCAATTGAATTTAAATTCTTACGTGATAGAAAAAATGTATTATTATTTCCAACACTAACCACATATACAATTAATGTTATTTATAATTTATTGTTTACTTTATGAGGAGTACTGAATTTAATTTGAGAACCTTCAAACAAAAAAATATGATATTTTCAATCCGAAAGAATCTTAAGAATCTGAGATCCTTTAGCCATATTTAAAGTAAGAATTTCATTTTTATTATATATTTATACAAGTACAGTTGAAATTATCACGGATAAAATTTAAATTATTTTAAATTGTACACAACTGTACTGTAATTAAAAAAAATGGTTTGTAACTTGACAAACAAATCTGATTTTCATAAATTTTATTTAAAGAAGTAGCAAAAACCTTTAGGTACTTCAAGTTGTTTTCGATGTGAAATATTAACGTATTGGATAATAATAAAAAAATATCAACGAAAACAATGTCACCTCCTTCATTTTTTTGCCTTTTTTCTAGAGTAATCTTAAAAATTTCGATAATCAAGATGCGTAGAATCGATTCTTAAGTGCTGCTCCTGAAAAAGCAGGGAATGAAAGGAAAGAAGAAAAAAAGGAAGGATAGAAAGAGAAAGATAGAAAAAAAGATAGAACATGTAACGCGCATTCTCCGTAGGATCATTGATCGACACCGTTTCCCATTTTCGAAACGAGACATTTAATTTTTCGACTTAACGGATACGGTAGGGGGAAAATATTCAATATATTTTGTGTCCTAAATCGTAAAAAAGTTATAAATACCGAAAGGATCGGGGCTAATTTAAAAAATTAGATAAATAAAATATAAGCAAAAATCGAAAAGAATTTTCTTCATTAGAAAACAAAATATCTGGCAGAATTTGGTTCAATTTTGAAATCGTCATATATTTAAATGAAAAATACTGGCAAGCATGTCTCTTAATGCATCTAAAATTATGATTGTTTTAAAAATATTAATGAATATAATATACAATTTACTACTTTCAAAATTAACATTTTAGCTTTGTTATGTCGTTATGTGTTTCTTTAAACAGTTTCACTTTCTTGCAGTCATTTAAATGTGTGGTTAATTCATATTTAGTTAATTAAGATGATTTTATATTTGTTAATTTCTTGTCCAATATTTTACATTCTTAGATTTCAAATGCTTTTGTTATATTCATTAAAACACAAAATAGTACTTTATTCAGTCATTCTAAAAGTAAAATACCAGCCTCTTATATTATGGTAATTAGAATTGAAATAATAAATCATGGAAAGTATATTTTGTTAATTGTGGAAAATAAAAACATAATTTCATGCAAATATAATTATTATTTTTGTATTTTGATAAATTGCAACTAATATATCAGATGGTTAGAGTTAGGCAATTATTTTACAAATTCATTTTATCAAAAAAAATATTAAAAATTTTCTCTGTTGTCCTATTGTAATTGGATATGTACGACAGTCGTAATTATATTGTTCTTTAACGGATACGGTAGGGGGGAAATATTCAATATATTTTGTGTCCTAAATCGTAAAAATGTTATAAATACCGAAAGGATAGGGGCCTATTTAAAAAATTAGATAAATAAAATATAAGCAAAAACCGAAAATAATTTTCTTCATTAGAAAATTAAATATCCGGCAGAATTTCGATCAATTTTGAGAAAGTCATATATTTAATATTAACAAACTTGTCTCTTTATGCATCTAAAACTGTGATTGTTTTAAAAATATTAATGAACATATTAAGGATCGGCGCCAATTTAAAAATTAGATAAATAAAATATAAGAAAAAACGAAAATAATTTTCTTCATTAGAAAACAAAATATCCGACAGAATTTGATTAAATTTTGAAAAAGTCATATATTTAAATGAAAAAAAAACTGACAAACTTGGTGATTTATTCAACTAAAATTGTGATTGGTTTAAAAATATTAATGAACACATTATATAGTTTACTATTTTTAAAATTAAAATATGAACATTTATTTCATTTAACAAAATTATTTAAAGATTAGGTTTTTAATGCTGTCGTTATATGAACGTTTTTTAAAATAGACGTTTAAATGTGTGGTTATAAATACTGAAAGGATCGGGGCCAATTTAAAAATTAGATCAATAAAATATAAGCAAAATCGAAAAGAATTTTCTTTATTAAAAAACAAAATATCCGGCAGAATTTGGTTCAATTTTGAGAAAGTTATATATTTAAATGAAAAATACTGACAAACATACTTCTTTATGCATCTAAAACTGTGATTGTCTTAAGAATATTAATGAACATATTATATAGTTTATTATTTTCAAAATTAACATGTTAATATTTAATTTATTTAAAGAAACTATTTAAATATTAGTTTTTTAATGATGTTGTAATATGTGTGTTCTCTAAAACAGTCCTTTAAATATGTGTTTAATTCAAATTTAGTTAATTAACATGATTTCTTAATTGTCCAATATTTTTTCAAGAGTTTAAATATTTTAGTAGCAGCTCAATAATATCTTGGTTGTTAAGAAAAAGTATTTGAAATTTTAGTTTTAAGTTTTTAACTGTTCGATCATTCACAATAAAGTAACAACAGAAAATTTTATACTTGTTAATGACTTTATTTTTATTTTCTGAAATGTTGCCAAATTCATCACGAATTAATAAGGAAGCATTTTTTTTTTTTAAAAATGACTCTTAATTTCACAAACTTTATTTCTATTTTAGATATATCCTTAAAATCTATTATCTGGCTTTCAAGAATTAGATAATTATATAAATATTTCATTATCTTGCAAAACATTTTAACGATTCTATTATCCTTTAATTAAAGATGATCTATTATAGTAGTTGGAAAATTGCTTATTTATATTTAGTAAAAACATATTATTTAGTGCCAAGTTCGCTCTTTGTTTAAAAGAATATATTTTTGTTATTTTATGAGGAACTGTAGATTAAAAAAATAATTATCTTTCAAAGTATCATGCAAAAAATTAAAATAATAACTAACACAAATTGTAATGATAAAATTTCATGAATGTTTCAAACCTATTTTTATTTTAAGAAACATTTAAATATTAAGTAATAATATGATGCAAATTTCAAATTTTTATAGATTTAATTTTCTTTAAAAGTATAATTTAGAATTGTTTCTTCTAAATAATTTTAATTTAAGTCAATATTATTATTTACACTAATAGGAGAATTGCATATTTTGAAGTTAGTTATAAAAATTCAAATCAGTAGATTTCATTATTTTTATGAAAATTTCAATACTGCGTATTATATGAAAATTACAAATAATTTACGATAATTAGATATCGTAATAAGAAAATCATAAAAATATTCATCTTAGATATGAAAAGATTATAAATATACCACCAAAATTGTATAATAATATTGCATAACAGTCAGTAAATTGAATATTATTTTATCGGAGTTAATTGCATTTTGATAAAATAACTTTGTACAAACTTATAAATAGCATTTAAAAAAATTATCAACGAATTAAATAAACTAAGAAAGATTTTGTTCTACGTTGGTATATATTTAGGGTCATATTATGCCTTTTTTGGGAGTGTAGAAAAGGGAATCCGTATTGCATCTATATTTTCAGATATGTTTCATTGTATGTTTTTGAGATTAAATAATATTACATAAACTAATGTGGTGAATTTAAAAAGGGAACTCAGCATTGGGATGATAATATTAGAAAATTTATGCATATATATCATTTTTTTTACAAAGTGACTCGTCATGATAGTGACTTTGAATGTGGAAGAAATAGTTTAGTTATAACTGAAGAAATTGAAAAACTTGTCAGTGAAAAATTTAAAAGTTATATCATATTTTGCTGATATACCTTATCCTCTTGGTTTTGACAAGAATTCAAGAAAATGTCAAGGATGTCAAAGCGATGGCCCCATTGTACTTTTTCAAGAATCAAATACATTTGTATCACTGAGTTAGCTATGATACCCTTTACATCAAAGGCTTAGAAGAGTCAGCTCGTCAGATTACTCTGAGGCCCATAAGTTAAAACCTTGAAAGTTTTAGGATATAAAAAATATTTGCTGAGGATGTGAATTGGGTTTTTTTTTATATGTTTAACATTCATAATAAATAATAATTAACAACGACGCATTGGGCCTAGAGCGATGTACAAAATGAAATTCATATGAAATGACAATGTATCAATAGTTAGTAGGACGAATCCCAACTATTTAGAATGTTGATATAACCAACAAGAAAATTTTTCCTTAGGAAAAATGATATAAAATCGTACATTTGTTTTTCTTAATCATTTCGATATTTTCAACAAAATAATGCTTCTAGTTATATACAAGACCTCTTTTCAACTAATCAATTGCAGTTTTATTATATAGATGCCATCGAAAAGACAGAAATAGATTGAGTTTTCCGTCACATAAGCTCGTTACTGTCCATCAACACTCAATATCATTGAAATTCTATTGAAGTCGTATGGCAGACAATAAAAAATTTATCAACTGAATCCGACAAACTTTTATTGCTCGTTATCTATATAGTCATCACAGAATTCAAGTAATGCGAATTTGTTTGAAAATAGTAATAAATTTCAAGTACTAGTAAATAATTATATAAAAAAAAACATTTAAAGTTGACTTTCAGTTCATTTTATATATTACAACTTTTTTAAAGCTTAGTTCTAAAAATACATATATATTATGATATAGCTCATAATTAAATTTTTAAGTTGTGCGTATTCTAAATTAAATTCACAACCGAAGCATTTAATTAGAAAAATTGTTTTATTAAAAATCGTTTTTTTTTTTAATATAATGAAAAAGAAAATTGTAAAATTGTAAACTTTTTCTAAGAAACTGTCTTTTAAATTTCTATATCAATATATCAGTTATACATTTAAAATCAACTGCATAGTTATACTCTGAAAAGTTATATAAAAAACCACAATCATTTAAATAGTCATAAATAATTCTTTTCTGAATTCTGTGTTAAAAATTGAAGAGGTTTTTTACTACATTACGCTTCAGAAAATTTATTGAATAACTAAAATGCTTCCGTTTAAAGGTATGGCTGTGTTTTCACTTGTGTAAACTGAAAAAGTATTTTTTGTTCATACTCTCAGTAAAAAAGATTTTAAAAAGTAACTGTTTTCAGATTTTCTGAGTGCATTGTAGCATTAAATTTTGCTTGGGGAGTTGTTTATCAAAAAAAGGTAGAAAAATGTCAAAAAAATTTTCTTTTAATTTCCAAACTGCACTCTCTCGAAATACGAAGCTTAATTGTTTCAGCTCAGTTCTCTCTTTTTTTAATAGTCCTATTATCATTATTAGCATATCTTTTTCTAGCTTTTTCTGTTTTTAAATATAACCTGAAAATGATATGTTTTCTAAGAAAATTTGCATAATTTTCCGGTTTTTAACTCTGCTCTTGTCAAAAGAAAGAGTAAGTAAAAGTGTAATTTTTCTAATTAGCGTTTTTATTAATGGAATATTTTTAAAAATATGCGTTCGTCCATGATTAATCTTGTGCAAAGAAATATCTGAGTTAATTTATTAGTTTGCATTTATTTACGATTATACGGTGAAAAACAATATTTTTAGTGTATTTAAATAGTCGAGAAAAAGTTCTAAAAAATATTTATCTCATAAATATAAACAAAGTGCTACCATTCTTTATGGCCATTTATCTTCCATTTTTATTTAAGTAAAAAGATTATGCTTAATATCATCATTTATTAGTGTAAATATGAAAAAGGTTATGAGATATTTTTTTGTGAAAATATGTTGAATTAAAAAATAGTTCTAGTAAATAAATTATTCTTTATAAAATCTAGTAGTTAATATAAACTATTTATATATTTGTTCTAAATGTTCATAAGAACTATTGAAATTTTAAATATTTGAATCATAATCTAAAAGTTTCTTATAGATTTGTAAAAATATATTTGTTTCTTGTAGATTTGTAATATGATATAAGTTTCTTGTAGATTTGTAATAGGATATATGTTTCTCGTAGATTTATAATAGGATATATGTTTCTTATAGATTTGTAATAGGATATAAGTTTCTTGTAGATTTGTAATAGGATATATGGATATATGTTTCTTGTAGATTTGTAATATTTATAATATATATGTTTCTTGTAGATTTGTAATAGGATATATGGATATATGTTTCTTGTAGATTTGTAATAGGATATATGGATATATGTTTTTTGTAGATTTGTAATAGGATATATGGATATATGTTTCTTGTAGATTTGTAATAGGATATAATATATGTTTCTTGTAGATTTGTAATAGGATATATGGATATATGTTTCTTGTAGATTTGTAATAGGATATATGGATATATGTTTCTTGTAGATTTATAATAGTATATATGTTTCTCGTATATTTATAATATATGTTTCTTATAGATTTGTAATAGGATATAATTTTCTTGTAGATTTGTAATAGGATATATGTTTCTTGTAGATTTATAATAGGATATATGTCTCTTATAGATTTTTAATAGGATATAAGTTTCTTGTAGATTTGTAATAGGATACATGTATTTTGTAGATTTGTAATATGATGCATGTTTCTTGTAGATTTGTAATAGGATGCATGTTTCTTGTAGATTTGTATTAGATCATATAATGAATGTTCTTTGATATAACGGTTTTGCTTTCTCTTTTATTACTGATTGTGAAGACCCTTCTTTGTGCAAAGGAAGTATTATTGAGGTATACAAAATCCATTTAAATGCTTCAACATTTCAAATTAAATAAAATCTCATTAAAATAAATATTAATTAATTAAGTTTTAAAGATGTTTATAAATATTTTATTTAATTTGGGAAAATTACAGTGAAATATATTCAATTGATCCTACTCTCTATAGAAATATTTATTCATAAATATAAGTTAAAAGTTGTTAAGCAATGTTTAATCATGAGAGTACTTAATAGTCTTAAATACATTTAGTGCAAAATAATATTTTGTTGTAAATAGTGTTCAATAAATTTACCGTTAAATAAGCATAATCGGTAACATGCAAAGAATTATAAGAAACATCTATTAAGTTTCATTTTATAATTGACGATTTTAGCTCATTTTAGCTTTTTTTTCTAAA
Source organism: Caerostris darwini (assembly GCA_021605075.1). NCBI lineage: Eukaryota > Metazoa > Arthropoda > Arachnida > Araneae > Araneidae > Caerostris > Caerostris darwini. Next base: position 329,052 of record BPLQ01000804.1, on the reverse strand, counting down.
TTTAATTTTTTCTATATTTATATACTTAAGTTTCCTTATACGCAGCATTTATGAAGAGTAAAAAATTGAAAATATCCTTAAAATTTTAAGAATTTTAACAAATAAATATTAATCTATGTAAAAATAACTAAAAAAAAAAATCTTTAAAATTTAAAAATTAGGAAATTAAACAAAAAATACTTATCGTGTATTTTTAATTGCAGATATTTCATTTTGATTCATTCAATTCAACAAATAATGTATGGTATAATATTAATCACAAATTAACTATAAATAGCATACAAATACATAAAATATTTATTAGCAAAAATTTATGCATAATCACTTTGTCATTTCATACAAAGTTGCATGCTTTAAATTTTATTTTTCAAGGATGATATAAACCTATTTAATATGCCGAATTAAGTTACATTAAAGTGTTTACTTAAATTTATTTGTTTGCGATTATATACTTCATAAAAGAATTTAATTAATTATAATGAGAAGGACTAAACACATGCTTCAGTTAGCGTATTGGGAAAAATAGTGTGAGTTTTATTGAAAACATCCTAAAGTCCCAAAATACTATTATGCATATTTAACAAGTAGTTAATATTATAAGAAAATAGAGGACCAGGTAGACGTTGTCCTGCAGTGAAAAAAAAAAATTAAAAATTAAAATATAATAAGCAGCGCCACCTATCGTGTCCAATTGTAAATCCAAACTATCTAGGGACCCACTCAAACACACACAAAATTTCATGAAAATCGGACCAGCTGTTTAGGAGGAATTCAGTGACAAACACACGTACAGAAGAATTATATATATATAAAGATATTTTTGAAGAATTTTTAATTTTAAATGATTTAGATTTTTTAATAGGAAATCAATTCATTATTATTCATTTTTTAAACTTTTTATAATTGGAAAATAATTTTGGCAGGAATTGCGAGGAATATTTTCATCATAAGATATGCCATCTCAGATTCATCTTAGATTATATCCATTTCAAAATTTAAGACAAAATAATACGTAAACATTTTGAATAAAATGAACAGTAATACGTACAAATTTAAATTAAGTAAGAATTCCTCGAAATTTAAAAATTGGAGGAATAAATAATAAAATATACTTCATGTCTTTAGAATATAAATAGTTAAATTAAAAAAACAAATGCATTCAATTCAACAAATAATTTATTAAATAATACCTTAATTACGTTACTAAAGTTATTCTTTTGCCCTCAGAACAACACAGATTACTATTTTATAAAAGAAGTGAAGTTAGTTGTTTTGATAGCAAACTCACGTTTTAATCTCAATTTCCTCGGCATTAGGAACGGCGTTCTTTCCAAATAACTGACGTGACCTGAAGGCCTTAACAGCTGGGTTTCTAATATTCAACCCGGTGTATATAAAACCTAAAGCTTCTGATTATTGTACGAATTTAATCAAATCAAAGTGTTTGGGAAACTCTGAAAGTGAAAAGTCATTTAGCCTCAGGAAGAATAAGCGAATTAGTTATGTGAAGCATGGTAAATAAATTGTTTCTGAGTAACTATATTTAGCCATGTTACTTATTTTTAAATGTTAATATATTAATCATTAGAAGAATTTAGGAAATGCAGTAAACTATCCCAATTTGGATTTGGGCTATCACGTTTTTAAAATTATATAAACACTCATATATTGAAATCATTGTTTAAGATATTAAAAGTCATTTTAGGATAAAAATAAATTAATAAATCCTTTGTTTAAGGATTGGAAGTTTAATGTTTCCTGAAAGAATAATCAAACTTTTGCTTAATAAAGTATTTGATAATAAGTTTCGTTATGATATTTGACTTTATTACTTATTTGAAATAAGTATATTAGAATAACAACAGTTAAAAGAAAAATTGAATTGCATTTGTTTATAAAAATTATAGTTAACATTGGAAATTTTGTAAGATAAATAACTTAAACACTGCCACGTTCTAAAAAAATTCAAAGGATCTTAAATTCTTATTATAAAATAATTAGCTACAAATTTTATCTTCATAAAAAAGAATTTTCACTTGTTGAAATCATAGTAATTATATTTCAGTCGGCGTTACGCCAAAGTCATTTTTAATCGAAAGTTTATAGATGAGGGCCTGATGATCGAGTGATTAGAGCTCTGCGCTTGGCGTCACAGGTTTCGGGTTCGATTCCTGTCTGTGCCATGGATGTTTGCAGTGGTTCGAAATCTATTTTAACCGTAGGTTCCGGCCAAATATGATGAATGGAAATAGGGCTGACAACCCTACACCGTAAAAAGTCAGCGTCACGCAGACAAGTCAGACTTCTACCTTCGGGTGCTTCATCACGACAGAAGCTGACCTCTTTTCCCTCCTTCCATGAGACCACACGGGTTCATGGACTTGGTGTAGATGTTGATGTCTACCAAGTGAGAGAAGAAGCAAGTTTATAGATTAATCACTTCAATAAATAAAACCGTAATGAAAACTACGCAAAGCGCTGCATTTCTTAACATGCAAAGAATTTTGATCTATCATGATTATTATTTCTGTAATATGATGCTACAAGTTTCTTATAATTTACTATAATTTGCAAATATTTCTGTTTAATTTGACATTAAAACTAGTTATTTACTAATATAATATAAGTTCATTAATATAAAATTTCAAAATGTTTCTACCTTACATTAAATACAAGTAATTATTAGGGGCATTGATGTGAAGTTTTAGGTTTTAAATATTAGAGGAAATTTATTAAGTAATTTCTGGTTGATAGTAATTTGAATCTTCTCTAATTTTCAGTTTGCGTGATAAATCGCGAGAGTTCATTCACTGTTCAAAATAAGGTTGTATCACTGTGGCTTTAAAGCTAATTTACTCAACAGCTTAAATTCTCAGGGATAAATAAGTTTATCTAAACTTCCAAAATTGTAAGATTACCCTCATTTTTTATTTTCTAATATTATATTCATCTGTTACATAACAAAGCAGAGAAACCACCCAAAAATTCCCCCTGTAATACAAAAGAAATTCTTACAAATTTAAGCAAAAGTAGAAAAATGGGATCGAAATATCTTAATCTGTGATTATTAATTAATAAAAACTGCAGTTAAAACCATTTATAAAATAATTACTACAAAATTATATGCATTCTTTTTTTAAAAGTATTGGTAAACAATAAGCAGAGCCTATTATACTCTCGTTTATTTTTATTGTTTACCAAAACTGATACATGATCTAAAAGATTTTGCAACCTGTAATAATCGAATCAACTTCCTGCCTTTTCATCATGTCGGGCCACTTAAGGTTCAATTTCATCATTACCCACATCCGACTTGATTTAACACGTCCCCATGTTTTTTGAAAAGAAAAATATTGGAGCATTTCCTGTTGCTCATCTTTGGCACTTCTATTGACTTTCCCCATTCTTTTCTGCTGTCTCTTTTATCCTGCTCCAATCAATTTTACTTTGTCCGCTTCCGCCACCGCAGTGTTCCGGATGTCTTGTTTCTTTCATCATCATGTCTAGATGACTTTCTTTTCACCTTGGAGATTCGAACGTTCATCTCCAGACAAGAGATCCTTCGTCCACCCTCTTCTTCCACCCTGGGCTCTTAAACCCCATCCATCACCGAAACAAGCAAGGTCCCCAACACTTTTCAGGAGAAACTTGAGAATCGTTTCTAATAAAGAGATTTTCTGCTTTTGTCTCTATCTTCAAGAGTGGTGCTGCATTCTTGTTTTCGAGGGTTTTAAGTGTTTCTTGAGGGATGTTTCGTTTTTCATTATGAATGAAATTCCATAAAGCAACGAAACATGCAATAGATACTTATCGAAGACATAAATCGTAAGCCCTTCTTATTAATAAAGAGTTAAAAACTAAAAGAACTCATTTTTTATTTGAAAAAGATTTCGGTAGAAACTTTCTGCTCAATACAAATATATCTTGAATGCTAAGGGTTTTGAATGGTAAACAAAGAGATATTATGTACATTAGCTTTTCAAAGTAAAGTTTTAAATTTGATAAATATTTTAATGTTTAATCAGTCAATAAACAATTATTAATACAAAATTAAGATTTTATTTCTTCTGAAAAATCATTATAATTTTGCATTTTATGAAAAGAAATACTCTAACTCGATAATTAAAAAAAAAAAGATGAAAACAGGGTTTTAATATTTCTGCATGTAAAATTAATAAAAATAGAATAAAATTAATAAAAATAGAAAGAAATATCAAAATTTATATTTGATTGGGAAAACAGTGAAATATGCATATCCAATTCAGATACATACTCCTCTTATTATATTTAAAGTCTAATTCCATGTTTAAGAAAAATAGCAATAAATTCCAATCCCTAAAAAATTAAAAATGTATCCCAGAATCTCTTAACGTCTTTGTTAGTATTTTAAACAAAATTATAAAATTTCGTTTAACGCTAATTTAAAAAAAGATGGGAAGAAAAAGAAACAAACCGATGTTCTTCGATTAAGGGCAGAAATGCCCCACAACCTAAGCTTTGTACAGATTGCTGTATTGAAAATTATGATGATTGGATATATTTATCTGATTTCAATAAAGCAGGTCATTTTACTATCAAAAAAAGAAGAAAAGATTTAAAATATTTATTCAGAGAAAACAAGGAAAGTTTTACAGTTATCACTGGTTCTCTTATAACTTAAGACTTAACGTTATAAGTTGATTACGTTTACAATTCTGTAACAAATTTCTTATAGAAAACATTTTAGAAAAACAATGTCGAAAATGATGTCACGAACGAAACGAAATCATTACAAAATATGTGAACACTTTCATTAACACTTATTTAATGTAGATATATCGAATAAAGAAAAAAAAATTAAATATTAAATTAGTATAACTTTTAAACTTATTTACTTTTATTATATTTCCCTATAAGAAGTTTAGTTTAATAATTTAAAGAACGTTTTAAAATCATTTATGCAGCGCTGCTTTAATCACACTAAATTAATTACCATTTAATGCAATGGCTTTCTAAATTAAGTTTCTGAATTTATTAAAAAATAAACCAGCGGAAAGTTCAGCATATTATTTGCAGAATTTTCCACTTTGTTTAAAAACATTAAATATTTTATACATTTTGTATGAAAGGTTTTTACATTGTTTACGAAAGTAATACTAACTTTACGACAGTTCATTTTTTCATTAATTTCAAAAATAAAAACGGTAATCACAATTTTTACAGTTTGATTATATTAATGAACCTCATCCTAAAATAATTTATTAATTATATTCAATATTTTGTAACGATATTCACATAACTATTACTAATAATTATAATCAATACGTGTGTTTAAATATTATAAGAATTAGCTGAATTTCTTACATCTAAATTGTTTTGACCAAATAAATCACATATTACTCATCATGTTAGCCTTTACGTATTGCGGGAATCGTGTTACAGTATTCATATACTCCTTATCGATGGGCAATGAAGGGTTGTCAGTGCAATCACTTAAGGGGAACTGATCTGCATTTGAAGCACCCGGAAAGCTCATACCAGACAGACAATGCGAAATGCTTACAAAATCTGTCTCAATCACTATCGAGTATCCTTGTTCTTGAACACAGTTATTACATTCATCACCACAAGTATATTCAAACCTTCAACCTTTTGTATCTAGTATCGCAAGCTACTTTTGAAAATTTAACGAATTTGGGACCTTCATTGTCAATATATGGTTTAACGATATAATATATTAGATTATTGGAGCGCAACGTAGATATATTTCCTGGAGCACAACGTAGATACGGAGCACTCCAGGCAACTTCTGATACTGCAAAATAATCTACAAACACAACCTTCAATCTGGCTCTCAGTGTGAGTTTCTTAGAATTATACAGTGGAATGCAGATGGTTCGTCTCATCATCATCAGTGACATTTCTACGGTTTTTCTTTGTCTTCACAGCACTTTCACTGAATTAAACTGACTCCTGACCCTATCTGTCTCATGTGTGATAACTAGGAAGAAATGGATATATCTCACCTTGCTTCCTGTTCTGCACTGTCCTGTTGTATGGAAGTTTTATTGGATTGCCAGACTTAAATTGATTGAATAACTGATGCCATTTGCTTATTTATTAATTTTTTTTTTTGTATTTCTTATGATATCTACAATCCTGTACATTTACCATTAGAAATAAAAAAATATATATTAAATTATTTTTTAAATACGATTTTCTGAACTCGTAAAAAGCATACTTAAGGTTTAATTGAATATTGGTACAGCTTTTTATAAAATTTGCATTCATCTAGAAATTTCAAAACAAATTCAATGCCAATCAACGTTTTTAGGTATTACTTAAACCTCTTTTGATTTTATAACATATTTTATCAATCCAGTTCTCTATAATTGCAAAAATTTAAAACATATCAATGTTTCCATGAACGAAACACGGTTCCTTTTTACATTCCTGCGATAATTTTCTTGAAGATTTTCGGTAGATTAAATGAGCAGTGAAAATCATGCGACGAACAAGTCCATTTACAAGACTCCTGAGTGTTTTCGAGAGCTGCATAACTCGAGGAGTACAACCGCTCTCCAATAATTACCAACCCCTTGAGCTGGAATTCGCAATTACAGAATCCTTCGCATGGTCTGAGAAGACTGCTAAGTTTTAGAGTCTCTTGAATTCTGGTTTCCATCTATTTGCATTTCATTTTAAGTAAATTGTCAAGATGCTCTCTAAAGTAATCAGAAGTGTATCGCATAAATTATTTTAGTCGGAGATTTAAACTTCCTCGGTAAATATAGAAGCTTATGAAAATCCTTAAAAAAATATTTACTCTATATAAACTAAATGAGTTGATTAAATTTAGGAAGATAAATATTAGCTTAACCGAAAAAAAATATGAGATAGAATTCAAACATTCATTTCAATATTTCATTTTACTATTAAAAATTATAATCATTTAATTCTATATAAATTAACTCTTGGACAGACTTGATAGAATTGTGGTAAATTTCTTCGCTTTATATTTTAACAGTGTCATTCAATGAAACAGCTCCTTGATTCTGACATGCTTCAAACATTAAAAAAATTAAATGACAGCATTAAAATTATATATAAATTATATTTAATTTCATATAGACATTATATATCATAATATATCCATCTATTTTTTTATGGAATTTACAACTTTAAAAATGCTATTTCTAGCTTATTGATTTATCTGTTTTTTTATAAAAACAGCATATTTAAACAAATTATGACGAAACTTTCACTAGATTTATTGGATAATACTGAATTTAGAAAATATTGTAATAATTTTTCTTTGGGTAATAATTCACAGGTACTATTAAATGCATAATCGTACTATAAGTACTCATAAGTACATTTACGTTTTATTACTATTTGGTTAAAAGACAATTCAATTTATATTAACTTGCATATCCTATATTAATTACTTAGAAATAAATATATAACTAATTATACTTATTGGATAGAAATTAAGTTTTCTGTTATAGATTTATTTTTGTTGTGTTGTGTTGTTTATTCAGTATGAAAAATCCGAGAAAATTATTATTAAAGCTTTCTGTACTGAAAATATTGGTTACGAAGAAATTATGGTTATAGAAACTTGAAGTGTTGATTAACAATTTTCAACAACATAGAACTACTACAATTAAAAAAACAAGTAATAATAATAACAAAAAAAATAAATAAAGTCAATTCCTACTTTTTTTTTCACTAGATTGCAGAAAAGTCCTTTACGAATAAAGTTGAAATTTTCCTCTTGCATCTGGAGCCATCTATTATTAGATATATGCAACTTAAATCTAAAAAAACTAAAATTAATCAATTAAATTTAATGAATGAATTAATATTTGAAAAAAACTGTATTAACATCAAGTGTCCTCCACTGCAAGTTCAAAAAAATGTATTCGAACTTGAATAGAGGAATAAAAAGTATGTTAATAACGATTGAAAATTTGAACAAGATATATATAGGGAGAGTGTGAACTAATAGTAGGAATTGAAAGAGACAAAAAATAAAATATATTTGTTAATTTTGATTTACCATGAACATCATAATTTGAACAAGATATATATATATACATATATATATATATAGAGAGAGAGAGAGATATGGAGAGTGTGAACTAATAGTAGGAATTGAAATAAACAGAAATTCGCCAGATCCGGTTACTAATCAAATCCTCTTATACCATCCATTTTTATTCTTCACCAAGGCAGCAAACAACGGCAGGACGATGCCTCATTTGCGGTAACAACATTTCTCTGTTCGAGAAGAGAGTGTTAAAAACGTAATGACCCGCTACCACCAACAATCCAGGTCAAACAAAACACGGCAACAGCTCTGCTCTGATGCTAGTTTAAAATTCCACCTAACACCAAAGAAGACGAGAGAGGGAAAACTCGAAACATCTGCATCAGATAAATCGCTGTCGGACGCCGAGGAGAACAAGAAAGTTCTTGGAAAGCAGAGGATGCGATCTTAGGCGGGGGTGGTGGAAGACCGTCTTGGTGGATGGCGAAGGGGGTGCGTGGCGATACATACACAACTGGCGACTTGGCAATCTTTTAGTCATTTACCGCCATTGTAACATTTTTAGAGGGTGGTTGTCGAGGCAAGGAGGTAGGCGAGACGCCTTCGATGTAGGACGGAGACCAGGACAGCGTAAATGTCGCCGCAAGAAGAATTTAGTTGACGTCTTCCTGGTTACATTAAGGATAGTAGTTTTAAGCATTGTTTTCTTTTTATGGCATGGTATTTTTCTGAGGAATGTTTATCGCTTCTGGAGATAAAGTTAGTTGCATAAAGTAGGGTCGTAAGTTGCGGAAATTTCATGTGCAAATATTTTTTTTTTTTTTTTTTTTTGTTCCTAAAAGCATAAAATGTTTCAATTTTTTTTTGACTAGATGTATTCATCTTTTATAGCCACTATTGCTATTTGGTTAAACACAATATTTGTTTTAATGCATCTATTTTGGAAAGCAAGGGTAATGGGTTCTATTATATTCATCTTAAATACAAATAAGTAATTTAGTTCAGTTCTCATAAGTTCAGCTAAATGAAAAAGGTAATTTTAATTGAATATTTAATTTGGAATATTTTATGCATTATTACAAATCCTGACTAAAAGTAAAAACATATTTGGTTTTTTTTTTTTAATTTCAATTCCCAAATTTTACTAGAAATTTTTAGAAAAAATAAGTGGTGATAAATAAAAAAAAAAAAACTAAATAGATTCTTTTTTCAACTTTTTCAAAAGCATTTACTTTTCTCCGGTTTTCTTCAATTAGGAATGCTTACTTGTTATCATATAATTAATATATTATAATTTTATAAGTTTCTAATGAGTTCCAGCTGACGTCCTTCTGGTTATTTTAAGGATAGTAGTTTTAAGCATTTTTTTCTTTGTCTGACATGGTATTTTTCTGCGGCATGTTTATCGCTTCTGGAGATAAAGTTAGTTGCATAAAGTAGGATCGTATGTTGTGGAAATTTTATGTGCAAAGATTTTTTTATGTTCCTAAAAGCATAAAAGCCAGTTATTTTACTAGATGTATTTATCTTTTATAGCCACTATGGCTATTTCGTTACACACAATATTTGTTTTAATGCATCTAAATTACAGAAAGTTAATTATACTTCTATTATATTCATCTTTTTGTTATATTATAAATCTATAGAATAATAAAAAATATATTTTAACTGAATATTTAATTTGAAATATTTTATGCCTTTTAATAAAAACTAAAATAATATTTTTTTTTTTTTTACAAATCTTGACCAAAAGAAAACAAAACCGGCCAAATTCGATTTTTTGATTTCAAAAGTATTTAATTCTTCTCCAGTTTTGATAAATTAGGAATGTATTTAACTTATTATCATGTAATTATGTAATTTAACTTATTATCATGCAAATTATTATGTATCATTGTATAATTTTATAAGTTCCTATATATTCATTGGGATTATTACTATTAACTGTTTAACAGAAAAAAAAAAAAAAAAAAACGTGTGACTTTTTTCTTATGCATAGAATTTTCTTGTAAAAGAATTTTTAAATTTTATAAATTTATACAATTTAATAAACTTTTTTAATTTAATCAAAATCAAATTTAATTTTAAGCTTTTTATTTTTTTTTTTTAATTTTAAGCTTTTTAATTTTAATTTAAGTACACTTTACTAGCAATATAAATAAATAGATTAGTACTGAAAATTAATATATTGCAGTGCAATTGACTTATTTATCAATGCTAAGACTTTTCAAATTAATTCGTGATTATTTTATTTAAAGATAACGTTTCTGCAATTTCATTTTCTATATAACAACTGATATTAAATATTTCATTTCATATTTGCTGAAATTTAAATTTAAAATTTTAATCAGTTTCAATTTTCTCCATCGCTTACATTAAATTTCTGTCTGAAACATTAAAAATTAAAGTCTTTATTCTGAAAATTTCTTTCGTTTTATTGTCGTTATATTTTCTTTAGTAAAATATTCCTTAGATTTTTTCCTGAAATAATTTTATTTTAATTTACATTGATTTTTTTTTCCAGTTTGAAATTATTTAGAGTAAAATTGTTTTAGAAAAATCCTGGAGCATTCAAATTTTTATAACATTTCAAATAATAGACATGTAAAATTTACAAGAATCACATCAACGTATTCTCATTTTTATAATTTTTAAAATTTTTTAAATTTTTTCTAGTAAAAATGTAAGGAGTAAACAGAGGTACGTCTTAGATTGAGATATTTTACTGGAACTAAAAAAAAATTAGAAGAAACCATTAAGATAATTTTAAAAATATAATAAACTGCACTTGTAATCTCGAATGCCATGAATACTGAATGAATCTTAAAAACTAAAAGCTTTTACTTTAAAAAAATGTTTTAATCGGAGAAGTTTTCTTTAGCTAGTGTTTTGGTAAATAATTAACCTGTTCAAAGTTGAGCTTGTTTGTTTTTAATTAACAAATTTTGAAATTTTACTTTCCATATATTTTTTTTTGATTTTTTTCTAATTTTATTTGCATGCATTAATAGTTTTTTTTTTATTGAGAAATTTATTTAAAAGTCACTAAACATTACAACAATCATTAATATTTAACCATATATAAAATTATCTGCAGTATTTCAAAATAATAATATTTTTAGTAACTTTAAAAATGTTATGCTTATAAATAATTAAAAAAAATCTTTGTTAATTTTAATTAATTTAAAAAAAAAATACAGAACAAAATTATCAAACTTTTTGAGCTTTTAAAAAATAAATAGTAACTAATCTTAATTAATCTTAGTGCATATAATAATTAATATATATAATTTTAGTAGTACATTTATATAGTATATTATTACATGTATTAATAATTAGTACATATCAGTTTCATATTATTAAGTCATCCTCAGTTTTTTTGTATTAATTTAATTATTTTTTCTAATTATATTTTAAAACATTAGTAATTTTTTGAATAAGAAATTTATTTAAAAGATTTTGCACATTACAACAATCTTTAATATTTATCCGTATATAAAATTATTCGCAGCTTTTCAAAATAATAGTTGTTTAATTAAATTTAAAAAAAATATAATTATAAAATTAAACATTAATTCGTACATAAAATTATTTGTAGTATTTAAAAAAAAATATAAAAAAGTAATTTAGTAGATTTAAAAAAAAGTATTTTTATATATAGTACCATTTAGTAGATGTTAAAAAAAGTATTTTAAGAGATTAAATAAATCTGATGTTCATAATTCATTGAAATTGCTATTTTTTTGTTAATTTTAATTAATTAAAAAATTATTGCAGAACAAAATTATCAAAGTTTTTGAGCTTTTAAAAAATAAAGAATAATTAATCTTATAATTAATAGGTATACATATAATAGGTATATATAATTTTTATAATATTATATCAACCTAAATTTTATTGCTTTAAAAATACATTTAATGGATCAATATAATTCCTCGAAAACAACTTTAAAATCACTCGTTCTTACAAAAAACCAAAAATAACGAGTTTAAACTGGAACTCCTCTATACCGCTCGATAACTCGTGCTGGAAAGTTTTTTGGGACAAGAAATCCTCTGCAAATTAAGAGATCTCGGAAACAATTCGTTCTTTATCGGAACCATCACACTTTTAGAAATTGTTCCCCAGAGTTAAGTAGGGTTCCTCTTCACCAATCGAAAGATGGATGGACTTTTTTGCGGGAGTGTGGAAATCTATAGAGACCTGTTGTCTTCAGGGAAGCTGAATTTTTCGGAATGTTTCTTTCTGGTAGGCCTTATGAACAAGTCCAATGTCTCAACAAAACAAGAAGCTTTTTTTTTACCTTTCCTTTCTTTCTTTTGCTGGCTGTAAATGGTAAGTTTCAACGTGGAAAGCGTAGATTTTACACAACATTACTGAACATATATGGTTTGGAATTGAACATCTTGTTTGTAAATTTATTTAATATATAAAATAATAATATCTAGAAATTATAAGCAGTTAGTTATTCAGTATTTCAGTATCTTTATATTCATTTCTTGAGAATGCCTTTTTTTGCACTTGTAATTTTTCCTTGTCTTTTTGTTTTCACACGTTTCAGGTATTAATTCTAGTCAAAAAATTTATCCTTTAGTGGATTAAGTAAATATTAATATTTTTTTGATAATTAATGAACATTTTATGATAAAAAATTAATAAAATTTATTAAAACTTGTAATTAAATAACATTTCATAATATTATTCTTTAATTTTAATTGATTGCAATGTTAGCATTTTATAGCATTAATATTACTGATTATTAATGGGGATATGTAAACACATATTTTTTGAAGATCCAAAAATAATTTATTTATTCAATACGCAGAATTATTTAAGACTAAAATTATAATGGTGTTCTGTAAAATTTTAAATACTATGATGAATTTTAGAAATTTAAAATTTCGGAACTATAAAGAAAGAGAATTCATGATAAAAAATATATAATGCTTTTTTTTATTCCGCAGCATAAATATATCACAAAACTTCATTAAATCTTAAGAAACTTAATAAAAAGTTTCTTAAATTATAATAGTAGAAAATTAAAATAAATTTTTTAATCAAATTAGTTCATTTCAATTTTTCTATGAAAGCTTACAAGAGAAAAACACGTTAATAATTTAATTCATATTAAAATTTCTCAGAATAATAAGGTAACATATGATACGGTCTAGAGTACGGCAACATATTAATATATACGTTTTGGCAGCAATTTATGTAAGAAGTTTGTAAATATTTATCGAGTAACGCTATGACGGTCATAGGGTGACGGTTAATAGAATTATCTTTAAATAATAGACTACTTATGACATTAATATTAATTTTTTAATTGCTATTATAAAAAATATTTTTATATACACATTGACAGAAATTGCTAATATTCTGCTACAATATTTTCTTATTTATGTCTGAAATTATAAAAGAAAATATAGGATAACCTTTCCATACAGATTTAGTTGCAGCACATTTTGCCTCTGACACTCACACCACTTTATCCCAACTTCCAGTTTTCCAATGGCCAAAGTTGCTCAAATGGTTCCGGTTCGCGGTCTCTGATCTCAGGATAGAAAAGGATCAGGATTGTTCTCGATAGAGAAAAAAAATTGTTATCGTCGCCACGTGTTTCGCACTATAAATTCCCTGAAAGAGAGTTATAAGGACTGTGTCTCATACTTTTTTATTCCTTCTGCTATATGTGTTCATTCCGCGCAAAGGGATTGAAGTAAATGAAAAGAAATAAAAAGAACGCTGGCTTCGAAATTAATTGGATTCGTGAACGAACTGAGAAAGCAGGTGAATCCCTTTTTTTAGATCCGACTAATGCATTTTTCTTCTCATTCAATCATTCGCATCACATTCACTTTTCCGTAATGTGAACGAGAAGTCTTTCTTCTCATTAATCTTGGACACAGTTAGTAAATGGGAAACTTTCCAATAGTTTTATGTTAAAGTAATCTACATTATACTCCCACTCGTTTTTGTTGCTTTTGTTACATATTGTACATCTAACAGATATTCTTATGTATAATTAATGAACGAAAAAGTATTCGTAACTAATGAACAAATTTCAGTAAAATTGTTTAAAGTTGTATAAAAATAAATTTCAACAAGAAAATTAATTATTCAGAGAAGTTCAAAATTAGTATTTTTTTTTTTGTTTCAAACTGTAGTAATTTTATTTAATTTTACGTCTCAATTATACTGTTATGTCCAATCATTAATTTAGTTGCTATATTTTTAATTTTCATTTATAATTTAGTTATAAGTTAATGTAAATTCGACAATGTAGCTATAATGAAAATTACAATTTTATTCAAATGGCTACGTTTCTTTTTTATTTAATAGATCTTAAATTAAATTTTCAGTTTACCATTTTTATATAATTAAATATATTTTCCACAATGCAACTATTAAACAAAATTTTTAATTAAATTCGTACAATTAAATTCCCCTTAAGCAATTAACCAAGAAAATTGTTATTTAAATTAAGTTATATTTAAAAAAATGTATTGTGATAAAACTCGCTATTAAATGAAACTATATTAATTATATTACATTAACTAAGACATATATGGAAAACTAAAATTCATTTAATATAGGAAAATATGTGACGATATCAAAATACAAACTTGATTTTATATACTTTTTAAAATTTATTAAAAATATTTCCGGTGGTACATGTGAATCAATACTTGTTATTTTAAGTATAATGTTATTTTAACTGATAAAAGGTCTCAAAATTAAACCCACAACTTCGATTTTATTGCCTTTTTTATTTTAAAATTATATGCCCATAATTATTTCTAACAAAAATAGAAACAATTATCAAAAGCGAAAAAGCTTAAAATTTAATTTTTATTTAAGACAGTATAATAACACACAAAATAAATATAAAATGTCATTTAAGATATTATTTGCAAGAATTTCTTTTTTCATCTAATAAATGCATTTATTTTAATAATTTAGTTGGAGTAATTAAAAAGGGATAACACAAATTTGTTTTAAATATATATATATATATTAGTTATATTTTTTCGCTACAATAACGGAATTAAGATACCTTATTGCATTACGATTGATATTACCCACATATCTATCAATAAATTTGAAGTATATAAAGGAAAACTTTAATGATAAAAACTGAATTGATATTATTGCAATTTTGACTGATACACCTTTTTTTATCTTTTTCTTCTCACCATTATTTTTATTCCCGTCAACTAGTCATTGTAGTGTGATATTTTTATAGAACATTTTATTTCCTCCTGTTCAGATAGCAAAAAATATATTAATAAATAAATAACTGCATCAGAATGGAAAAGTATGTTAATCTCAAATATCTCAGCTCGTTTAGCAAAAGAAAAAAGTATTACGACATGCTAAATTATCCCTGAAAAAATAAAAATAATATCTTAAAGGAGAAGATTGTTACAACGGAAATTTCTTGCGATGTGTTTGAATTAATGATCATACAAAACAGCCTTAGCTTTACGTTCTCCTTCAGCTTTTCCATATATATAATTACAGTCCCACTTAGCTCCAAAGCATCAAAGTGTAAAGTAGCTAGCTCCCTTTTTTTGAATGCCATTTTTTCATTCTTTCTTTCTTTTTTCTTCTTTTGCTCTTGCCCTTTGGTTTCAGTCCTTTTATTTGATTTTACCCCTTGAATTAATGGCCTCACGCTAACTCATTTTTATTCTTCTCTTTATCATTTTCAGCTATCGTAACAAAATTGTAATCACCCACCAACTCTTACTCCAATCTCAGTTTTATTATTATTTTTTTTTTGTTCTTTTTTCTCCTTTTCAAAGCTTTATTAGAGACGTTTTATTTCCTTTAAAACTGTTAAGAGTGTTTTATGAATTCATATTTAGAAGACATGTGCTAAAGTTATATTTGGAAAAGAATTATGCCTTCATCTCTTGTTACATTTAAATGGATATCCATTTCATCTTATTAATGAACAAGAGAATATGAAAGTCATAACTATTGAAAATGCAATTAAAATTTATTTAAGATATTGTTTTGATTTTAAATACTTTTAAATGTATGTTTTAATAAATTTAACACATGCATTATAGAGGTTAAATTTATTTGCAAACTTTACTTTTTTACTTTTTTCTAACGACAGCAAAACAGTAAACAGATTACTTTATAATTTATATTCCATTGCGATGCAAATATATATTTCAATTTCTAATAATTGAGTTCGTTATCAACTTGACTCCTTTAACTAAAATTAAAAATCTTAAGAGTTTTTTAAAATCATTAAAGGTTTATTTAAGAAATTTATATATAGATAATTACTTTTAAGAAGTAAACAGTATTAGTTAAGAAGTAAACAGTTAACAGTAAACAGTGTTTTAAGAAGTAAACAGTGACCACTTAGCTCAGTCTCACTTAATAATAAAAATATTACAGCGAAAAGAAATTTATACGAAAATAAATTAGTACAATATACTTAATTTTCATTCGTATGTTTGTTGTTTATTATTTGCTTATTGTGTGTAATTTATTTTTTATTATGTACTTATGTTTGTTGTTTTATTTAATTATTCTTTCACATATATTATTTTTTAACATACACCTTTGCTTTAAAAACGTATAATAACACACACAGTAAAGAAAAAAAAATTGTCAGTTAAGATATTATTTACAAAATCTTTTCTTGCCTATAACTAATGGGCTAATTTTATTAATTTAAATTCAGTAATTATAAAGGAATAACACCAAATTTGTTTTAAATATTTTTTTTTTTCGCTTCAATAAGGGAATTAGATATCTTACTGCGTTACGATTGTTATTACCATCATTTCCGAAAGCAATTTTAAGTATGTATAATATTATAAATGAATACTTTAATGATAAAAACTGTATTGATATTATTGCGATTTTGCCAGATGCACCTTTTATTTCCTTTTTCTTCTCATCATTATTTTTATTCCCGTCCACTCGTCATTGTAGTGGGATATTTTTATAGTACATTTTATCTCCCCCTGTTCAGATAGCAAAAAATATATTAATAAATAAATAACTGCATCAGAATGAGAAAGTATGTTAATCTCAAATATCTCAGCTCGTTTAGCAAAAGAAAAAAAAGTGTTACGACATGTTAAATTATCCCTGAAAAAATAAAGAAAATATCTTAAAAGAGACGACTGTTACAACGGAAATTTCTTGCGATGCGTTTGAATTAATGATCATACAAAACAGCCTTAGCTCCATGTTCTCCTTTAGATTTTCCATATATATAATTACAGTCCCACTTAGCTCCAAAGCATCAAAGTGTAAAGTAGCTACACCTTTTTTTTTTAATGCCCCTTTTTTTCTTTCTTTTTTTTCATCTTTTGCTCTTGCCCTTTGGTTTCAGTCATTTGATTTGATTTTACCCCTTCAATTCTTGGCCTCGCGCTAACTCATTATTATTCTTCTCTTTATCATTTTCAGCTATCGTAACAAAATTGTAATCACCCACTAACTCTTGCTCCAGTCTCAGTTTTTTTAGCCTTTTTTTTTCTTTTCAAAGCTTTATTAGAGACGTTTTATTTCCTCTAGAACTGTTAAGGGTGTTTGATGGATTCATATTTAGTCGTCATATGTTAAAGTTATATTTGGAAAAGTGTTATGTCTTCATCTCATGTTACATTTAAGTGGATATCAATTTTATCTTATTAATGAAAAAAAGAAATTGCAAGTTTCAGCAATTAACATTTAATTAACGTTTAATTTAAGTTACTGATTTAAAATTAAATATTTTTAAATGTATGTTTTATTAATAGTAACATATATATTATATAGGTTAAATTTATTTGAAAACTTTACTTTTATAATTGCAAACTTTACTTTTTGTTTGCAACTTTACTTTTGTACATTTTTTCTAACGGCGAGTAAACACATCACTTTATAATTTATATTCCATTGCGATGTATATAAATTACAGTTTCGTATAATTAAGTAGTTATTAATGTCATAATTTACTTAAAATTTAAATCTCGTAAGAATTATTTAAAGTCATGAAAGTTTTATTTAAGTATTTTATATATAGATAATTACTTTTAAGAAGTAAACAGTTTTATAATAATAAAAATTTTCAGTCAAAATTAATTTATGCGAAAAAAAAAAGTTTACTTCATTTTCATTCATATGTTTATTTTTTGTTATTTATTATTTTTTTTGTATTTGTGTTTGTAGTTTTATTTAATTATTCGTTTACATATATTCTTTTTTTTCAATATACCTTTGATTTAAAAACGTTTAATAACACATAAAGTAATTTAAAATAATGTCATTTAAGAAATTGATAGTAAGAATTTATTTCTTGTATCTAACAAATACATTTGTTTTAATAATTTAGAGTGAGTAATTAAAATGAAGTAACACCAAATTTTCTTTAAGTGCATATATTATTCGCTTACATAAGGGAATTAGATATCTTACTGCATTAAGATTGATATTACTATCATTTCTACAAACAAGTTTCAAATATTTATAATAGTATGAAGGAATACTTTGATGATAAAAACTGAATTGATATTATTGCGATTTTGCCAGATACAACATTTTTATCTTCTTCTTCTCATTATTATTTTTATTCCCGTCAGTGTAGTGTCATATATTTATAGTGCATTTTATCTCCTTTTGTTCAGATAGGAAAAAATATATTAATAAATACATAACTGCATCAGAATGGAAAAGTATGTTAATATCAAATATCTCAGTTCGTTTAGCAAAAGAAAAAAAAATTACGACATGCTGAATTATCCCTGAAAAAATAAAGAAAATATCTTAGAAGAGACGACTGTTCCAACGGAAATTCCTTGCGATGCGTTTGAGTTAATGATCATACAAAACAGCCTTAGCTCCACGTTCTCCTTTAGCTTTTCCATACATATAATTACAGTCCCACCTAGCTCCAAAGCATCAAAGTGTAAAGTAGCTGGCCCTTTTTTTAATGCCCTTTTTTTCTTTTTCTTTTTGTCTTCTTTCGCTCTTGCCCTTTGGTTTCAGTCATTTGATTTGATTTTACCCCTTGAATTCTTGGCCTCACGCTAACTCATTATTATTCTTATCTTTATCATTTTCAGCTATCGTAACAAAATTGTAATCACCCACCAACTCTTGCTCCAATCTCAGTTTTATTATTTATTTATTTTTTGCTCTTTTTTCTCCTTTTCAAAGCTTTATTAGAGACGTTTTATATCCTCTAGAACTGTTAAGAATGTTTTATGAATTCATATTTAGTCGACATGTGCTAAAGTAATGTTTGGAAAAGAATTATGTCTTCCTCTCTTGTTACATTTAAGTGGATATCCATTTCATCTTATTAATGAACAAGAGAATATGAAAGTCATAACTATTGAAAATGCATTTAAAATTTATTTAAGATATTGTTTTGATTTTAAATACTTTTAAATGTATGTTTTAATAAATTTAACACATGCATTATAGAGGTTAAATTTATTTGCAAACTTTATTTTTTTACTTTTTTAAACGGCAGCAAAACAGTAAACAGATTACTTTATAATTTATATTCCATTGCGATGCAAATATATATTTCAATTTGTAATAATTGAGTTCGTTATCAACTTGGCTCCTTTAACTTAAATTAAAAATCTTAAGAGTTATTTAAAATCATTAAAGGCTTATTTAAGAAATTTATAAATAGAGAATTACTTTTAAGACGTAAACAGTGTTAGTTAAGAAGTAAATGTAAGTAAACAGTTAACAGTAAACAGTGTTTTAAGAAGTAAACAGTGACCACTTAGCTCAGTCCCACTAATAATAAAAATATTACAGCGAAAAGAAATTTATACGAAAATAAATTAGTACAATATACTTAATTTTCATTCGTATGTTTGTTGTTTATTATTTGCTTATTGTGTGTAATTTATTATTTATTATGTACTTATGTTTGTTGTTTTATTTAATTATTCTTTCACATACATTATTTTTTTTAAAATATACCTTTGCTTTAAGAACGTATAATAACACACAAAATAAAGAAAAAAAATTGTCAGTTAAGATATTATTTACAAACACTTTTCTGGCCTATAACTAATGCATTAATTTTATTAATTTAAAATCAGTAATTATAAAGGAATAACACCAAATTTGTTTTTAAATATATATATTTTTCGCTTCAATAAGGGAATTATATATCTTACTGCATTACGATTGATATTACCATCATTTCCGAAAATAATTTTAAGGATTTATAATATTATAAATGAATATGTTCATGATTAAAACTGAATTGATATTATTGCGATTTTGCCAGATGCACCTTTTATTTCCTTTTTCTTCTCATCATTATTTTTATTCCCGTCCACTCGTCATTGTAGTGGGATATTTTTATAGTACATTTTATCTCCCCCTGTTCAGATAGCAAAAAATATATTAATAAATAAATAACTGCATCAGAATGAGAAAGTATGTTAATCTCAAATATCTCAGCTCGTTTAGCAAAAGAAAAAAATATATATTACGACATGCTAAATTATCCCTGAAAAAAATAAAGAAAATATCTTAAAAGAGACGACTGTTACAACGGAAATTTCTTGCGATGCGTTTGAATTAATGATCATACAAAACAGCCTTAGCTTTACGTTCTCCTTTAGCTTTTCCATATATATAATTACAGTCCCACTTAGCTCCAAAGCATCAAAGTGTAAAGTAGCTAGCACCCTTTTTTTAATGCCCTTTTTTCTTTCTTTCTTTTTTTCTTCTCTTGCCCTTTGGTTTCAGACATTTGATTTGATTTTACCCCTTGAATTCTTGGCCTCACGCTAACTCATTATTATTCTTCTCTTTATCATTTTCAGCTATCGTAACAAAATTGTAATCACCCACTAACTCTTGCTCCAATCTCAGTTTCTTTCTTTTTTTTTTTTTTGCTTTTCTTTCTCCTTTTCAATGCTTTATTAGAGACGTTTTATTTCCTCTAGAACTGTTAAGTGTGCTTTATGAATTCATATTCAGTCGACATGTGTTAAAGTTATATTTGGAAAAGAATGATGTCTTTCTCTCTTGTTACATTTAAGTGGATATCAATTTTCTCTTATTAATGAAAAAAAGGAAAATGCAAGTTATAACTATTAAAAATGCAATTAAAGTCTTATTTAAGATACTGATTTGATTTTAAATATTTTTATTTCCATTATTTAATAATATTACCACATGCTTTACACAGGTTAAATTTATTTGCAAACTTTACTTTTGTACATTTTTTCTAACGGCAACAAAACAATAAACAGATTATTTTATGAATTTATATTCCATTAAGATGTATATAAATTTAAATTTCTTGTAATTAAGTAGTTATTAATTTGACTCCTTTACTTAAGATGTAAATATCTTGACAGTTATTTAAAGTCATTAAAGTCTTGTTGAAGAAATTTATAGAGATATAATTACTTTTAAGATGTAAACAGTTTTATAATGATAAAAATTTTACAGTGAAAATTAATTTATATGAAAATAAATTTGTATACTTCATTTTCATTCATATGTTTGTTTTTTATTATTTGTTTATTGTGTGTTTTTTATTATTTTTTATGTATTTTTGTTTGTTGTTTTATTTAATTGTTCGTTTACATATATTCTTTTTATAAATATACCTTGATTTAAAAACGTATAATAAAACACAAAGTAATGAAAAAATTTTATTTAAGATATTATTTGTAAGAATTTTTTTTCATCTTAGAAAATGTATTTATTTTAATAATTTAGATTAATTAATATTAATTAAAAAAGAAGTAACACCAAATTTGCTTTTAATATATATTTTTTTTCGCTTCAATAAAGGAATTAGTTATCTTACTGCATTACGTTTGATATTACCATCATTTCTACATTCAATTTTGAAGTATCTATATTATTTTAAAGGAATACCTTAATGACAAAAACTGAATATATATCATTGCGAATTTGTCAGATACACCTTCCTGTTTCTTTTGACTACTCGTCATTATTTTTAATTTAGTCAACTAGTCATTGAAGTGCGAAAATTTTTATAGTACATTTTATCTCCTCCTGTTCAGATAGCAAAAAAATATATTAATAAATAAATAACTGCATCAGAATTGGAAAGTATGTTACTCTCAAATATCGCAGCTCTTTTAGCAAAAGAATGAACAATATTACTACATGCTAAATTATCCCTAAAAAAATTGAGGAAATATCTTAAAAGAAACGACAGTTACAACAGAAATTTCTTGCGTTTGAATTAATGATCGAACAAAACAGCCTTAGCTTTACGTTCTCCATATATATAATTACAGTCCCACTTAGCTCCAAAGCATCAAAGTGTAAAGTAGCTAGCTCCCTTTTTTTAATGCTCCTTTTTTCTTTCTTTCTTTTTTTCTTCTTTTGCTCTTGCCCTTCGGTTTCAGCCATTTGATTTGATATTACCCCTTGAATTCTTGGCCTCACGCTAACTCATTATTATTCTTAACTTTATCATTTTCAGCTATCGTAACAAAATTGTAATCACCCACCATCTCTTGCTCCAATCTCAGTTTTTTTTGGCCGTTTTTTAAGTATTTTTTCTTCTTTTCAAAGCTTTATTAGGGACGTTTTATTTCCTCTAGAACTGTTAAGAGTGTTTTATGAATTCATGTTTAGTCGACATGTGCTAAAGTTATATTTGAAAAAGAATTATGTATTTCTCTTGTTACATTTAAGTGGATATGAATTTTATCTTATTATTGTACAATAGAAAATGAAAGTTACAGCTAATAAAATGGCAGTCTTATTTAAGATATCGATTTCCAATTAAATAATTTTAAATGTATGTTTTATAAATATTGACACGATATATAAGTTAAATTTATTTGCAAACTTAACTTTTCTGTATTTTTTCTAACGACACGTAAACATATTATTATATAAATTATATTTCATTGTAATGTATATAAATTTAAGTTTCTTATATTTAAGTAGTTGTTAATTTGGATTCCTTTACGTAAAATCTAAATATCTTAAGATATATTTCAAGTCATTAAAGTATTATCTAAGAAACTTGTATATGGATAATTATTTTAAGATATAAACAGTTTTATAATAATAACAATTTACAGTGAAAATTATTTTATACGAAAATAGATTAGTATACTTCAATTTCATTCAAATTTTTGTTGTTTATTAATTGTTTATTCTGTGTTATTTATTATTATTTTATTTATTTTTGTTTGTTGTTTTATTTAATTATTCTTTCACATAAATTTTTTTTTTAAAATATACCTTTGATTTAAAAACGTATAGTAACACACAAAGTAAGAAAACAAAATTTCCTTTGAAGATATTATTTGCAAGATATTTGTTTTTGCAGATATTTTAATAATTTAAATTGAGTAATTAAAAAGATATAACACCAAATTTTTTTTAAATGTATATATTTTTCGCTTCAGTAAGAAAAATTGATATCTTACTGCATTACGAATAATATTCTCATCATTTCCACAACCAATTTTGAAGCATATATAATATTATAAAGGGATACTTCAATGACAAAAACTGAACTAATGTCATTGCGAATTCGCCAATTACACCTTTTTATCTTTTTCTTCCCATCATTATTTTTGTTCTCGTCAAATGGTCATTGTAGTGTGATATTTTTATAGAACATTTTATCTCCTCCTTTTCAGATAGCAAAAAAATATATTAATAAATAAATAACTGCATCAGAAAGGGAAAGTATGTTAATCTCAAATATCTCAACTCGTTGAGCAAAAGAAAAAAAACGATATTTAGACATGCTAAATTATCCCTGAAAAAGTAAAGAAAATAACTTAAAAGAGACGATTGTTACAACGGAAATTTCTTGCGATGCGTTTGAATTAATGATCATACAAAACAGCCTTAGCTCCACGTTCTCCTTTAGATTTTCCATAAATATAATTACAGTCCCACCTAGCTCCAAAGCATCAAAGTGTAAAGTAGCTAGCTCCCTTTTTTTTAAATGCCCTTTTTTTTTCTATTTTTTTTTTCCTCCTTCTTTGCTCTTGCCCTTTGGTTTCAGTCATTTGATTTGATTTTACCCCTTGAATTCTTGTCCTCACGCTAACTCATTCTTCTTCTTCTCTTTATCATTTTCAGCTATCGTAACAAAATTGTAATCACCCACCAACTCTTGCTCCAATCTCATTTTTTTTCTTTTTTCAAAGCTTTATGAGAGACGTTTTATTTCCTCTAGAACTGTTAAGAGCTTTTTATGGATTCATTTTTAGTCGAAATGTGCTAAGTTATAGTTGGAAAAGAATTATGTCTTCCTCTATTGTTGCATTTAAGTGGATATCAATTTCATCTTATTAATGAACAAGTGAAAATGCAAATTACAGCTATTAAAAATACATTTAAAGTCTTATTTAAGATATTGATTTAATATTAAATATTTTTAAATGTATGTTTTAATAATATTAACACAAAAATTATATAGGTTAAATTTATTTGCAAACTTTACTTTTGTTCATTTTTTCTAACGGCGTGTAAACAGATTATTTTATAATTTATATTCCAATGTGATTATTTATATCTTCCTTTTTTTGTAACATTTAAGTGGATATCAATTTTATCTTAATGTACAAGAGAAAATGAAAGTTACAGCTATTAAAAAAATTCAATTAAAGTCTTATTTAAGATACTGATTTACGATTAAAAATTTTTATATGTATGTTTTATAAATATTGACACTTGCGTTATATAGGTTAAATTTATTTGCAAACTTTACTTCTGTAAATTTTTTTCTAACGGCTTGTAACCAGATTATTTTATAATTTTTATTCCCTTACGATGTATATAAACTTCAGTTTCTTATAATTAAGTAGTTATTAATTTGACTAATTTATTTCAATTTATATATCTCGAGAAAGTCTTTAAAGTCATTGAAGTCTTATTTAAGAAATTTATATATATATAATTACTTTTAAGAAGTAAACATTTTTATAATAATAAAACTTTTACAGTGAGAATTAATTTATACACAAAACAATTAGTATACTTAATTTTCATTTGTATGTTTGTTGTTTATTATTTGTTTATTGTGTGTTATTTATTATTTATTATTTTTCATGTATTTATGTTTGTTGTTTTATTTCATTATTTTTTCGCATTTTACTTCTTTTAGGTGAACAAGTATAATATTTCAGGAATTCTGTTTTAGTCTGAAAGAACTGATATCATATTTAGAAAGAAATACATTATCTTTTGTTATATTGAAGTTTTTCGACTACCTTCGAAAAATTTTTTTTTTAAATAATTTTTATTGAACTACAACCACATTTTCTATTTTAATGTGCTTACAGAAGAAAATTTTGACAAAATTTTAAGCCTTTTTAAAAAATTAATTTATTAAAAAGGGAAATTATTTTGAAGTATCATCAAATGTATATATTTAGCCTTTACACTTTAAAAATATCTGTAGTGATTATATTACGATATTTTTAGCTATTTTAATGACTATTTTTTCCTTGATATAGACACCAGGTAGAACAACTTTTTCTAATATATTTTAGAAGTTGTATACCTTAACTGTAAGAGTGAGACACTTATTGCCTTAATTTCACGCTAATAGCAATGAATATTTTGCAGCAAATATCAGTCAGCATCATATGGCTAGCTAAACGTAAATAAATTGTTAAGGGTAAACGAAAATATAAGCTAAAAAAATATGACCTATTTTCCAAAACTTTCATTAATCAGGGAATATATTAATAACTTTAAATAAACAAAATGTGTTACATTTTTAAAACTCTGTCCAAATATCCTTTTGCTATTTTTCCCGAAGAAGATTTTTTTTTTTTTTGAAAGATAATTTTGTGCAACATACTTGTATCGAATTGGCTTGATCTTCAGAAATGAAATATTCTTATTATTGCATCTATAAGATTCATTTATACTATTTTGACAAAATGAAAGGGTATCTTCAAAACAAACAATCTTTAATATGGAACCTAGTTTCATTCCGATCTGATTGTCAGGAAATAGTTATATTGTATTTCGAAGATAAAATCTCTATAATGAAAAGAAAAATAATTAATCCAATCCTAAGGAGCACAGTACCATTTATTTATATAATAGAAAACTCACAGTGTAACCAAAAAAGTTTGGATATACAATTCACTACGTTGAATGAAATCCTAGCACATCCTCAGGAAGACGTGTTGTATTTATCTTAACAACAATGTTCTTGATGACTTTCTGCCAAAGAGACTATACACACCAATAATTTTGAGTGTCGCATTAATTATCTAATGAATTTAGTATGTGCTGCTTTCGAAGAACAATTAATTTAATTGGATTCCTACTGAACCTTTATAAGTAAATCAGCTGTGGATATAGATAATGCCTCTTTACATTGAAAATTTGCTTGTAATAAACGTTTGACGATGTTCTTAAAATGTGCTACTTTCCTGCAAGAAAGAATGTCAGGAAAATGGCGACGTTTGCTCATTAGGAGTGCTTTGAAGTCATTCTATTCTGATATTCAGAGTCGAATGAGACAATAGATTTCGATCGTAAATATTGTTGTTCTATTGATGATATTCTGATCTTGCTTATTTTTTTTTCCAAACTATTAAGTTATACCACGTGTAATGCTTGAATTATTATGAAGTAAGAATATGTAATATTTAAATATTGTATTAGCTACGATAATAAAATAATTAAAGTTGAATTTTAACTAATTAGAAATTTTGTACATGCATTTTATTATTTCTTCGTTCTTAAAATGGCTACTATAATATGTACAACATTATATTGCCCGCAATTATGGCATACTTCACTTTTGCTTATAATAAATGCACTTTTAGATGCATGCATATTTTATGTAATACAAATAGTAATCACACATAGTATATACACAAATAGTATGCAGCAAATGTTTCTGATACTCTTGAATCAATGTTATTGATGTGTTAGATTTACTTTGAGCAGTGTATTAAGTGCAACAGTTTTATAGTTAATGTTTGTGAATTAGATATAAATTTTGTAAATTACACCGAAATTGTAAAAAAAACATCACGAAAACATAAAAAAACGTAAGAAAAACACATCAAGATTGTTTGTTGTTTTTTAATTACATCAATTTATTAATTCCAGCGTAGTTTTAGAAAATATTCATGAATCAATAATTACAAATTTTCTTAAATGTTGAGTGTTTGTCTAAAAATTGTGAACATTTTTTTTTCCTTTCCCAAAGAAACATCTTAATTTCATTAAAGCACAAATTTTGTTAAATAAATGTTTGTAAGCCGATATGGCAGAAAAACATTTCACACATTTAGTTGTGCATATTGTTGAAACTATTAAAAATTGTAACAAAAACATGATTGAAACTAAACAAATGCATTTAATTAAAATTATTGACTGTGAAACTCAAAATAATTCATAATTCTTTGAAAACTCCAAAGGGAATGGAAATATCAGATATTTGGAAATCTGGAAAAGAAATTGCATTGTATTCTAGGAAAAAAGATGGGAAACGAAGGCAAAAATTCGATAGCTCTAACAATGAAAACTATGTTTAAAAAAAATCGTTTCTTACAAATAAGAAAATTCAAAAAATAAAAAAAAATATTTTGAAATCAATACGTTTTTGTGAAGAAAGCTCATTAAAATCAAGTACTTTTCGTTTTACTTTAACTTTTTTTTTTTACTAAAAAAAAACCCCACGCACACAAAATCAAATCTCCTGAGATCTAAAGTCCAATTTTGTGTACTCACTTTCTAGAAGAAATAATTTCCTTTTCATTCTTCTCTAAAAGACAAATAAGACTGAAAGATAAAAAAAAAAAAATGTTTTTTTAATTTTTTTAAGTAACATTTTATTAATAGTTACAATTTAAAAAAAATATCATGAATTGAAGCCTTTTGTAATAAAATTAAGCAGTTTTATGGCCTTATAAATGAATTTTGTACAGTGTTATACTAATCATATTGATTTTGTTCTGTTTAAATTTCCTAACATTTTAGATATAAATATATCCATTATTCAATATTTGTTATTCATATATAAAAGTCATTATTTTATTTTTGCCTAAATGTTATACGAAATCGAAGAATATCATAAAAAAGTTTATTTTGAGATTTTGTGCAATGGATTAATTGATTAAGTTAAAAACCATGTTGGTTATATATTTTGAAAATGAAAAAAATCTAGTATTATGAATTTAGAATATATTCTTAAATTATATTTATTTTAAAAAGTATAATTTAATATAAAATTTGATAATATTACTTTAAAACTTATTTTACATTTTTAAGAACACATTTTTGTAATGTTTATTCTTTTCTTCAGCCTTTTATGGATTACAAATTTTTTTACTGGAATCTGAATAGCGTAGATCCACCATTTAAATAGCGTTGAAAACATCAATAAGCGTTATAAATGTAAGAAAAAACAAAAACAAATTCAAATTTTACAATTTGTAAATTTTGAAAATTAATTGTGTACTACATATGGATAATATAAGTTACTATATACAAAACAAAATCATTTAAGAGTTTAAAAGGTGCATTAATGCCATATATATATTTTGCATTCAAGATAATTTGCTATTCGAGCTTAAAATTGCAATCTGTTAAACTAATTATACATGCATTTATTTCTTAAATAAGAAACATTTCTAAATCTTAACTCGGTTAGGAAAACTATACTTC
Organism: Caerostris darwini; assembly: GCA_021605075.1. Lineage (NCBI taxonomy): Eukaryota > Metazoa > Arthropoda > Arachnida > Araneae > Araneidae > Caerostris > Caerostris darwini. The sequence continues at coordinate 300,368 of BPLQ01000804.1, read as the reverse complement.
ACGAAGTTTAATGAAACGTATTGTCAGCGCAAATTGAAGCAATGAAAACTTAACGAATTACATCCTAGAGCAAATCGTTTCTTTAACTTCCTCTTTGAAGATAGCACACTGGAATGTCGAAGGTATAACAACACTGTTATGTGCTTAATAAGAATATTTCATTATCAGACTCTTTTTTTTAAATTCAGACCTGAAGGAAGAATATTGGCTGCTTAATGTGCATGAATGGAAACCTTCTTAATTGCTGTCCCGTTTAAAGAAAATTGCCTTTTTGGATGAAACGTAGCCAGGGGCAACACAAAAGGTACCACCATCAAGTAGGGAGGGTTAATTGGAGAATTCCCAAACTAGCCAGATTGTAAAAGGAAGCTTAATTAGAATCATTCTTAATATGAGAGGGAGATCTTTATAAGAACTTTGTCTTTAACTGATTTTCCGATGTCCTGATTGTTGATATTAATACAAGTTGGTACTAAGGATTGAGCAAAATTTCAGATATTGTTCATTAAAATAAATATTTTAATTCATTTTGCAATCCAGGATATGGATATTTTCCTGCAGTTTCGCAAGTGTACCTGCCTTGTTGTTGTTTCGCAAGTCTTGGTTGCATCTACTACAATTTGTATGTTAAATGTTATTTGAAAAAAAAAAAAAGATTTATTTGCTTTGAAATGTATCATTTTTCGATATTCTTGTATATCGACAATACTTACAATATATCTACATTAGTGTGTCAAATTGTATTACGTTGTGTTAAAAGAGCACAATATATATATATATATATATATATATATATATATATTATATATATATATATATATATATATATATATGGTATTTAACAGTTATTCCGCAATTTAATAGTATTCGAAATTTAAATTCAAGGAAGATGTCTTTTACATTTTTATTATTATCAATTTATACACTTATTTATTATATTTATTTATCAATTATACATTATTGTCATTTATTGTTTCCTTTAATTAAAAATATTTTATTTTATTTTTTTGTCAAACCGTGATTCTAAAACGGTAATTGAAATTATTTAAAAGAATATTTTACTGAAAGTGAAACAATAATTATGAATATGCTACATTGAAAAAAGTCTAAATAAACTGTTAAACTTAACTACTAGTGTATATGTATTAATAATATACATTTTAGCACTGTGTAGTAATGAATTAGCTTCATTAGGTATTTAATATGAATATTTTTGAAAAAAAGTATATAATTTCATTGAAAATGTATTCTGTGCAAATGCTTTTTTTTTTTCATCTGAAAATAATGAAAGCTTTTTACTTATTATTTTTCTAAAACTATGAGACGGATTTATATATAAAGTATTTCAAAAGTAATTATTTTTAGATAATAAAAATTATAATCAGGGATTCTATAAAACTGTTTATCATTAAATCATTATGTTGGGGATTAAAATAATCTATTATCCCAAAATAAATTGAAAAAAAAAATGATAGCTTAGCTTCTAATTACAAAGTTAAATTTTTTAATAACTTCAGTACACTATAAACATGTTGGGAGAAGATAAATATAATTAAGAAAAATAATCTGTTCATATTTCCATCAGAATAATAGTTTATTATTTAAGCCATATTTTCATGAATAAAGTTTTAAATCTGAAATAAAATATTAATGTGAAAATAATGTTGCCAAACTATACAAAAAGATAAAAATAATGAAAAGTTATTTTGAAAATTCTATACTATCTATTCAATTCTAAATAATTAGCTAATTATAAATACATAAGTGTACATAATTTAATCTTGACATGAAAATGTCCATGAAGGACATTTTATACATTAACTATAATAATTAAATGCATATTTATGATTTTATTTTAGCATTAACATTAACTTTATTTTTCTCGTGAGTTTTATAAAAAAAAATGTATTATCTCTCTCTGTGTTGTAATAAAATTATTACATTGAGATAATGAAGATAGATATTTTACACAAAACAGTGAATACTCTTTTAAATATTCATTTTTATTTCCTAAGAAAAAATATTTTCCACGAAAAAGGGTATTAATTCCAACTCTAACGAGATTTTTAATTGGAATTTTTTTAATTACGTGGACGTGTTAACAATTACGCTGTAAAAGAAAAACTATGTCGTTAGTTTACTCAGACATTTCTTACAGAGAACAAAGCAAAGAATATTGTTAAAGCATCCACATTTTCCTTTTACTAAGATAATTATCGAAATAATCATCCAGGTTGCTCATTTAACAAAGAATGTTTTTTCTTTCTTTCCCTTTATGTTTTTAAAGAATTTGTGGTTTGGAAAAAAAAAAATATTAAATTTTTTACTCTTGTGTGTAATGCATTTATCCTGTTCACTTTTTCCAGTTTGTTGAAAGTCTTGAGCATAAATATTTATATTTTTACTTGTTTTTTTTTACCCATTTAGTGCAGAATTAGTTCGTTAAAAAGATTTTTTGGGCAATAAAAATAAATAACAACTGCAAAAATTCTTTGTAGCATATTTTCTTGCAAGCCAAGTTTGTACTGATAGAAAACGAATCTAAATCCACCATAAAAAGATCTTCGTTTCTTTAAAGATATAATTTAATTAAAAAGTGAATTAAATGGTTTAAATATTTTTTCTAATGCATGTAATTTTTTTTGTAATACATGTATTTTTGTAATAATAATTTTTAATACATGTTGAAATAACGATCGGATATTTAAAAAAAATAACGTTTTATCTTTCGCTTCTAAACCTGAAATATGTTCATTTGTCTCTTTCAATTTAAAAAAAAACAAGATTAAAGGTTTCTTCTTCCTGAATGGCACGACATGTTCAGGGTGGCCAACGCTTTCTGCTTACTGGCATATTCCGAAACATGAGATGTTTTCTTTTTAAGGGGTAGGGTTGTCAGTCCTACTTCTGATGATCTATAATGATATTAGACCGATACTTATAGTTTAAAGTCTATCCCTGAACCACTGAAACACCCTTAGCACGGCCGGGACTCTTACCCGAACTTGTGATAGATTATTTAAGTTTCAGATTATTTAAGTCATAAGATTTAAGTTTCTTACAGAGCGATCCATAGGTTTCTTCGTTTTTATAATGTGTAAGTTTAAAATGCTATTCATCTTTTGTATATTGAATTAAGTGTCTTTGATGAATTCCAACTGTTGTATCATCTACTTTATTTATGCGTAATTACAGTAACGACTAAAATTTAATAAACAATCACTATATATTCTATATTTGTAACATAAAATTTCCAAATGGTTTAAACATCAATTATAAATTTATAATTACAATGGCGTTGTAATTTTATATGTATTATGCCTCATTATGAACATAGTATTTAAATACAAATACCATGTAATATTAAATAAATAATAATTAAACGAAATGGATTAATAAATAATATAGTTTTATAATTGCAATAATTTAATGTACCAGTGAAATAGTTACTTCTATGCATGAAAATAATTAAAATGTTTTTTTTTTTTTTACTCCAACAATACTCTGTCCTTATCATTAAGTTAAAAAGTTGAATAATACAAACAAAAAACACCTTCTCAAACAAATAAAAAAAAATAAGGCAATAGAGAAAAAAAGAAAATATAGTTTCATGAAAAGATGCAATTACTTCTTTTGTTATGTGTTTTTTTTTTTTTTTTTTTAGGAAAACGTTTTTTAGTAGGTAAATCCCAAAAGTTTTCTCTAATAACATTATCTATTTTTCGTGAAGAAGAAATGGAATTCAATTTTTCGAAGCGTAAAAAAAAGCATTTAATGCAGCATCCCCCCTTTTGTAAACTGCAGCAAAAGACTCATAATTATTAAATGCGTCTTTCGCGAACGCGGACAAAAGAAAAACGACAATCCAAAATTTTGTGATTTTTCTACATTTTTCTGTGCACTTCAGTGAAAATAAAAGGCGACCAGTGAATAATACCCCTCTGAAGTCGACACAAATTTTCTTTCAAAAAACATTTATCATTAAGAAGTCGACTGCGTACAATGAATGCTGCCATCTTCATTCCTTACTGACAAATAAGGAAGCTAAGTGAAAATATCATAATAAAGAAGAAAGTGGGAGTCAGTTGAAGAAAATGCAAGAAAAAAAAGACGTCGAAAATAAGAAAAAAGAAAAACTAGATGGAGAAGAAAAGGTTTTAAATAAAAAAAAGAATGAAAAAATAGAAAAGAAAATCTTTTGCTAAACTACATAACAAATTTGCGCGCTTAAAGATCGGACAGTGCATTGCAGTTGTACGACCAGAGTTGAAAACTTTTAAACCTTGTTTTATTTATTTTTTAGCTGTAATGATTTTCCCCTCTCGGCTTTCGCTTTTACGTTTTTATCTTTTGACACAGAAACCAGCGTTTTAAAACAGCCTGCGAACATTATCACCTAGATGATGGGACAGAAAAGCGCAATCGAGGCTACTGGAAAAAAAAACTGGCTAAACAATGGTCTTTGAGTTTGACTGGCGAATTGCCATGATATGGAAAGCGTGAAAGATAGTTTGGAGTTGCTTCTCAAACTTTATCGCAGATTTTTTTATGATGTAAGGTGAACTTCATGGCAATTTGCAGAATTCAAAAATTTTTATTTATGTATAACTTAATTAATTATTTTCGAATTGTATTATATTATTACTAAAGTAAAGAGATAAACCAAAGAATTCAAATTTTATGAAGTTATAAATCTTTTAAAAATAAATATACCCTCTTTTTCTTCATTTATTGAATTGGGAAACTGACAATTTGTAGGAATCAAAAAATTTATTTCTGTATAACTAAATTACTTTTTAATTGCATTATATTACTATTAAAATAACCAGAAAAACAAAGAACTTAAAATTTTATTAAATTATAAATTCTTGAAAAATAAATGTGGCCTCTTTTTCGTCGTTTATCAAATATAGTAAGAAAGACCGGCAAAAAAATATGGAGATATAAATAAAAAAATTCCTGGCAATTATTGTACAAATATTTATATGTCGACCTTAATTAGATTCCTTCCCCAATTAATCAGATTCCTTTTTTACAATAACCATAAAAATAACATATTACAATCTAATTTGTAATGTTTTATTTTTATTAGCTATTTCAAATAAGAAAATAATTTCGTTAAGACATTTATTTCCCTTATATAAACTGTGTTTAATCTTTTGTATAATATTTTATTAAAACATTAATTTTTTTAAACTTAATATCTAACTAAATAGATATGAAAAGACAGTAAAAATTTCAAACTTTGGGAAAGAAAAATTCAAATTCCGAGATTCATTAAAATTAAAATTAAAATAATTCATTAAAATCAAATTCAGAGAAATTTTCAACAAAATAATACGTATCCAGCATTTTATAAAAGAAACTCACCCTTATCTACCAACAAGTATGTTTTATTTAGCAGAATTTGGACAAATTAAAATGAAATAAGAAAAAATGGTAATAAGCCAACGAATTTCACGAAAAAAAAAAAAAAAAAAATAAAAAAAAAAAAAAAAAAAAAAAAATGTCTGAGTAAATTATAGAGTACTTTAATGTCACTTCTTTATTTGTTCAAATAATCATTTATTTTATTTTTTGTAGAAGAGTTGGTCATAGCAGTGCAAAAATAATCTAAATAAAATAACGGTTTCATCCTGTTTAATATAAAAAACCCAACACATTGGATATTTGCAATTATTAATTCTTTTTAAATTTAAAGAAACCTAAATAAAGGGATTTGTTTTAAGAAATGTTTTTTTACCATTTTGTATAGATCTATATGTCCATCATATATTAATACTGGATTTCCATCTTATAGTAGGGCTTAAAATTTATATTAATTTGAAATAGCAATTTGGAAATGTAGTTAAAAAGAAAAAGCAATGAGAAAATTAAAAATAATTCCGTATATGCTTTTTAGCAGTGTGTTATTTATGTATTATAATCAACTATCATGTGATTTCAGCACTCATTTTTAATAAGTACAGGGCCCAAAATGATACTGTCTAATTTATTGAAAAAGTATCTAATTATTATTGTAAAACTATACATAAGACTATGCATTTATTCTTTTTCATATAAAAGTTGTAATAAAAATGGCTAAATTGAATACTAATACCTAAAATGCATTATTTTTAAACAATCAATACCGATATCTATCAACTTACTATATAAATAAATTCTTCAAGAAAGGCACTTTCTAATAAAATATTTTTTTTTATTATAGTAGTATATTTACTATAATGCTATCACTAATAAGATTAAATAAAAATTTTAGTATATTTTTAATATGAGTAGAGTTACCAGGTATTTGCAATTTTTCATAGTTACATACGTTTCTATGAAATAGTTTTTAAATTATGAGTATTTTTGAAAAGAAATTCTACATCTCACGATTACTGAGAAAGTAGCAACATCTTTTCGGACATCTTACATTTTACGGATGAATCTTATTTCCCAGGAGTATCATGTATTTTATTCGTTCTGATAAATTCAACTACATCCTTATCACAAATACTGTCTCTAAGGCACAGAATTGCCCAATTTCAAAGGAAATGCACCTTTTTTTGCAGCATTCTAACAACGTATGTGGGGCTTATAGGATAACGTTATCGTCAGGTGTAGAGATTTAAAAGAAATATGTGAAAGATAGAGACTTTCTATCTGAGCTATTATTTAAGTCTTGTCTTTTTCTGCGAATAAAAATTCCCTTGTGACCTGTAAAATTGCAAATATTTCAGCTAGTATACAGCAAAAATATGTCAAATATTCTTAGTAGGAGTGATAATTAAGTTCTTAAAATTTCTAGTTTGCTATTAAGGTATTTTGGTCTATTACATAATTAAAATATTGTTTTATAGATAAAATTCAATAATAAATTTATATATTTCTTGTAATTTGCATTTCATATGAAATTTAAAATATGCATTTAATTTTAAAAATTAAATATACATCAAAGGTAATAGAATAAGAACTAAATTTCTTGTAATTAATTGAAAATTGTAGTTCTAAAGTCAGCATTTCATATACATCACTTATTGAGTAATAAAATTTAAAATAATTCGCTCCCTTAATAACCAATATACATTTAGTGGAAATTTTAAATCATTCGTTAACTATATCGTTGCAAATATTTCAGCTAGAATACAGAAAAAATGTCAAATATTCTTGTAATTCAACAGTAAGAATGATAATTAAATACTTAAAATTTCATTAATTTTTCTAGTTTCCTATTATGATATTTTAGTCTATCACATAATGAAGATATTGTTTTACATATAAAGTTTAATAATAATTTCCTATATTTCGTGTAATTTGTATTTTATATGAAATTTAAACTATGTAATTTAATTTTTAAATACAAAATATAACTTCAAGGTAATAAAGTAAGAAATAAATTTCTTATAATTAATTGAAAATTTCGTTCTGATGTCAGCATTTCATAAACATCGCTTATTGAAAAATAAAATTTAAAATACTTTGATTCTTTAATTAACCAATATACAATTAGTGGAAATGTTAACTCATTTGTTAAAATAATAAACAAAGGAACAAAAATCTTCAATAAATCAACTAATTATGTTTTTAATAATAATTTGCCATGTAATTCAAAAATTTGTTTATTTATTTAAATTAATAATTTGTAGAATTAAATATGGTTAATTAAATCTATTTTACATAGAAAAAACTTTTAAAATGTTCTAATTAAATAGATAGACAATAATTCTTTGATCTAAATGTAGTTCATCATAATAAAGATGTTTATTACTGGTTCGGAATCCATGTTAAACAGTAGGTATCCAGTTTAATTAACATAAAAGTGATCATTCATACATAATGAAAGTGAAATGAATTATTTTTGAACTTTTAACTATGAATTTTTATAATTCTTAACATATTTTATCTTGGTTTAAATATCTGTTTTTTTTTGTTTTTTTTTTTGTTTAAATTAAAAAATTCCAATAAGAAGTTTCTCTAAACTTAAATATTGGATTTTGAAGTGCAAGTTCTTAACTTTTCAGAAGAAGAATTTCCAAAAGCATCTTACCTATAGAACAACTAACAATGAGAAATACTGCATGTATTGATTCTTTTTTGAAGTTACATCACCTGTTATCGTTCGTGAGACTCTTCCATTTGCTGCACATACTACTCTACGAGGATTCAGAACTTGGGGATTTTTAAGGGTCTTCTCCACATATTTCCCCCGATTTCCTTTTGCTTTCCACCCAATTTGTGTAGGATGTTCGATCCAGCCGTACTATAACACAGCCGATGCTTGTGACAATCCTCTTGCAAAGAAATCTCAAATCTGCGTGGTTGAATATCGAAAATCTTACTTTCGTGGGCAAATAGATTTAGCATGGTGGATATTTGCATTTCTCCTGGAGAATATTCAAAATGTATTTATTCCCGCTTTTCTGCATTTTATAGAATATCTTATACAATGAAATGTGGGGTGGATTTAAATCTCAAAGTTCATTTTACCAAAGGTATTTATTTACATTTAATATTATCCATTCGAATATTTATACTAAATAATATATAGCATTTATGTGAATATAAATAAATAATTTATTTCATGATTATATTTAAATTCAGCAAGTTCTTTATTTTATTTTGTAATTTAATTATTTGTAATTGTGTTACATTTTTTTGGTTTCGTAAAATACTTAATTATTTGCAAATACATTATTTAAGTAAAGAAAACAAAATTTAAAATTTGTTAATTAAAGTTTTTTTTAATTATAATTGCTTTGTTAAATAAAAAATATCATTTTTTCAGATTATGATATGCATAATGATTATAAATAAAGTCCCACTTTCAAAATGCTGTAAAAAAAGAACCATTCGTCACAATGAGCTCAAATTTGAACTGAAGAAGGCGGAAATGATATGGCATGAAAAAATTTTTTTAAAACATAAAGAAAGTCAATCCGGCTGCCAGTGATATTTTGAATCGAAATTACAACGTATTTGGCATGAGTTGCACATTAAACCAACTGTAATGTTCAATGTGCTTAATTGTTGTGATTTTTTTTGACGGAAAAAATGATTTCCAAGTCGTTCAACAGTTGTGGCACTGTTAGTGGAAGGCGCATCCACCATGGCCAGGTCATACCAAATTGGATGGAAAAAGTTGATTGAGCTTTTTTTAATGCCATACCATTCCCCCTCTTTCAAGTATATTCAGTTCAAATTTGAACTCATTAATTCTTTTTTAACAGTATTTTGAAAGTGGGACTTTAATTAGAATAACCCTGCCCATAATAATATAGTCTTAAATTTATTAAGGATTTCTTAGAATAATGTTTTTAAAACTATAATTTAAACTATAATGTGTTAATGTGATTAAATATTTAGGTATATTCAACTGATATTTTAACCGTCTAAACTAAATTGAAATATTTGGTGCACAAAATGTCATAAAAAATCTTTTCCTTAATTTCGTATGGTATAATTTTTTATCTATGATTTATTGTTTTTTATGAGGAGATTTAATTTAAGATAAGAATAATTTCTGATTAAGTATATTTTAAAAAAAATATATAAGTTGCAAATTAGAGAAAAGAGACATGTACATGGAACACGTTTTTTGTTAATAAATTTATATCACATTATTTACGATCCGTTTAACGTTGCCTAACACTTATTTACAATAAGCTCTTTTACTCAGAATAACAGATATATTGAATGTGACTTTCAACTTCAATTGGATTCTATTAATGTGTTCTGGTTTAAGAGAAACCACTAAGTGATTCCAGGAAGTAGAATCACATAAAACTTTGTGTTGAAATGTTTCCTTAGTTTTATTTCTACCTACATAATTTTATTAAATAGTGATATTTATTTAAAATTAAAAAAAAAATAGTTTATTGAATAATATGATTCAATTTTCACATTATACTGCTATAATGTTCCAAAATAAATTTTATGAATTATAAGAAGAATATAAAAATATTTTGATTCAAATGATGAAATGGAAACTTTTTTTATTTTTTTATTATTATCTATGTTTTTATATTTCTCCAAATTACGAAACATATTGTATGAAAATACTGCAAGCCTATAGATTCCATATGAAAATGGCTTAGCATTTTAAAATCGTAGAAAAAAGTCTTTTTTTTTTAACCTTTTTCAGATTGAATAGTATTTTTAATAGAATGGAAAGGCGAAAAATTGATAAATTAGTAAATATAATATAATTTATTTTAAAATCTTCATCAAAATATAAAAGTTGTTGGGCTATTAGAGTTTTGATATTTGTAAAAAAAACAATATATATTTCATGTACCTGAAGCTTGCAAAATAAATTAATTTATTGAATAATATGTTTTTGATGAGCTTAAAAAGTAGCGTAAATGATATACACAAGCAAAAAATCATGAACAGTAATTGACAGTCAAAGTATTTGAATGTGAGAAATGTCCTGAAAATCCATACTTTAAGAAATGTTTTGTAATGAATGTCGGGCAGGAGTTATTTTAACATACGATGAATAAACAAAACCATTATCATTCCTATTTCACATTTAAGTTCTTAAGCTATAATATATTTTTAGCAGAAAAACATTTCACATTTGTGATGAATTCAAAACAAGTATTTAAATTTGAAATCAATAATATTTTTTGCATCGATAATGTTGCAATAAAAGTTATTTACATTTTTTCTTCTTAAAAGTTAATTCGTAACGTAACTCGAGTAGTTACGACCTATTGAAAAATCTATAAAAAATGGCAACAACAATTTATGTTTATTGGTAAAACAATAAACTGTCTTTGACAACTGGAATAATATGTAACTTATTCTTTATATGCAATTGTCCTTTTTGTTTCTTTCATTATAAATTTTCTTTTTAGTTGTATTTAATAAAAAGTCTGGTATAAAATATTTATCTACAAAAAGATATTCATACTGATATTACGTTAAGCTTTTTAGTTAATAAAAAGATGATTCGCATACTTAGTACAAACTTGTGATTTTCATTCATATAACTCAAACACTCTAAAATTAATAATTACTTAATTCTATGACTGCAATAATTCAAAATATTACACAATTTTACTTTTGGTTAAATATTTTTGTTAATCAGATATGCATTATTTATAACTCAAACTTAATATTCAGTGTTTATTAAGACTATATGATTCAAATCTTCAAAATAATTCGTATGTAAAATAAAGATAACACACTAGCAGATACACACACTTTGTATGTATATAATATATATCAATGAAATGGCAAGTATATATTTGTTTACTTACAATATTTTAGATATATATAATACAGAAGTTAATGAATTTAAAGTATAGAGTGTGCGTGTAATTTAAAATACAGTAAGTAAAATACAGTAATCTCAGATTTCTTCGTACAAAAAATTATATAGTTGAAAATCCTGTTCAGCTTGCGTCTAATATTATAAATGTGTGCTACTATTATTTTAAATCATTCTCGACTCAAGATTGTATAATTCTATGCAATACGAACTTTAAGGAATCTTATTTACATATTTGAATCTCTGTAACGAAATGAACCAACTCTTATTAACTTCAGGAGATTTTGGTAGAAAGTTTGGGCGTCGAATATACTGTAAATATGCAAACCGGACTGCATTCGCTGCATCTTAACACCCTCCTGTTTTAAATCGTGATCGCGTCTCCCCACCCTTTGCTGCAAATTTAATTGATAACCCGCCCTCTGAGAGTAATCGAAAAGGTCACGTGATCCATTTAATGAAGCCCCGGGCCATTTATCAGATTCTCTGTCCGAATTTAATGTCGTTACTCGCTGACCCAGTGGTGAAGTGGACTCGCTAACACAATAATCTCGATCTACAAAAGGGGGCGGTTCAAGGACTTGACTTGCTGGCACACAGCGGACGTTTTAGGCTTAAAGAAATTGTTATCGATCACAGAGTTAGAGCATGGCGAGACTGGGGAGTTTGGTTTCTCACATTATATTGCATATGTGCTAAAGTAAATGTAAATGTATTGTTATGGGTTAGATTCAATATCAAATTAAATAAATTTATTTCTTCTAGTTAGAAAATAATACTTCTATTAAAAATTAATTTTTCTAAAATTTTTGAAGGACTTGGTTTCTCACATTATATTGGATATGTGCTAAATTAAATGTAAATATACTGTTATGAGTTAGGCTCACTATCAAATTAATAAGTTCTTTTTCTTATAGTTAGAAAATAATACTTCCATTAAAAAATCATTCTTTCTAAAATTTTAATATTTCTATTATTCTGAAACAAAAAAATAAATAATCAGTTTGGACACGCTAACACAATTATCTCTATCTACAAAAGGTGGTGGGCTTGGAACTACAAAGGACTACACGGAGTCCTACACTAACTACAAAGAAACTTGGTGGACTACAAAGGTCTTGACTTGCTGGCACTTAGCAAGCGTTTTAGGCTTAAAGAAATCGTTGTCGATCATAGAGTTAAAACATGGTAGAACTGGACTTTGGTTTCTCACATTATATTGGATATGTGCTAAATTAAAAGTAAATATACTGTTATGAGTTAGATTCAATATAAAATTAAATAGTTTAATTTCTTATAGTTAGTAAATAATATTTCCATTAAAAATTATTTTTTCTAAAATTTTTGATGGATTTGACTTATTGCAAGGACTTGACTTGCTGGCATATAGCGGACGTTTTAGGCTTAAACAAATTGTTATCGATCACAGAACTAAAGCATGGAGGAACTGGAGTTTGGTTTCTCAGATGATATTGGATACGTGCTATTTTAAATGTAAATATACTGTTATGGGTTAGATTCCCTATCAAATTAAATAATTTAATTTCTTATAGTTAATGAAAATTATGTTAAATAATTTAATTTCTTAAAGTTAAAGAATTTAAATCATAGAGTACATTATGTTTTCTGTAAAATACAATAAACATTCATTGATTTCTTAGTACAAAAATTATAAAGTTGAAAAATCCAGGTCAACTTGCGTCTAATATTATAAATGTGTTCTACAATTATTTTAAATCATTTTCGACTCAAGATTGTAGAATTCGTAAAAAGTTAGAATTCGTAATAGTTAGAAAATAATACTTCCATTAAAAAATTAATTTTTCTAAATTTTATTATTTCTGTTATTCTGATACAAAAAAATAAATCTTCTAATTATTCAAAATTAAATGTAATATAGAACATGTATTTATTTCATTTAAATTTGATTAAGAATGTCATTGCTAATGTGCTAAATTAAATGCAAATATATTGTTATGTGTTAGATTCAATATAAAATTAAATAATTTATTTTCTTATACTTACAAAATAATATTTCCATTTAAAAATTATTTTGTCTAAAACTTTAATATGTCTATTTTTCTGAAACAAAAAAGTAAATCATCAGTATGCAAAATTAAATGCAATAAATAACATGTATTTTTTTCACTTAATCTTGATTAAGAATTAATTATTTGTAAATTATTTTATGCCAGTAATAAAACACATTTTAAGAACGAAATATTTATAATAATTTTTATTTTCGTATGTGAATAATGCAAAAGGCTAATTTTTTTGAATTAAGTAAGTGAATAGATTTTAAATGAGTGAATAATAAGTTAATAGATTTGACTATATTTAAACATTTTTACATTAAATTTTGAACATTATTTTACTTAAACTGTATACTTATAAATCGTTGTAATTAATCTTATAATTCATTATAATATTTATTTCCTTATGGGAATAATACAAAAGACTAATTTTTTAATTTTGTAAGTGAATAGATTTTAAGTGAGTGAATAATAAGTGAGTATATTTGACTATATTTAAATTATTTTACATTAAATTTTGAGCACTATTTTAATTAAATTGAATACTTATAAATCGTTGTATTTAATCTTATAGTTTATTATAATATTTATTTTCTTATGTAACTAATGCAGAAGGCTAATTTTTTTGAATTTAGTAAGTGAATAGATTTTAAATAAGGGAATAATAAGTGAATAGATTTGACTATATTTAAACTATTTTACATTAAATTTTGAACACTATTTTACTTAAATTGAATACTTATAAATCGCTGCAATTAATTTTAAAACCATCTGTTACTTAATATCAGTCAATTAAATAGTCTCAATTTATTTTATATTTTGCAAAACATGACATGACACAATTTCATTAAGAATTTACTAGGTGCCATTTTTAAAATGTATTCACATGAAATGTTTTCAAACTATAAATGATAAACACGAGATACAAGATATTAAAATAATATTACAAAGTTATATGATTATTTATTACAGGAAAAATATTTAATTATAATAGAAGTTGATGTATTTAGAAATTTGTTTTAATTTATAATTATATATTACGTATAGGATTATTTGATTTTCTGAAAACAATTTCCATTTAGCAATATAATTTCATGTAACAAACTAGTCAAAGAGTTTTCTATGAGGCCCGATGAATAAAATTGCTTTTCTCTGTCTGTATGTATACATTAAATATAATTATTTTATGGAAATATCTAAAAACAATTATTTTATGAATTTATTCTTAATTAAGTTCTGTTGGGCAATCAAATATTATATACTTATGACAAAGCATGTAACAAATTGTTAGTTTAGGTTATTTAATTGATTTTGATAAAATGTGAATCACATCATTCTACGGCAGTGAAAATAATTATCGTTTTTCAATTAATTTGAAAGAATATTAAGGAGATGCCCTTAAGCAAACGAAATTAATTAGAAATGTAAATAATTTATAAATAATTTAGATTATTTTACTGTAGTTATTACAGTGTCGTGTTCTCATAATGTTAGTTATCTTACAAATGGTTACTGGAAAATATACGCAAATAAATAAGGATTTAACAAAATATGCAATGGTAACTTTGTTAGTGCATCTAAATTTTTACGTGAGTTTTTCTGTTACCATATCAAAACAAATAAAAAACAATTACATACTTCGTTTATTAAACATAGATTTAATTGATGCTGATTTCTATAATGCTGCCATAAATAAGCATGATAGAACAATATGACAATTATATTGGAGTTCGTCACACTACAATTTATGTAAAATTTCTAATGACGTTAATTTATTACACTAAATTAAATTATTTGCAATGTTTAGTTACATAAACATGCTTTCAAGAAAATATAACGTTTGCAAATTAGCGTAGAGTTATGGTAACGGATTATAAATAAAGCTCTATGGTAACTGAGTATATTTAAAGTATACTTTAAAATGTTTTAAAATAATATTTCTGCAGCCTGTAATCGAAATATCTACTGATTGCAGGAAGTTCATACGCATAATGAATGACTAATTAAGACTATTTGCTTATAAATCGCAATATAGAAAAATAATCACAACGTGAATGATAGAAAAAGTATAATCGTAGAAATATTTGTCATCAAACTATTTGAAAACAAGCGTCCCTATTCTGCACTAAATGATTTAAACCATTATGTTTGATAACTTATTTGGCTACTATGTTAACGGAGGGACTATACTTTAAGATATTTACAAATAATATTCCAACAACATTAAATGATAAAATTAACTGATTGCATGAAGTTCATACACATAATGAAGGATGGATTAAACAAATTTGCTTATAAAACGTAATATATAAAAATAAGCACAACGTGAATCATAGGAAATGTGGAGTCGTAGAAATATTTCACATCAAGCAATATGAAAACAAACATCGATCTTCTGCACTAAGTGACTTCAACCTTTGTCTTTGGTAACTTACTTGGCAAACAACTATGAAAATGCTAGACATTAAGCAATACAATTGGAAGAAGCAAAAATAAGCAAGATAAACTAAGTTAAAACACTATATCTTTCGCGGCGAATTTACATCTGCTTTCTTCGTTGTCTTCCAGAAATTAAAATACCATCTCTATTACAAGAATCCCGTATCTCATAAGCCAGTGGTAGAAATATAGGCAAGCGATTCTTATGGATACAGTGGTATTGTGTATACCATTTACGTGACCTTCATAAATATATCTCAAGAAGCCTCTGCCGTCATCTAAATCTTCTGGCTTGTCTCCAGGTTCCATTATCACACGGTCGATCGCACGGAAGCGGTGGCCCGGCAAACCCTATAAAAGCGGGTACTTACTGAATGGAGCCTCATCTGCATATTCCATGCATCCGGAACGATGCAACATTGGTCACAGTAAAATTCCTAAGGATTTGGCTCATGGCTAGTAGTAGGCCCGCTAATTAATGCACACCGTTCATCTGTCTCATTCTGGCAGCGGTACAAAGATTTAATTAAAGGTAAAACTTCCACAGTCGAAGATGTCTTCTGTGGGGAGTAGTAAGTGTTTTGGGGGCAGAAGAAATGAAATGGACTGAAGAATTTCCGATGATTTTTAAAACTGATTTGTAAATATAACGAAGCCCCTTAAAAAGCTACAATCTATACTTAATATATTATTGGTTATATTTAGAATAGTTCATTTTTTAGTACTATTTCAATGCAATGTTTCATATATGTTCTAAATTCTTAAGCGTTTGGCTAATTTTTAATAACAGGACTGCTAATTAAGGCACGCAGTTCATTTGTCTCATTCCGGTAAAGGTACAAAGATTTAATTAAAGGTAAAACTTCCACAGTCGAAGATATCTTCTGTGGGGAGTAAGTGTTTTGGAAGAGAAGAAATGGAAGAATTTCCGATGATTTTAAAATTGATTTATAAATATAACGAAGCCATCTAAAAGTTGCATAGTTTATAGTATATAATAAGTTTATATTTAGTGCAGTTCATTTTTTAATACAAATTGAATGCAATTCTTCATATATGTTCTGAATTCTTAAGTGTTTGGCTAATTTTTTTATAACAGGCTTGCTAATTAATGCACACAATTCATTTGTTTCCATCCAACAGCGGTGTAATTCGACAAGATTTATGTGAGAAGTAAGTATTTTGTGAGGAAGAAATGCAGATGAGGAAAAAGCCTACATTGACTTAAAAAAAATTAATAAATGCAGATATTCATAGAATATTAAACGAATAAAGTATATTTAAATAGTTACAATCAATAATTAATAATAAAATATTCGTTATTGTTAACAAAAACTAAACGTGTTTTTATATCCAATTTAAAGATTTACAATCCAACAAGAAAAGTCGAACTGAATGTTCCCTTGCATTGTCAGGGATAATCATGAAAAATCCATAGGGTAGAAAATTCTTCCATTTGGTTCTATTAACGGAAGATGGATGGACAAAAATATTTCTACGGATAGCATTCTCCCAAATGCCATCCGTTTGAATCTTTGTTGCAAATTGTTATGGTGCATAATACGTGCATTGTATACATTTGTTGGAACTGGATGATGCTAATTTTCTACAAGACTGCCGATCTTGCAACGATCAATCTCAGGATCTTGAATTAGTGTATTTATTGTATAAAAACAAAAATAACATTGTATCAATGAAACTTTACTTCATTTTAATCAATTTAGTTGTAACAAAAACATGTAAAACGCATAATACTTAAATTGTCTTCTTATACACAACTTTGTTAAATTTCCTGCAAGTTTAACTTAAAATATGAAAAACTGTTTCGTTAAAAATACGTGTATTATTACGAACAATATGTACCATTTGAAATGAATATTATTGTCTTTCTTTAAGTTGTTATCAATGAAACGAAGAGTCTAATTTTAAACGGTGAATTTCACGAGTAATTATCTGAGTTTACATTGTGAAACCAGCTATTTCAATATGTGTTTTTAGCATTTACAAAACTATTCCAGTTCATTAAAATGTAAGAAATTAAAGTTCTTAATACGAGCAATATTCCTGCAGATGTGTTAAAGGTCATTATTTAAAATCAGAATAATTTTTAAATTGCATTGTTATATAAGAAGAATTTTCTGAATTTAAAATTCATTTGAAATAACTGATGATGATTTTTTTTCTTTATTCTTGAACAAATAAATCAAGTTATAAAGAAAGTCTAATTTTTGATTTTCTTGTAATTTTTTAAAGTATAAAATGCTGATTCCGTAAAGCAAATTGAATCCATATTTTTTTTAAAATCACTTCTTTAATAAAAAAGTAATTAATTTAATAATTAATGTTGAAATAGCACAAAACGGGAATTTTTTTTAAATACATGTATCTGTAAACACTAATAAATAAATTGAAAAAAAAAAACATCACGAAATAAAAGTAAAGGAAGAGTAAAGCAATAAATAAAGTGATTACACAGGAAAAATATTGTTGGGAAAGCAATCAAACTTTTTTTTCCAATTATTTTTTCAAAACTACGAAGGAAGTTAATTAAGCAACGATATTTATATAAATACACCCGACTGACTTGACACATTAGAATTTTTTATTCTTATGTAAAAGTTTTCTCTTCTTTCTTCTGATAGAAGAAGACACCCATCTCAATTTCCATCAAATTTACTAAAATAATGAAACCAGCAGTTAAAACCACCATGCTTCCTATAAATTACTCATTTAATGAATCAGTGAAAACAAAAAAAAACACATAAAACAAAGACAAAACTGTGTAGAAAACAATGAGGCAGCAAACTTCAAAGGAAACCTTATGTTTTTCTTCATCTCACGAGTTTTAAAGAAGTTTGAGTGCCGAAAGATTTTTCTGACAACAAAGTAACCTCGGCTTCATTTGTTGTCCGTTTCTTTACAGTGGGTTGAAACGACAAAGTTTTATTATTTTATTTCCAAACCGTAACGACGTTCATTGTAGTTATTTGTCTTATTGTTTAACTTTCATTGTTTGTCCTTTTTCTGTCTTTGAAAGATTTTTTTTGTAATTCGCTTGATAAAAAGCATTAGGACAGTCCCCCTTCAAAGAAATTGAACCATATATCTTCTCATTTTGTGTGATTAGTTTGGGAGCACTATTTGGAGCAGAAAACTGCACATGTAATAAAGCTCTTTTAGGATCTTTAACGAATTCAAGGTCATTTAATTTATCATGTCCGCCTTCATGATACATAAAAGAAACAAAGTAAATTAACTAACGGATGATAATTAAGTATTTTTCTTTATAACTTATTCGAGAATATTCTTTTCTGTAACAACTACAGACAGGAAATCATTTTCGGTAGTAATTTTAAATCATAAAGAAAAAGACATACTCAAATTGAATCCTTCGAGCAATTTTTTTAAAATGCTAAATGCAAATAAAAAACCTGACGCTTTAAATGTCATCATGGGCATGTGTAATGCTGAATATATAAAAAAGGCCTTTTATAAATTTAAAATAAAACTTTAATGTAACTATTTATAAACCTATTTCCTACTAAATTATTTATCTTATGACGAACTCCAAGAAAAGCAAAGCTAAAATACTCTCTATATATTTTACTTACAACAAGCATTGATGTGATTCTTGAAAAAAAAATGGAAGTTTTCCAGAAATGATCTATATTTTGTAGTAGATTATTCTTTCATACCTTGAATATATAATAATAATTAACATTTTTTTTCATATTTAGTTTATATTTGGTGCTACCACCACAATATGAAATCGTGTAACTTAGAAAACACTTAGATGTGTTATTTAATTTTGATATAAGTTTAGCATTCACATACTCACTTTTCAACACTATAATAAACGTTGTAAAAATGTGACTATCATTTACAGATTACTAAAAATAATCTGGTGAATGTTATTATTTTGTGTATGACAAGAAAACAGAATGTGATAATTTCGATACTGAAGTTAGCTTTTATTATAATGTTTTTCTGTTGATTCTAATTGTTAATGATTTGAAAAGACACGATTATGTTTTGAAATATTACAATTTCAAGGGCTGTAATAAAATATGAAATTCAATGCTGTATTCTTTCAAAAATAGATCTCCAAAAAGAACAGAAAGTGACATTTGCAGTTTTTTATAATTTCATCAAATTAAAAAAATCAATCAGCTTAAAGGTATGCTTAAGGTTATAAAATTAATAATATGCATCTAAGGAAATGTTAAATAATTCCAAATTTTGAACTACAAACATTTGTATGCCGTTATTCTTTATTTTCTTTAACATTTTTCAGTTGAGAACCATCGTAAGCAAATCCATCCTTTTATTTTATTCTCAAAAAATGAAATCTGTTGTTGCAAATCCATCGAAAAAGGATTGTCGAACATTTGCATTTGCCCTCCTTCAATCGAACTTGATTACGAAATATACAGGAAACAGGAGTCGTCTCTTTCTTGTAGGAAAATCTTTGTATAGTATTTCATCCCATGTTTTTGTTCCAGATCCTATTCTGATATTTGCAACCAAAAACATAAACCACAAGTAAAGGTCCATCCAATCCAAGAGGAGGAGATCATGTTGTCATTTTATACTCCTTATCCAACATGACCCCTTGGAAAACAATGAGGATCTCTGGTCGAAGACGAAATATCCCGGATAATCGAAGAAGTCACCCCGCGGTAATGTCGCTTTTACTGCAATATTCAATGCTTGCCTTCTCTTTCCCTAACGTCTTTGCAGCTGTCATGGTGACATGAAATATGGATTCTTTTTCCGGGTAGAAGATGCTGCTGCGTGAATAATCAGGTGACTTTCCTCGACGGACTCAACAGAGTGTGTGTGTGCGGTTTTGTTTTTCTTTTGTTCTTTTGTTTTTCTTCCTTTTGCCGAACGTGCAATCGAGTGAGAGAAAGTGGCGAGGGATTTCACACCACTGTCTGAGCGGTGGAGGTGGGGGAAGGGGAATAGTGACACCTGGGCACTTGAAGAGAGAAAGATATCTCTATGTGGTGGTTGGAAATGAAGCACATATAATGGAGCATTCCATTGAAAAGATATGGGAAATCAATTTTTGTGTGGACTTAAAGGAAGTCTTTTGTTTTACTGAAGGAAAAACATATTTCTAAAAAAAAAAAAAAGAACACTTTTTTTATTTTTTAGTAAAATAAAAAGTATGATGCCTATAATTATTTCATTAGATGAGAAAACAACCCTTAAATAAATAAAAAATTGTTTTTTTATTTGTATTGAATATTAAATTAATTATAAAAATTTTCTTTTTCATTTATATGTATGATATAACGACTATTTGTCCAGTTCGAATCTTTTCATAAGGGTCATTAGTAGTTTGTATAATTATAAAGAAAAACCTTCATAAATTAATTCCTTCTATTGGATATATTACTTACTTTATTTAATCTCTTAATTTCTAAAATCTGCTTCATAAAAAGAGCATTGAACAGTTTGTACATATCCCCAAATATACAATATCTTAGCTCTAGTTTCGTAATAAAGACTAATTTTTAGGAATTAGGAACAATGTCTTCTATATTCAACTTTTGATCTTGAAATGTTAGACATTAACCCATGTCTGAAATTATATTTTAATTTAGGTAACTTTTATTAAAAAATGTGTTTTTATCAATGAATTTTTAGTATAACATTTATATAAATAAAAATAAACATATTAAAAAATAATGCAGCAAGCATTTTACTCTATTTTTCGCTTTATTTCTGTCATCTTAACCTTTTTTTTCAATTTTATTTGCACATTCTTAAATTCTATTAAGGATAAACCATTTCCTTATACGCCGTAATCATCATATCAAGACTGAATTGTATTTACAAGACAATACAATGTAATTAGCAGAGGATTTCGTTGTTTATTTTTGTTTTTTGAAGTGCAAATTCAATATTTATAAATAAAAAATCAGAAACTTGTGGTTATAAAATTTGTTTGTTCGTTGTAAATGAATGAAATTTTCCAAAATCATTTAATAAACAATGGAGCACATCATCTGAGGTCAACGTGTGATTACCCTCAATATGGGTTGTGATCACCTCTAAGGGCTATGCAAGCTTCCTTAAGCAAATAAAGATCATATGGGGCAAATTTAGCTCATTTTATTTTATAAGCCGTTATTCTATACTCTATGAATAAGAAAATCTCGTATTCAACTGTTGTTACATAGGATTGACTCTATTTCATTCGGCCAATGGCTCTGCATTAAAGTCAACAGATAAAAGTTTGCGACTAATAATATTTAAAACATGCATCCATTGAAATTTCACTACGACGTTTCTACTAATAAAATCTGTAGACACTGTTAAAGCCTATTTTCGTCCACGTGTTACATTCTGCAGTTTCATTAATATACATTGAAGTTTCTGAGTTAGCATTATTTTTTATGTAAGTTGCGTACATTTTTGTGAAAATTTACCTTTTTGATCATGTAAATTTTATGACAATTACATTCTGGTCATTTCAGAATTTTCTTAATTTTTGAAAACCAGTGAATTATTATACATATAGTAAATGATATTATTAATTTCATTAAATTTTGTATGATTGCATTCCTCACAAAATATCGTAAAGGAAATGTCAGTTTTTGACAGCAGCAATAATAATATCTTTACAAATAATTTAGCAATATATATATATATATCAGCGTTAAAATCTGAATGTTAAATATTAATGTTATTTTTAAAAAAGCCTTAAATAAATATGATTTATTATAAAATATTTTAATGTTTGTTAATTTCCACTCATAATTTAAAACTTTATTAAATTTATATTAATTTCTAAAATAATAACACATTTATTGTTTTAGGTAATTTAATTTACTAAAATAGATATTACAGCAAATTGAAACCTTGATTTATTATATTTTTAAACAAACTTATAATTTTATAAAAGAAATTACGAACTAACTTATTTTTCCTTCGTTTTTTAATTTTTCTTAATTTTTTAAATGCAGAAATATTATTTTCAAAATGAACCAGGAATCATAGAAAGTAGTTTCATAGTTACATTTAAATTACCCAAAGTGCTAATTAGAAGACTACTCTCATAACGTGCATAAATATAAAGCTTATTTAGCAGGCAGTGAAAGGGTCACCGTAAGCACAGAATAGAACTCCGTTCCCTTTCTCGTACCGTGAACATGCTTTTGAAAGCATTTGTCACATCTTTAAAAGAGTCAAGTGTTCGTGTTGAGGGAAATGGATGATTATATGTAAGGACCTATAACTTTGAATGGCATTGTGTTGAACTTAATTCACATGAGTGGGATTCCTTTTCATTCAGTGTGGTACAATAATATTTTCATATATATATATTTATATATTGCTATTATTAATGATAATCACAAATTTGTAAATATATATCGCCTTTACAATTTTCTAATTTTCCGTTTATAATGTTTACTATTGGAAGATTTCTAGACTTGTCTAACGTTTGTGCAGGGGAAAATCTAACAATATTTGTTGCAACATATGGCTTTATTGGAAACCAATCCATTACAATAAGGTTCACACACAAAGAAGGAACAAGTAGAATAAAGCAAATATACAGTAAGACAGCAATTGACAATAAGTCGGCCTCACACATCACAAAAGTCAAAGGGAGAGAGAGTAAATAACGGAGGTACACATTTTATATCAGTCCACGAGGACCCTGGCCTTCCAATATAACTGCAAGACTTCTCTTTGGCGCTGAGCCTTCCTGTTCAGTCCTGGATATTTAAAAAGATGTTCTAAATTCATTATACCGGCTCTGCATTTTGGACAAGTTTTCGATGCTAGGACACCCATCCTGTTAAGGTGTTCCGCAAGACAATCGCGTCCAGTTCTTAATCGAAAGTTGGCAACAGCCTCTTTACATGGTCAAGTGTTAAGATAATATTGTTCAAACAATATTTTATTTTTTATATATTTAATTAAATATTGTTTGTTTTGAAATGCTGGTCCTCGTGATATGAGGTCATTCTGCTATAGAAGGGCCTATAGAAAGCAAATCCAATTTTACCGGCATACCTCGAGGAGGCCAAAAACTTTAAACCCAACCTTTCCTCCTCATATTTTAATTTCCCTTAGATGAGTGTCTGGAATTTCGCTCTCGATTTATTTTATTTGGAGTTCAATGGATTTAGTTTAAAATATAAAATAAAAATTTTTTTATGTATTCTGGTCTAATGATTTATCATATCTACCTTAACACGTGAACATTTTTCTATTCATCCAGGTTTAATGTTCAAACCCGGCTATTTTATTTCGTAAATAAAAAGGCTTCTCCGGTGCTAAATTTTAATAAAGAATATTTAGATTCTATTATAATAGGATAATTCAATTGTCCCTATTTCAAAAGGTGGAAGGGTATACAAATAAAGGTTGGATTTTTTAAGCGACATAAAAGTATCAACTCGTTGTTTCCAAATTAGCTATACTTCACGTAACAACGTTATTTTATCGATATATCACAAAACTTGGCAGCTCCATAAAAACATAATTTAGTTTATAAATAAAGGAGAAACACTAAAATGTTTAACTTTCATTCATGAATAAAATAGGTGTCCGTGCATACTTATACTTTCCTACATTTCAAGCCTAGTAAGTACAATTTCGCATAAATATTAAAGTTACGATTCGAAATTTCTTTCATAATAATAGAATTTAAATATTTAATAGATCTACAATAGTTCATAAACAAAACAGTTAAGAATTTTAGTATATTTATTTGTAATATTCATCTTTTTGTAATATTTTATTGACCTAATACTGGCTAGTCATTGGCTTGGCATTTGTTTAATAATAAAAAATTCTTTCAGAAACAATAATGGTTATGTCAAATGTGAAAGGGAGTGAGGAGTGAGGTAACCAGGTGAAGTTTTCTGGTTTTTCTCTCATACGACAAATATATGTAATAAACCATAGGGACATCAAGTTATATGCACCTCGCCCTCGTCTGTCTGTGGATTATTCAAGTCATATATTGATGTATGCCCAAAATAATTCCTTTTCACCAATTTCCCTAGTTACTTAAAAATACTAACTTACTAGTTAGTATTGACGTTAATTTTATTAAATTAAAGATAAGAAAACTGTGCATAAAATAGAATAAAATATGCGCATATATAAATCCAATTATTTTGTTTACATGAGAAAAAAAATCATATCAACATACTTTACTTCTTATAATATTCATACGAAAGGGGCTAATTTGCATTTTTAAAGTATTCATTTAAATGAAAAACGATGACAAGAAAAACATTGCCGAGAAAATATATATTTACTTTACTTACTGTTTAAGTATTAATTATTTTTTGTTCTTAGAAAATTTCAAATATTTACAAATGCATTTGTTTTGGCGAGTAGGCTGTTAAATTGATAAAAAAAAATAAAGCCCCAGTTTATTTGCGTTCTTTAAAACGTGCATTCTTAAAATTGTAATATAAACATAACATTAAGCTTAGAATGGGAAAATTTTTATTTTCAATTTTTCACACAGCCCTTCAAGAAAATAACTAAAATATTTACTCTCGGTTCAATTGCGTAGAGACGAGTTTTATTGCTTTCACGGAAAAAAGTAATAAAAATAACGTATATCCGGTGTCAGAAATTTTTGCATTAATATATATACCATCCCAATTGCTCAGAAGCACCAGAGATCTTCTTTTTTTGGCCATTTATCACCGGAGGGTGAATCTCGGTAGAAAATTAAATAAGAAAAGTAATCCCAAAGAAAGTTGATTAAAGAGATTTACGGATTTCACAGTTGTTATGGGAGTGAACAATTTGTACGCAGTCAATCTTTGTTATTCACTTATTTCGTCCTCCTCTGCGCACGTTTGATTACGGCCGGTGTCAGAGAAATTATTCAAATGTCTTCTTGGACACATTTTCTTGCTACTTTACTTTATTCAAGAAAAAGACTTTATTTTTCTTCCCGGATAAAAGGGAACATAAATAAAATTTCAACTCGACAAGTTTAATATTGTGTAATATAATTTGATTTAGGATGCATTGTAATTGCTTTGAAAACAGTACGTGCAAAGTTGGACACATACGTAGATAATTTAAAGATAAATGAGTTAAATAAGTAAAACTTAGTAAGTTAATGCATATATACATAAATAAACATAAATTTAAGAATTCCATATAAAATTGATTGATTAAAGCGAATAATATAATATTATAGTTAATCCTTGTCTATTTAGTTTATTTTTTTGAACATTTTTAATTTGATTCAGTGTCGAAGAATTATTTAAACGTCCTAACGGATAATTTCTTCTTTTTCTTTTACTTTCTTCTTCTTCAACAAGCTCAACAACTCCTTTCAAATCCCGGCTGCTTCAATAACACGCTCCTACCAAAGTCTTCTATCTGTAGCGATTCTTTTCCAATCCTTAAAATTTAAAATCTCTCGCCGAATAGTTAAATCACAATGAAAAATACTGAATGCCATCTAACTATCTAGTTGGGGATCTTTCTTTAGCTCGGTAATCTCTTTTTTTCTTCGGGATCCCTCAGATTTTATGAATGTCAAGATCTTAGTGCTCCAAACTTCTTCAGTAAATCTTCTTTCAGTGCTCCAAACTTCTTAGTGATCCAAACTTCTTCAGACATGGCTCAGACATCTTAATTTATTAATACAGATGACGTATGATTTGTGCTTCTCTATAAAGCTGGTACAGTTCAAAGTTGTACATTATTCGCCGAAATCCTGCTTCTTGCTCTGGGCCAAAGATTTCACTCAGGACTCTCCTCTCATTCATGTCCAGTCAGCTTTGTATGTACTTGATTTAAATTTCATGTTTCACTTGCATAAAGTAAAACAGGTTGTATAAGTGCATTTTATATTCTTAATTTTGTCTCGTGATTGCTAAAATTAGAGCTCAATTATTCTAATTTATTAAAAAAAATAGTTTATTTGTGGCAGGCAAGAGAGAACAAAAATTAAATCTCAACTTTTAAGTTTAATATAATTGGAATTAGGTTAAATTTCGTTCTTTATGATTCAATATGCACAGAATGATAATGATACGTAGCTAATTTAAATCTAAATAAATTTATTAAATGTAATGCAAAAGTGCAATGTCGTAAAAAAAAAGGTAATGCAGATAAAGTACAAAAAAAAAAAAAAAAAAATCTAAATAAAGTTGACAAAGGCGACTTAGAGATTCCATAGTTTTTAAGACGATAACTAATTTGTATGCAGTTTCTGTAGTGAATCTTTGTTATTTCGTCCTTTTGCAGCCGGTTAATTAGTGTAGGTGTCGAAAAAATAATTCAGTAGCCTTCTTGGACAAATTTTCACTTTATTCAAACATTATTTATCACAACCAAAAGACAAAGGAAACAAATTCTCAACTTATAAGGTTTAATATAATTTAAATAAGGTTAATTTTAAATTTCTTGGGAAACCATATGCACAGAATGTCAAAGATACATAACATTTAAAGATATATGATTTCAATAACAGTTAATTAACATACAAAAAAAATTTCGGAAGGTAATATATATATCAATTTTAAAATAGGCTGATAAAGTTGGATAAATCGACTTAGAAATTTTATGCATGTTAATGAATTAATTTGCACCATAATTATTGTAATAATTCTTCTGTTTACTTTGTTAAGGTAGAAGCCGAAGAAGTATTTCAAAAGACTTCAGTGGCAAATTTTCAATTTACTTTACTTTATTCAAGTAATGGATTGTTTAAAAATATCAAAAGAAAACTAGAATATTTTAACTTGCTTTAATCTTATTTTATTTAATTGAAATTCGCTTATGTTGTAATTTGTCGAGAAACAGTATGTACAGAATATGAAAGATACATAACTAATTCAACAAGTATTAAATTACATACAAAAATGATACCAAAAGAATAAGTGACGCATTTAAAATATAAGAAATATAATGAAACGAAGAAATTTGATATAAGAGGTAATGATTACACAGTTAAGAAAAAGAGCAATTTGTTCTTAGGCAATCTTAAATGTTTTTATAATGTAATTTGATTCTGCAAGAGACCTCTGTACCAAAGTACCATTTAAAAGTTTTTGAACAAATATTTTTTCTACTAGGATTTAGTGAAATAATGATATTTTATGACAATAAATGTTTAAACAAAGGTTATAGAAAATCAAGATTAAATTAAATAAAATTTCATTGCAATTCAAATTAAGCCAATTCTAAATTCCTTGAAAAACAGTTTCTACAGAATATAAAGAATACTAAGATAAAGAAAAAATAAAGTAGCTTAATATATAGTATGTGAAAAGATGTAGAATATACTTTAAAAACTATTCGTTTTGCAAAAAATAAAAAAAATAAAAATAAATAAAAAAAATAAAAATAATATTTTACTTTAGAAAAGCAAACGCATTATATTGATCAAATAAGGATGGAAATAAAATTTGACTTGTAATAATCGAAAAACATTAAAATAATACTACATTATGAATTTTTGAAAAACACTAGGGAACAGTAGGAATGGAAGGCATACATAGATAATGAAAATAAAAATTAGTTAACATATATATATGAAAAAGAATTATTAATCGGAATAGACAACTTATATATTTAAGATATAAAATAATAACAACATTAAAAAAACCCGATTAAAAAATTTTTCAGTTTTTTGTAATTGCATAATTTGCAAGTAGCTATTTTATGTTAGAGGATTGCTTAGTTTTTTAGGAAAGAATGGATCCCGATCAGCAACAGAAAATTATTCAAAAGTATTCTTGAACAATTTTTATTTTCAACTTATTTCATAATTGATAATGATTTTGAAAAAAAAAACAAAAAAACTTTCAGCTCCTCAGGTTTAATAATGTTCAGTAGGATTCAAATAAAGTCGCATTTTAATTGCTTGGAAGACATTTTCGCAGAATAATATAAAGAAAACGTTGCTACTAAAAACATAAATTAGTTTAATGAATGTTAAATAGCATGCAGAAACAGTTACTCAGAAACAGCAAATATATATATATAAGAAAAGAATATTCATGGAAAAATCAGATAACATGCATTCTTCCCTATTTAGTCAGAAAGAATGAGTTTGTTAGTAGATAATCATAGTTTTATAGACGATAATTAACTGTAGTTTTGTATTAAATTAGCATACATCAATTGATTAAAATTCTTTTCTTAGGTGTCTTGATCTACTTTTTTTTTTATCTGTTACTTATTTTTCAAAAAAAATTATTGTCTAGTGAAAAAGTTACATTAATTGGAAATGAAATCACAATTATTAATTATCGGAAGTAATAATTAATATTATATATTTTTATATATAAATGAATATATTTTTTTTATTAAATTGGTGGAAATTTGCTTTTTAATTTATTCATTGCTATGTTTATTATATATTATAATTATAGTGTTATGTTATCATTTGTTTTAGTGTTATGCTATCATTTATTATCGTGTTATGTTTATTGTTTATTATTTGTTATTCAGTGTTGTTATATTTATTCAGCTTTTAATTTATTCATGTTTTATGATGGAAAAAACATTATTTAAAGGCCATTATATAATGTTAATTTCAATCAGGCTATTAGCTAACGAATACAATAAAAAGTAAAAACGATATATTTTGCATGTGACTGTTTTTATTATGTACGTAAATTAGCAAACCATACATGCAAAATATGCATATGCTTTATTATTTGCAAAACACATAGGAATTTTGTAACATTTTATTTTAATTCCTTTTATTGAAAGAAAATGTAGCCTACAATGATTAAATAAATAGTTTTGAAATAAATAGCATTGGAGAATTATCACATTTTATATATTTTTTTGTTCTAATGCAGCTGGCAAATACTTAGACTGTGATCTTTTTTATGCCATAAGCAAGGGCGACATTACCGATGTTACTCACTTAGAACTAGCCAGAATGCTAGCCACTCGGCCATCAGGACTACATCCAATTTTATATGAATAACAACAAAACATACTTAATCTTAATACAAAAAACATAGGGAAAGAGTTGGTGTTGTATTGTATTTTGCACTCTCCAACTAACAGTACCCCATTGTCTAAACTGGGAAAAGATACCAGGAATGCATAGGCAAGAAAAGTATTCCCTTGAATTCAAGTAAGAAGACGTGAATCCTCAGATTCCACCCTTGGGCATGTTCGATTGAAACTGCGTTGACAAAATGTGGGTTCAATGTAGTTTGCTAATCATGGTACACTTTGATCAAGCTGATTCTGCTAAAAATATTTCGTTCTTCTGCCGAATATGAATATACCAAACATATGAATAAATTTAAAAACATAAAACCATTTAATTGCACTAGAAATTTCATTTATTTTTAATTTGATTTAAAAATGCACTTTTTAAAATACTTTTACACGTTTGAACTCCACTTGTTCTAGATTCTACCTCGAGCATTTCTACTTCAAAAGATCCACGTCTTTCTTCTAAAAAGAAAATTCATTTCAAGACTTAAAGATCTTTCTTTTGTTCTACAAGTAGAACACGACAATAAAGAACAAAAATATCGGATTATCTTTTCATCGCAGCCCTGCAGGGAATCCAGGGTTGGTAAAAAAAAAGCAGCGTAAATAAGCCGAGTTTGTTTGGTAGTCCGCAAATCAATCTTCCTCACCACAAAGGATAGGGGAAGTGCCTCTCACGTGAAGCAGCAGCACCTGAGGTCTTCGAAACTTCCGGTCAAACCTTGTTATCACTGTCCCAATAGATAGCGTACATAGTGTGGTGGGGAGTTTTGTTTGCCATTCAATACCTCATTCTGCCACATTGTTAGTCTAAAAGCCGAGGAGGGTGCTTTTCATTTAAGTGAAGCGTGATCTACTTTGGAATAAAATATTTATGTTCATCAGATAATATAGCCGAGAATTTATCTGGTATAGTTTCAAAAGGTTCTAAAATATTTCAGCATCTCCGTGGCGATGTTTAAATATTTAGTGGTTATGTTTCCTTGGAGTGAAGATAAAATTTAACTATCAAGATACAGTTGAAGTTAAGATAAAAAATTTTAGAAATTTTTTAATAAGATATACGAATTTTGCGTTTCTAGTAAGATGGTAAATTACAATGTGTTTAATTTTAATAAAAATATATAAACAATGTAGCTGTAGCAAATAATAACTGAAATACAGATTTAAATAATGTATAATATATCACATATAATACATGACATTTAAAAGAAAATAGTTTTATGATTCAATCTTTCGTTCTATTCCTGATTTCATTATAAATTATCATCAGAAAACCATATGATCAATATGATTAGGGCTACAATTTTAGAAAAAAAACGAGGTATTAATATGTATATTAAATATAAATTTATGTAATGGGACAATGATTTTAAATGCCGTAATTTAAAAAAAAAAATTTGTAATCTTTTCACATTCATTACAAATGAATAATTTCCTCAATTGTTAACCTTCTAATGCACTTTCTTTTTATATTACTTTCTATTTTGTTGTTATTTGAAAGATATTACATAGCGCGAATGCATATTTTATAAACTTAATAAACTTCCACCCAATCTCATCTGAACGAAAAAAAAACTTCTAAGAAATTGAAGAGGTGTAGTGTTACAAAATTAAATAATTAATTCAGTTATCGAACGTTAGTAATTGGATGAAACGGAAAAAAAAGTAAAAAGGAAAGAATCCCCTACTTTCAATTCATAATTAAAAGAAACTGACGAAAAATTACAGCAAACCTATCAAAAATAACAAGAAACTCATTAAATGAATATTCATAAAAAAAACAATTTATCAAACATAGGCCTGGCTAGCACGTGCTATAGGAATTAATTACATGGCAATACCTCGTGAAAATGGAAAAATAAAAACTTTTTCTCAAAGAGATTTCTTTTTTGTCTGAAATAAAGACGAAATACGAACAATTCCTTTTTATGAATAAATCAGTAGCCATAGCTGAAACTAGGTAGGAAAACAATTGATCGTCTAGGGACTTGCCTAGAATTAGAAAATATTGAAATATATATGAACGGTGATTTCGAAATTGCGTGTTTGTTTTCTATGAATCTTTTCTAAAAATATTACTAGTGATTTTCTTGCCAGTTCTTCCATTGTTTATAAACCTCATTTATTTCTATTCTCTAGAAAGACTAACAATCAATGAAATAAGTTAAAATTTAAATAAATAAATGTTAAATAATAAGAAATCTGTAAACAAACGACGTTAAACTTTTAATTTTAACTATGTAGTCAATAAATGATTATGAAAAGTTTTTAAAAAGTGTTTTTATAAAAATGTTTCTTATATACTTTTTTTTATTTCGGTATCATTTTAAAAGTATTTTATATTTTTAAATATAAGTTACTTTTATAACAAAATTTTAAAATATGTGTAACTAACTCGTAAATTCCCATGCTGTCATGGTATATAACTTTCCTCAAAATAGATTTCTTTTTTGTCCGAAATAGAGAAGAAATACCAACAATTCCTTTTTAAAATAAATCAGTAGCCATAGCTGAAACTTTGTAGGAAAACAATTGATCGTCTTGGGACTGACTAGAATTAGAAAATATTGAAATATATATGAACGGTGATTTCGAAATTACGTGTTTGTTTTCTGTGAATCTTTTCTAAAAATGTACTACTGATTTTTATGCCAATTTTCTATTCCATTGTAGTATATGAACCTCATTTATTTCTATTCTTTAGAAAGACATGGACAACTAATGAATTAAGTTAAAATTTAAACATATTATTGTTTTACAGCAAACAACACTAGCAAACAAACTTAACTTTAACTATGTTGTGAATAAATAATTTTGAAAAGGTTTTTAAAAATGTTCTTTTTATATAAAATTTTTTATATACATTTTTACTTCAGTAATTCTTAAAAAGTATTTTATATTTTTAAATATAAGCTATTTTTATAACTAAATTTTAAAATATGTGTAACATACTCATAAACTCCCATGCTATCATGATACATAATCCAATTTATTGAAAGATTTCTCTGTAACCACCCAATAAAAACACCCAACTGTCATTTCAACACTTATTCCAGAAACAAGTCCAGGGATAAATCCATTGAGAAATAATAAATCTGTAAATAAACAACATCACACTTTTAAATTTAAATTTGAAGTCAATAAAAATTATTCTCAAAAGTTTATTTTTGTATAAAAATATTTTTATATACTTTTTTTATTTTGGTGTCATTTTAAAAGTATTCTATATTTTTAAATAGAAGTTACTTTTATAACAAAATTTTAAAATATGTGTAACTAACTCGCAAATTCCCATTCTATCATGGTACATAATCCAATTTATTGAAAGATTTCTCTGTAACCACCCAAGAAAAACACCCAACTGTCATTTCAACACTTATTCCAGAAATAAGTCCAGGGATAAATCCATGGAGAAATAATAAATCTGTAAACAAACATCACACTTTTAAATTTGAAGTAAATAAAAAATTATTCTCAAAAGTTTATTTTTGTATAAAAATATTTTTATATACTTTTTTTTATTTTGGTGTCATTTTAAAAGTATTCTATATTTTTAAATAGAAATTACTTTTATAAGAAAATTTTAAAATATGTGTAACTAACTCGTAAATTCCCATGCTATCACGGTATATAATCCAATTTATTGAAAGAATTCTCCGTAACCACCCACTAAAACCACCCGATTGTCATTTCAACACCTATTCCAGAAACAAGTCCAGGGATAAATCCTTCTAGAAATTGAGATTTAGTACTCCCTCGAGCTAAACAAAAGACCGACCTCAACACTGCGCTTCCCAGAGATGCATTGATCTATATCCTCACCGTAATCTCAGAGAGTCTCATAAAAGTGAATCATTCGAGACAAAAGGCCATGAAGTGGTGTGGGTCAACCCCAGTGATAAGAGATGTGAATCTCTGAACAACGAGTCGTCCAGTAAGGGATCATATATCATTGGTTGGGGCATTCAACAGATCTAATGACTTTACCATTCACAGAGAAACATAATTTAAGGTTCATCTTCGATCATTTGGCGCTGAGAAAGTCAGAGCAATTCTAAGTTATTAAACCGTAAGAGAACGGTTGTTTTGCGTATTAATGCAAAAGATGCGTGTTGTCATTAGCTGGTGGATTGCTGAAGCTATTATATTTGGCTGAATGTATAATATCTAAATAAATGTTGTGAGGACTTTTAGTAAAGATTAATCTAGAAAGTTTCTCTCAAAGAAGTCTGTTGTTGGAAATACTTTCCTTAAAATATTATAGACCCCATAGCATATAATTCGTTTGCAGTTCAACCTACATTTTACTGTTCTATTTAATTTCTTGTTTAAATTTCATTGGTTGTAGTAAAATGTGTTCATAGTAATTCGTCGTAAAAATTCTAGAAAAGACTAGGAAGTGATATGGATCAATCCCAGTAGCAAGTGATGGGGATCTGTGAACATCAAGTTACGAATCATATTATAGACCCCATAGCATACAACTAGTGTACTATTTAACCTACAATTTAGTGTTCTATTTAATGTAATGTTTAAATTTCATTGATTGCAGTAAAATGTGTTACATATATATGGCAATTTCTCGTAAAAATTCCAAAAAAGGCTAGGAAGTGATGTAGATCAACCACAAAAACAAGTGATGCGAATATTTGTACATTAAGTCACGAATCATAAGATCATTTATGAATGGATTGAACATTCAACTGATTTAATGACTTTTCACAGAGAAACATAATACAAGGTTCATCATTGAATATTTGATGCTGAGAAGTCGAAGCAATACTTAATTGTTAATTTTTTAGAGGACGACTATTTTATGCATTTGTAAGATATCTTTAGCTGGCGAATTTCTAAAGTTATGAAAGTTTAGATTGGTTTAAATACAGTTATGCTATACTAAATAAATAAAATAACCCATACAATACTAAATTAATGAAACTTTTATTGTCCTATAGTAAAAACTAGGTCTAGAAGATCAATAGTATTGCATTTCACTAGGGGCATCTAGCTTCTAACTAGCAAACTATATAGTTTGCACACTATTTTATTTAATATATATTTGAAATTTCATTGATTGATGTAAGATAAGTAATATTCCCAAAATAACTCAAGTTCTGTAATAATTCTAGAAGAAAGGTCACGAAGTCTTGTAACTCTACTCCAATTATAATGTGGATCAATCCCTATTACACTGAACATCGAGTTATGAATCTGGGGACCATTTACAAATGCATGAAACATTTGATTGATCTAATTTGTTGACAATTTTCTGAGAAATACAAATTAAGTAACTGTGTGAGTAACGTAGGTTTGTGTGTTAATATAATATTGTTAGATATCCATAAATGTGATTTGTTGAATGCAATACAAAATGAAATTAGAATTAATAACCAATAATAAAGAGTGATTTTGCAAATTTTTTTAAAGTTATATTTTTCGCTTCAGAATTTGAAACACAACAGAATCTAATTATGTAATTCAATTCCCATTTCATTTTACTTAATACGTTTTTTCTTCGTTGGTAATTAATTTCGTTGTTGATAATGATGAATTACATTGTCTTCGCATTGTATCTATCTCATAAACATTCCAGACAAAAATCAATGATGTAGCACTAATGGTAACATTAGTGAAATCCTGAATCACAAATCATCCAACTAAATATCATTTGTCAATAGATGGAAAGTTCAGAACATTAACGGCTTTATTATTAATAGTGAAACGTTGTTTAATATATACTTTTGCTCGTTTGATACATCTAAAGAGATTCACGGATAAAATAGACACAATTATTAGTTTTTAAACTATAGGGCCAGTTTCATGTATTATTGTATTGATGAAAGTTTCATTAATGACTGATTGCAGAAGTCATGAACAAATTACAATGGATTGATGCCGAATTATTTATCTTACAGTATGTGATGACTGCATAAAATAATTTTGTCTTACTATTATTAACAACAATCATGCAATCTTTAATCTTTATAGTATCTCATTTGAGAATTTGGCTTCAGGATTGAGAACATAGAATTCAATTGGTTTCAGGATTAAAGGCATTAAATGTAATAAACATAAGTTCTGTACATTTTTTTTTATTTAATGTCTTTTTGAAATGTAGTGACTATGAAGAATAAAATAAAAAATTGAAAGGACCAAAACTAGTAAAGTTGTATTGAAATACTTTTTTGTATTTATTCGAAATGGCATTCACGAGGAAAACGTTAAAACATTTCACTGTTATACGAGTATTAAGTAATTGCTAACAAAATGTTTTTTATAAAATTATTTCAAATTAATTAAACAATTTGTAATTTTTCTCCATTAGGTCATTCTATGAATCCTAACATGCTTATGCTTCCCCTATATGATTGTCATATTAAAGCGGTTTCAAATGTATGTAGTTTAGTAATTTTTTTCAACTTCTGTACTAATTTTAAGTTTAATATTTTGGATCGTAATTGATTAAAGAGTTAATGAGAAGTATGCAGGAACATTTAAACAAGTTTCAAAAAGATGATTTTTTTAGAGTTTAAAAAAAATTTTAATTTTATTTCAAATAAAAAATTCCTTAAAATCAACTATAATATGCTAATAAATCAAAAATATTCTTTAATAAAAAACAATTATAATTAAATGTGTTCAAGTAATTCTTTGGTTACATGAATAAAATGATTGATTAATTTGTTTACTTTTTTGAAAATTTTTTTCACAAACAGATGAGTATTGTATGAAACCTAATCTATTACGCATCTCTAAAATTGCTTAAGTAATCTTAACAGTTTTTGCAAAACATAATTTTGTACTACTAAATTCAGCTTTAATAGTAATAAAGTGAAACATGAAATATAATAAATTATTAATTATTATAATTAATTTCATTGTTTTCATCTTGTTCTCAATTGGCTAAACAGTTTATTTTCAAATGATAGTCATTCGATAATATGTATGGATTTATTCATATGTAAACTATATGTTGTATAAAGAGAAGAATTTTTTTATAAATTGATAGTTATTATCTATTTACTAAAAATGTGTGCAATAATTTCAATATTTATCTAGACAGACTAGTTTCAACATTCACTTTAAGATAAGTATTCATTTATTCACTTAGATAATATGGCGTCTATAATGTTTAAACAAGTTATTAGATTAATTATAAAATGTATTTTTAAATTTATTTTATGATTGTTTGTGTATGAAGAAATAATAAAGAAAAAGAAAGAAATAACGAAGAATTACAAATTAACATATTTATTATGATGTAATTCAAACTTTAATTTTGAAACTAAAAAATATTAAATTGTGTATATAAAGATGGCTACTTCCTTTAACATTTAAAATGGTATTAAGACATGATAGGATTAACGAAATTTTAACTGTTGAAAAAAATGGTAAATATTATCTTAAAAAAAATTTAACTCGCAAAACAGAATAATTATTTATTTATAGCAACAAACATTACATATTATCTCTATAATTTCCTATTTTGAATAGAATAGAATTGCTATTTTGAGTATTGATATATAATGAACTGTTTTTTAAAACATTATTTTTATAAAAAGGAAATTTTTGCTCTAATTTCAAGTGTCCTATACGGATGATTTGGAAGAACTTTATAATTGTGAACCGCAAAAATTTAAGAATTTAATAACTTAATAGTCTATTATTAAAATAGTTACGAATACAGGCGAAAAATGCACACACACCTATAAATATATATATACACTGAAGTGACAAAAGTCATGGGATACCTCTTAATATCGTGTCGGCCCTCCTTTCGCCCGGCGAAGTGCAGCAACTCGACGTGGCATGGACTCAACAAGTCATTGGAAGTCTTCTGCAGGAATATTGAGCCATGTTGTCTCGATAGACGTCCATAATTGTGAAAGCGTTGATGGTGCAGGATTTTGGGCACGAACAGACCTCTCGATGATGTCCCTTAAATGCTCGATGGGATTCATGTCGGGCGATCTAGGTGGCCAGATCATTCGTTGGAATTGTCCAGAATGTTCTTTAAACCAATCGCGAACAGTTGTGGCCCGGTGACATGGCGCATTGTCATCCATAAAAATCCCATCGTTGTTTGGGTACATGAAGTCCATGAATGGCTGCAAGTGATCTCCAAGTAGCTGAACATAAGAATTTCCAGTCAATGTTCGGTCCAGTCGCACCAGAGGACCAAGTCCATGCCATGAAAAAACAGCCACACCATTACGGAGCCACCACCAGCTTGAACAGTGCCTTGCTGACAGTTTGGGTCCATGGCTTCGTGGGGTCTGCGCCACACTCGAACCCTACCATCAGCTCTTACCAACTGAAATCGTGACTCATCGGACCAGGCCACGGTTTTCCATTCATCTAGGGACCAACCGATATGCTCACGTGCCCACGAGAGCCGCTGCAAGCGATGTCGTTCTGTCAGTAAAGGCACTCGAGTCGGTCTTCTGCTGGAATAGCCCAAGAAAGCTAAATTTCTCCGCACAGTTCTAACAGACAAGTCCCTTGTACGTCCCACATTGATTTCTGCGGTTATTTGAAGCAGTGTTGCTTGTCTGTTAGAAGTTACGACTCTTTGCAGACGTCGCCGGTCTCGGTCGTTAAGTGCAGGCGGTCGACCACTGCGCTGTCCATGGTGGGATGTTATGCCTGAAATTTCATACTCTCGGCACAGTCTTGACACAGTGGATCTGGGAATGTTGAATTCCCTAACGATTTCCGAAATGGCATGACCCATGCGTCTAGCTCCAACTAACATTCCGCTTTCAAAGTCTGTTAATTCCCGTCGTGCGGTCATCATCACGTCAAAACCTCTTCACATGAATAACTTGAACAGAAATGAAAGCTCTGCGAAAGCACTGCGCATTTATACCTGTTCTACGCGATGCTACTGCCATCTGAAAATTTGCATATTGCTATCCCATGACTTTTGTCACTTCAGTGTATATATACAGAGAAAAATAGAGAGAGCAGGAGATGAAGAAATTAATTACAAGTATTTAAATAAGCAAGGAGTTCCAAAAACTATAGGTAACACTATCTTAACATTTAAATAAAAATAATTTTGGCAAGACACTATTCATCAACGACTAGAATAATCGTATCCATTGCTAATATACAGAAAAGTGAAGCCGTTTATAGTTCAAGAAATTATTAAGTAAATAGGAATTCCATGCATTTTGGCCATCCTGCACGGTTTTGATCAAGGAACTGACCAAGACTTCATTAAGTCAGCCGATGTAGTTTGTTTATCCGCTATAAAAAAGGTGACAAATGTTTGTGAGTGATGTGATATTTGTTTGACAGATTTTCCTTACATCGCAGCGGCCATGGTGTTTGCAGCTTTCCGCTTCAAATGCTACTTGATATTTTGGACTTCAAATCAGTTCTGAATTGTGTTTTTTAATGGTGAAGAGATCAGCAATTCTTTACTTTTTCTTATCATAAATCTTCTTTATTTTCTGACTGTATCTTTTTAATATTTCTTGTGGCTTCTCTAATCTGTAATAGCTCAGAGTCAACATGTTTGTTCCTTCGTGTAAGATCTTAACAATTTCTAAGACTTCTTTGTTTTTGCTTTTTCACTCCTATTAAAAGTTCAAATGGCGTCCATTTAGAACTTCGGTAAGTAGTATAGTATTTTTCAGAATTTGTCTACGTGTTGAACCATCTGACAGAATCTTTTAACCTTAATTTTTCAAGAACTGGTAACTAATCAATCTTCTATACACTCTTTCTATTTGCACTAAATACTCTTGATATATTCTTGATATATTCTTCTAAATACTCTTGTGGCTATCTGCAAATGGTGAATGTTTCCTTATTCTCAAAATTCTTTGAAATATTTCAATGAAAATGCTGAAGCTATTCCACTGATAATACGAGATGGATTGACAATTATTTTCTGCTGTAAAATTATTCTCTAACGCATCTTGAACAGAGGTGTATTTGGCAGAAGGCAGTCGTCAATTTCGTAGAGGCATCGATAACAGTAACGATATGCTGATAGCGTTTATTAGTGGTCGGCAGAGGTTCTTTGAAGTCAAAGCGGTAATTGCAAAGAAGATTAGAATATAAAAAACCGTCTTGCTTCCCATTTGTTTTATTTGCTAGAATTTATAGTAAGGAACTTTTAAGCACATTGTGCGTTAACTTATGTAGATTTAGAAAATAAAATTCTTGTTGGCAATGTCTTTTTTTTTTTAAGATCCAAAATGCCCTTTTGCTTGAGTTATTCTGTTAACTTCGATTTGCATATTATATGGGACGAATAATAAATCTTACATTTACAAGTTTGTATAATATATTTCATTTAAGGAAATAACGATCAGAATTTTTACCTTTAACAAATTGTTTTAGTGTAACAATGCATTCGCTTTATGATTGTTCTGTTTTAACTTTAGTGGTCACATTTTCTTGTACCATAATTAAAACTTGATGGTTGTTTAAGGCATTACTAAGCATCATTTTTTTGCTTGATGATGAACTATTTCATAGTTGCAATCTTCGAGTAATAAAGCCCATCTAGCAAAATGTGTTGTTAAATGATTTTTAGCCATTGTCTTTTGGAAAGCAAAAGAGTCCGTGATAATCTTAAAAATTTCGCAGAACAAATATATTCCAATTTTTTTCAAGCTTTAATAATACATAAAATTTCTAGTTCATAGCTACAATACTTTTTTCAACTGGAGCAGTTTTCTAAACTCTTGTAACAAACATGGTGAAATTTGTCGTCTTCTACTTTCTGCAGCAAGATTGCCTGTACATATTCTTGCCGGCATCTGAGTGCTATTCAGTCTATGGATTCTGTTAGAAAGTGTAGTTGAGAAGCAGCTCTTTTAGCTTAAGAGAAGCTTTCTTTTGATCTTCTACATAGGTAAATTGGTCAGGTTTCACAAAACATTTCTCAATGACTTAGCAATGTGATAGTAATATGGTGTAAAATTTCGAAAATATCCAGAATATCCTTACTAGCTTTGGTGATTTCATAGTGCTTATGAGAAAATGATTATTTCGCATATTTTAAAATATCAATACACAGAATAACTTCAAAGTTCATTATATGAGAAGGAATGACATGCATTTTTAATAAAATTGTATCTTCATACATAATAATCATTTTGACAAAGCAGTCGATAATTTTTTCCGGTTTTTCCCAATTGCTGGTATTTTAACATTTCCATCTTCCAGTATTAGTGCATGAATTTTAGAATGAACAACTTTTCGATTTAAATGGACAGTCCTTCCAATATCAATCAATGCAGAAAGTACTGTTTCATCTAACTTTACTTTAGTAGTAGTAACTAATCCTGTAAAATCCTTTTCGTAACTTAAGTTGTAAACAATGGTGTGTGCTTGGAATTAGGGTCATTTCTTCTATTATCTGCATTATCCTCAGTGAAAATCAGGCGATTGGTTGTGGTCAGAATGTATCTTCCCTCTGTCATTTGCTGCGGAATTATATTGTTTGGAGTTATTGTTATAGGTTCTCGAAATGGTGAAGTTAATTCCTTTGTTCCTAGAAGTGAAAAGGAATGATTTTATTTAAATTTAATAGGTTTTCATCAATTCTCTATTTGTTGTAATCCTTTTTTCAGGACCCATTACATTTTTATAGGCATGTAACTTAGTGGAAAGTTTGTCCGTAGTTCATAACCAGTGAATGAAATGATCTCTTACATCTGATAAAATCCTTCGTCCAGTTTGTTAACAAAATAATAGGGCTGAAAGTTTTGTACCGATTTCTACTTTCAATCGCAATATCCATTCTAGAAAGTAATATTTATTTTCTTATGCAAAATTATTCTAAATAATCTATAGGCATTCCTTGTTATATTCATAAAAAGTGGTCTAAACTTTTCCGTGGTTATTTGAATGATAAGCTTAGAAGATGAACTTCTAATAAAATCACAATCTTCTGGTATTTCTTCATCTTCCCTAGCTACAGTATGAACTATGATATTTGGAAATAGGCCAGCAAGGTAAGAGACCCAATGTATTTTTCAATACTTGCTTTTTGAATCTGACGTCCAAACAAGGTAAGATAAAGGCCAATATCGTTGTTAGCATAAGTATC
The DNA here is from genome assembly GCA_021605075.1 of Caerostris darwini. Lineage (NCBI taxonomy): Eukaryota > Metazoa > Arthropoda > Arachnida > Araneae > Araneidae > Caerostris > Caerostris darwini. The sequence continues at coordinate 258,592 of BPLQ01000804.1, read as the reverse complement.
TGCACTAGACTTGGAATATCTAGTTTATTTTTTACTTTGTGAGAATTCGTATTTCTTCCATTCTCTAATCTTAATTTCTCCAATTCAAACTAAATTTCGTTTTTGCATTTCCTTTCTTCGAGTTCACCTTGGCATATCCTTCCTTCGATTTTATATTAATGTTTTCTTTCTTGGAATTTTCTTCCTTCGAGATTATTTTGAATTTTCCATTTTTTGAGTTTATTTGAATTTTTTATCTTTATTTTTTAAGTTCTTCTTTCATTGTATTTAATAATTTATTCACAAATTCTTCAAAATAGATAGGAATTTTAGTTATCAACATTTTGCTCAACAATCTTTAAAATGTCATTCCTAACTCGGATGCAACTATTGGGAGGCCTTGCTTTAACGGGTTTCTGAAATATGCCATTTAGAAAAGTTGATTTCAAAAATAAATACTTCTTAATAATACACACAAACAATACAACATTAAGGTCATACCTTGCGCAATACTACAAAGACAGCTTCTCTATAGAATTTTTTAGTAGTACTCCATTTTTTAAACGTTGCTAGTTAGAACCATGAATTAAAAAAAAATCACCTGCTATTAATTCGGATTGATTTGTTCGCGCTTTTGACACCATATCATGTTAATTAATTGCTATTAATTAAATAAAGCAAGGCACTTCAAAAATATAAATTAGCATACTTAAATGTTAAGTAGTAATTTTGGAAATACGCCATTCTACAATTAGTGACTAAAAGTGTAATGCACTTGTTTGGGAGATTTGGCCACTGCAGTTAGTCCACTGTGATTGATCGATGGAAATTGTATTCTCAAGATGTATTAATGTCTTAGATTTCAGTGTTTTTGTGTCAATTATATTTCTTTGACTCAATTTCACATAAACGGTGATTTCAAAATCGTCAATTTGTGAACTAAAATCTTTTTTATGGATGTTTTTCTTATTTCTGATCTAGCTACAGTAGCCAATCATCGTCCGTCATTCTAAAACAAATATTTTGCACTTTAAGCCATATTGTCGTTTTCTCTGTTCATCCTGGCATTTTCTGCCTTCGAGTTCATCTTGGCATCTATTTTCTTACATTTATCTATTATTGTATTTAACAATTCCTTCATAAAGTCTTCATACTGCATAGATAGAACTTTCAAGTAAAAACTTTAAGTGCAATATTCTTTAAAATATCAGCCTTTTCAATTCCTAACTTGGATTCAAATATTGCTTTACAGATATATGCCACTTCACGTTATTTTTAAAAAGAAATACTTCTTTTACAATGTCAACCTTTAAATAGAATCTTTTGGGGCCAAAACACAAAATAGGGGCATTGGGATTTGGCGACATTTTTGGCCGCCAAGTATGCAAATATGGGAAAATATGGTAGTCAAGCAATCTTCTATTACATGATTGGACAAAATTGATTACGCGACTTTGATTGGACAAGATTAATTACCAGGTTTTGATTAGCAAAGATTAATTATCTGGTTTTGATTGGCAAAGATTAATTACGTGGTTTAATGCAATTACTGGATTGTTCTACAGAGATTAGGAACTGTTAATTTCTACAATAATTCATTTCACTCATTAGTTCATGTGACTGCGATTTTTTTCATTCCTCGTGTGCTAGACAAAGTCTTTCGATTACCGATGTCTAGAATTGAAAAATTTTATTTTGATAACAAACATCAAGACATATATTAGAGTAATTCTGCTACAGTAGGAATTAGAACATCAAGGTAATGTGAAAATTATTGAATGTTTTATGTTTGAAGGTTTCACTTCTAATAATGCCATGTGTCCTGATTGTGGAAATGTTATGGTTCTAACTCTCATGAAAGAAAAATCTAATGGATTTATGTGGAGATGCAGAGCGAATTTTACACGTGCGACACAAAACGTGAAAAGATCCTTTCGTCAAAATTCGTAGTTCTCTCACTCAAAAGGAATTAGTACGATATAATGATAATTACGTATGACTGGATCCGCGATCATTCGACTGCGGGTATAGATGCTGAGATTAATGTGTGCTGAACACCATGATTGATTGGAATAGTCTTTGTACAGAAATTTAAATGGGTATCATTATAAAAGCAACATTATTTAGGGTGGTATACAATCCAATGTGACCTACTCAGTTTAGTCATATTCCAGTATGCCGGGATAAGTGCATTTTCCCTAAAATTTCCTTATATTTTCAGCAATTTTTGTCCATCCGATTTCATCAAACTCCGTAAAAATTCCAGCTATTGTTTTTGTTGGAATTGAAACTTGATTCGCAAAATTAAACAATCATGATTGAACTTAGAATCGCATCCGCTATTTGGCACATTTTGGCGAAAAATATTTTAATGCTAAATCCCAACGATCCTCATTCTGAGATTTTACCCCTTTCAGTAATATACCATTTTTTTGACGTTAGCGCAATACATTAAAAATAAAATATTATATTTGCATAATTCCGTAATCTCCGCTGGATTTGTCTTGTTTTTGACACTTTATTTTCTGGATTAGTTGCTGTTGATTAAAAAAAGTTAGGGAGATCGGCGCCCCTTTCGGTGTCCCGATGAAAAGTTCAGTTGACATCGAACCTCAAGCCCGAGAGGACTAGAGAAGTACTGACGCAAAATAACAATCTCTTATCCCGAAAGCATTTAATGGAATCCTTCCACTCAGCTTTTAGTGTATATTGTTAAATATTGTTTATTGTTATTGTAGTAGCTATGCGCGATAAATAAATGTGTTATTGTTACTTGGAACTAGTATTGACCACTCCCAACTGAAGCAAGCACAAACGCAAAACGACGACATCTACTACAGTTAACATTTAAAAACAAATAATTTTATTCATCAACGTCTAAAATAATTAATAAGATAATCATAGCCATTATTAATATACAAAGTAAGATATACAGAGTAGTAGTGATGTCATTTAAAGTTCAAGATAAGTAAACAGGACTTTCTATATATAGATAATACACCCTATATATAATTTAATTTGTAACATTTATGAGCATGTAACCATTTCCATAATAACTTTCTTCACTTACATCTAAAGTTATATTATTCTTTGTCAGTTGCCGAAGCCAAGTAGTCTGACTTTATTGTATTAAATGCCAGATGGAGATAGAACATCTCAGTAACGAATGGTAATCTGACAAAAGTGAATAGCGAAATACGTTGGCTATACTAATGCTATTGAAACAATGATTCACTTAACAAGCTTACCCACCTAGCTTTTGTAATATAAGCTTACTAGTTGATCGAATTTCAATTAATAGATCTAACAAAGAAACACTGAAGCAGATAAGCCAGGGCAAACAGTAGTAAAGCCTACGCAACAAAGCCATTTACTTACGTTAACAAGACTATGACTCAACCTATCTAACATCAACTCGGTTTTGGATCGAATTTCAATTAATAGATGCAGCAAAGACCAACGCGGAAAATCCATTGCAAACAGTAGGAAAGCCTTTGCAAAGTTAGACTATATGCCAAGATGTAGTAGATTCCTTGCTGTGTTTTGTATCGCAATTAGTACTTATGATATATATGAGTAGAGCCATATTTACAATAACAGATGAGACAATGAAGTTTGCCATTATCATTAGTTTAAGTGCCAGCAAGTCACATTTATTTTAAGAAACAGTTTAATTCTCAATCTACCTAGTTATACATCTATGGTTGAACAACTTGGTATAAAATAAATGAGCAGATACATTTTAGATAATTTAAAAAAAATTGTATGAAATTATAATAATACACATTTTCTAATATTTAGAAAAATTGTATTATAATCAAAGCCAGTTTTTAAGGTTTTTTTTCCAAAATTTAAAAACTTTAGCTCATCTACTTTGGCAGCAATAGTTACACATTTTGACATGAAATAAATGGGCATGTAGACTAAAAAAACTATAAATCATAAATAAAAATAGAAAAAATATTTCAATACTGAATAATCTAAATATATTTCATTTAAACGTTTTTAAATATTTATTAATAAGACATAGTTCACTATTATTATGTTAAAACTTTTTCAACTATCTATTCCTTATTTCGAACATAAAATCATTGTTGTTGTTGTTGTTTCTTATCCCACTTGGCTGGCCAAGCCCACGAGCCCATACGGACTCATGATTGAAGGGGAAGGAAGCAGCTTCTGTTGTGATGGAGCACCCGTAGGTAGAAGCCTGACTTTTGCTCCGTGACGCTCTTACAGTTATAGAAGACCGGGACCTACGGCTTAAAGTGGATTCCGAACCACTACAAACATCCATGGCTCCGCCGGGATTCGAACCCGAAACCTGTGGCACCGAGCGCCAGAGCGCTAGACACTCGGCCATTCAGGTCCCAAATTTGCCAACGGCACGCAGTGTTCCCAGGTGGTCACCCACCCAAGTACTGACCGCGCCCAATGATGCTTAACTTCGGTGATCTAACGAGAACCGGTATATTCAGCATGGTACGGCCGTTGGCTACATAAAATCATTTTATTACTAAGAATTGCATGAATTTAATGTAACATAATAATTTTTCTATCTTATTTTCATAAATTAAATTCATACACCATGTTGTCTAAGAGATTTGGATTAGGAAGATTATGATCATAGACATATAGGCATATATTTTATTATAATAAACATTTAAAACTTACACTGCGAACTATTTTAAGACATTTGGAAATTATGTCGTGTACTTTATTTGAATTATTTCAATGTAACTTTGAATAACTGTTATTAATAATAACTTCTCTGATATAGACATAACATATAGTTTGTGTGCCATTTAAATCAATGTTGAAGTTAGAAATAAATTATTTTTCAGCCTTTAGAATAAAATAGAATCCTTTAAATATAAAGGCAAAATAGAAATGGATATATCAGTGAGAAAATTTTATGCCATACTTTAAAATAACGATCAATGTAAAAGTGGCATTGAATTTGATTATGAAATTTAATCTATGATAACTTTCTTATCAATTCACTAAGAAGTTGGAGTTCCTAAGTCTGTTATTAGATCCCGCTTAGGAGGACGTTTGAGTTATGGATTCCCATTTTTATCACTGACCGTAATTCCCAGGGTCTGATGACAGGACTCATATCAGCGATCATAACACGAACCCCATCTGTTGGAGATGAGATCGGCGAAGATAAATGTACAACGACCGCTTTTTCCTCTCGGCCAAGCACATACATTTATTATCCTATCGTCTTTTTTATTACGTGTTCTTCCCTACTTCAGCAGAGATTTATATCGTTACTCTATCCTGCAAAATGTAATTCCTACAAGTGTAGTAAACCGAGATTTTTAAAGAGCCACCCTTCAAATGTGCACAGTTTAAAATTTTGGGTCTTGAAGCATCTGTAAATATTCTTTTGTCGAATAATTTTAGATAAACATTTCAATAGACAATGGGAACATTCATTCCACAGAAATTTTTATTTTGTTAATGATTATGATATGTATATGTTATGAATTGTGGTGATGTATATACGTTATGAATTATGATGATATGTATATGTAACAATTATGATGATATGATTATGATATTTTTATATGTATGATATTTGATCTCATGTATATGTATGGTGATATGATGTAGATGTAGATTTGATGTATATGATATTTTTATATGTATATCTTGCTAAAATTAGAAAATTATGATGTATATGTTGCTAAAATTAGAAAAACTGAAAGATTATTTCAACGTAAGAAGCATGACATTCAAACCGTAAGAAAGAAATCATGTGAAACTCTAAACATAATTAAATGATGTACTATACAGTGTAGATGGATAAAAGTGACACCTATCTTATATATATGGCAACTAAATAAATTTTTGTGAAAGTATCATAAACCTGAATTAACTAAAACAGTTATTTTATATTTATTTCGCTTTTTCGTTCAATTGAAATGATTAATTACTGCGTAAATTTGGATATTAACCCATCAGCTTTTGCACTCAATTTTACGACATTAAAACACGCGTGGGGTCGATTCGACCCCATCTTTCCAAATAATTTATCATCAACATGTCAACTCGATTAACAAAAACATTAAATCACTCTTAACATAGGAATGTTTTTATTATAGGAGACAAGTATTATTTCATTTAAATAGAAAATAGTAATTTTAATTTACTTCTAGTTTGTTTTTCTTTCTGTCTGACGTACACTTTTTTCTGACCCTTTTTTTTTATATGTAAAATAAATACTATGTTCTGGTTAAATATTATCAACATATAAAAATATTTGTTTTATATTTATATTTACATTTAAAACATTTGAGAAAATAAGGATGAAAAGTCACTCTTCAATATGAGAAATCAGTTCATGATTTCGTTATAATTTTCTTGCATGCATTCAAATTGCGTTATTTTTGACTTTATTAATCAATTGAATATGGTAAGGAAATGCGTTTCATTACAGATTTATCACATTTTTCACAAAATAATAGGAATTTTTACAAAATATTCATTCTCTCAATCGGATATTTTCGGTCACTTTTTTAAGTGTAAAAGGCCCACTGATTTCTTAGGATGCTTTTCTTCTTTTCGTATTTAGTAGCTTTCTTTACAGTTGTTTTAAGCAAAATGGAACGTATTTATTCTTTGTTCATTTTATAATTGATCTTTTATAAGTTCGGCAACAATTTATTTCAATTAATTATGCTGGGTCATATTCTTGTCATCTAGAAAAGCCATATGATATCTATAATGATCTTGTCCCTAGGTAAGAATGGCACAATATTTTTGTAATGTAATTAGCTTTCAATTTTGTTCCAACTTTCCCAAAATAAAACTAATTATTTTAATCTTGCACAAATCTGAATTATAAATTTACTTCCTGTTCCAATTCTGATTCATGTTCACGTTCGAAATCTCCATTAATTTTACAAAATGTGAACTTCCACTAATTCGGTATCTGTGGAAACACTCGCAAATAATATCTCAGTATCTGTTGTTCACACTCGCATGCTATCAATATCGCTGAAATATTTTTTTTGAGCTTTAAAACACACACGGGTCAGAAAGATCCCAACAGCCCTATCAGAATGGAATTGCCACTCTTATTTTTTTATTGTGGTCTTCTCCTCTTACGTGATTGCCAAGGAGTTTAGAGAAAGTATCCCCATGACATACAGAGAAAATCCTAGAAATTTCAGCGAAAGAAAAAGGGTGTTTTTTTAACCCTAGTATGTGTGCCTTCAGGTTAAATAAAAATGCTTCAAATAGCAAGCATTAAAAAAATGTGTTATAGAAAAATCATTGTAACTATGAATAGTATTCTGCCTGTCCAACAGCCTTGTTGTTTGAAAACAAAACGTAATTAAAAGTGAATATTACCGCCTGTAGACTGATAATTATTTAGAGTATGATTAAGCCAACACATAGATTCTTTAAAGATATTCTTACTAAAGTCAATACATTTTTTACATGTCCGCCAAGATGTTTTGAAAATTAATATCAATTTCTTCTATAAACACTTCGTCGACTTAATCAGTGCTAGTAAAATCTCAATAAGATTGTTTTTTAAGTACTTTTAGAGGTCTAATCTTATTTGTATGGCGAAAATAAAATTTAAAATATATTTTTGAAACAAGTTAAAATATTTAAAATTATTTATTACTAAAAGCTTTTGTTTCTTGAGTTAATATTTTTTTATTAAAGATAGTAAAAATATGCTGGTTAAAAGTGAATTTTATGCAAAATGTTTCTTTTTTCTTAAATTTTCATAACATACTAAGAGATTCTATACTAAGAGATATCCTCTTTTTATTTTATTCTAGATTTTACCTTTAATCCAGCATATTTTCTGAAGTTAATAAATTATCTCTTTCTTACCAAAAATAATTAATAATAAACAAGATTAATAAGAATTAAATCAACCATAAACAGATTTTTTAAACCATATATAATTTAATAACAACAAATATAATTTAATAACGAAACTATGGAATTATAATTTTCTGTTGGGAAAAAATTACAATAAAAATGTATAACTAATTACTTGGTTTAAGAATAAACAATAAGATATAATAAGTATATTATATATATATATATATATATATATTGTAAAAATATATACATATTTAGACAACTAAAATATATGTATATACGAAATATAAAAACAAACAGATGCATCTATAAACAAAAATCTAAATTATTAGAAAATTTTAGTTGAATTTTCTTATAAAAGAATCTTATTTATAGTTTTAAATTCAAGAGAAAAAACATTATTGCAAGGACATTATTCCATAACTATAATTTTTAAGAAATATATTCATAAGAAAAAAAATCATAAATTGTAGCCATCCAAACCATGTGTTGCCAAAAAATTAATGATCTAGCTTTGGAACTACCACGTCATAAAATGAATGCCCAAGAAAAAATATGCTAATGAAAAAAATGAATTATAGTTTATTTTATTAACTGTTTAATCCCTTATGCTTTTATTTTATTTCATAAGTAAGTACTGTTATTATAATTTCAGATTAATAACAGCAAAAAAAAAAAAAAAAAAAATACCACAAATTAAGAAAGAAACGAAATTATTCATAACTTTTCCCCTGGAGCATATTTAATTTTTTATTCTGTAAATTTTTTTGGCATTATCTTTTTATAAACACAAAGTACATTTTCTTCGTGTGTCATAAAGCATCTGAAGTAATTAGCTATTAACGAAATGGTTAACTTATAAATAAAAAAAAGTTAATATATTATTATGACCTCTGAATGTTTTGCAATCAATAAAAAATTTACGAAAAATAATTTTTCTTAAAAAATTGTTTTTGATGTTATCTTTTGATTAGCATATACAAAGATAATATCGAAAAGTTATTCAATAGCGCCTCGTTTTTGAAAACAGAAATTTTATAGAAAAAAATTTTTGTTTTTTAAAGATTCGTTAGAAAATGCATTAATAAAATAAAATCAGGAAGAAAATACGATAAAAATGAAAAATGACAAAAAATCAATTTTTCTAGTCGAAAGATGTTAATTAACAGAGGATTAAATCTGTCAAATATTAAAGTTAGGAACGATAAAAGAAAAATAATCATGTTTTTGAAAGCTTACGCTACTGAATCACATGTATTAATTCCTGGACTTTCATTTCTTTAAAATTAAGTTATTAAATTGCATCGGTTGACTTAAAAGAATTGCTTTCATTTTTTAATTCCCATTTATTTTCATGTTTTATAATATTCGATTTTTTTAGGTATTTTGATGCATACAATTCAATATAAATAAGTAATTTTTTACTTGTTTTAATTGCATTTACGTGCATTTTTTAATATATTCCTCCTTGACTTTAATATCTTTCAGATTAAAAATATTGTGGTTTTGTTCATATGCATCACAATTAATTTTTTATCAGAAATCTAAAAGTGAAATAAAAATTATTATGTATTTGATTTTAAGAATTTTTCATATTCCTGTAATCTAGTATAGCCCACAAATATTTTTGAATTACAGTTAAAAAACAAAAATTAAACCTTTTTCAAAACACAAGTCTGATAAAATGTACTCATTCAATTCATTCTCTTAATATTTTGTGTAAATGCATTAGAATCTACGATTAAAAATTAGTTATTAAAATAAAAATATGATTATTATTTTTTTTACATATTAAAATATTCTTTTGATCTGACAATTATTACATTTGTAAATAATGTTTTATGTTAATGTAAAACTATAATTGTATTTTAAATATCTGTATAAATGCTAGGTATGTTTTCTCTGGATTCATTTTATGATATTATGATTTGGCAAGGAATTTTGATCTTGATTTAATGAAAAGTTTTTTTCAAGTAAGAAAATATAACATAAGACAATTATAGGTTTTATAATAAAATTCTGTGCATTTGAAGGATTTCTGGTTAAATTAGATGTAAAAGAAAGTATGTATTTCGCAAAGGTACATATACGTTTATCAATAAGCAATATTGGAGCTTAAGTTTTCTTCGTAAGGGACATTTCTTAAAGACTATATTATACTTTACAGTTGTCTCTTTTATTATATACATTATTTTAAAATATAGAAACTCTTACTTTTGTATCTTTTTACTAAGCCTTTCAATATTTGAATTAACTATGATTCATGTTTATGTATAATAAAGTAATTATAAAATATATATTTAACTTTGGAGTTCTTTCACATGTATTCTATTAATGAAAAAAGTTTCATGTTTGAAATTAATTGATACTTATAAATTTGGATACAATCATGTATTTTTAAGTATTGCATTATAATACTATAAATACATTACTTTTTCTAGATATTATTGATGTTTGTACAAAATCTAGAGCCATTGCAAATAGTGAGGGTAAAATGTGGATGCAATTTATCATGTATAATTTGGTGCCACCCTCTGTTTTGTTGAATACGCTACGTATGTGACTTTTATGCAAAGAAAAGACAAGTCAAAGTGACTAAACAGTGATGAATAAAGATGTTGTGAACTTAAAATTAAGCTTTTTTTAACTAACAAAATTAAATATATTTTTTTCCATATTGCTATGTCATCAATTTTCAAAATTCTTTTATAATGTTCCTCAATCAACAAATTTTCCGTAAAAAAAAGAAAGGAAACTATTTTCAAGAAAGAATCAAACATTTAGAATCTCGAGAAAAAAAGTCCTAAACATTACATTCTAGAATTTTTCTCTTTACATCTAAACTATGTTCTAGAAGCTGGAACTTTTTCACCATTTAACTCAATTCAGACTGCCCTGAACGCGGCTAATCCGCCATTAAGATTCCAAACTCGTATATCGGAGGAAAGTGACTTTGACCCGACTAGTGGGAATCAGAAATAGAATCTTTGGTAACCTTGTTTTCTTGCTCCAGTATATGACGCTTTCGTCTACCATTAGCACCTGCCAATGGAACGGGCGTAATTGCTAGAGACATATGCTGCTGCATTCTCTGGAATTTTTATTTAATGTCATAAAAGCAACAATGTTATACAAAAATTGTCTGATTGCTGAATCCTACAAAACCTATTACCAGTCTAACTTAAATTGTTTCAAATACAGTTAAAGTTTAAACACACACAAAAAAATTATCGAATGTGTGTTGAATTCAGATCAGCGATGCTCTAAGTTGAGGTCATCAGTACTTTTTTAACGCCTATTTTATATCATAAACCAATTTCAATTTAAAAAATCTAAATAACACATTTTTAAAGATATACAGATTTTGATGAGATGTTACAATATGCAACGCAGGTCGCCTCTAACGAAAAATATTAAAATTTATATATATATATATGTATATGTATATGGATATGATTATATATACACTCAAGAGCCAAAACATTATGACCACCCCTACATTTTGCAATGAACTCGCCTGGAGGACGTGGAGGGCACGTGATCAGGTGGAAGTGGTACTTAACTGGTATTAAGTGGTGGTATTAATCCATGCCAAGGCGGGTTGAAGCTGTGTTGCGCGCCAAAGATGGGCTAACTCGTTATTGACAGGTGATCATAATGTTTTGGCTCTTGAGTGTATATGTGTGTGAGTCAATATGATATATAAAATTTACTTGAAATCTTTTATTTAATCGGTATCAAAAATATATATTTATGCATTTGAACAAAGTATTTGCATATCTCCACATCAAAATGTTTGATTATCACATCTGAAGTTTATATATGTATCACTAGATTAGTTGTAATTGATTAAATAAAGCGAGCTGCTTCAAAAGTAATAGTTTAATTAACTTTTTACGTTAATCTTTAAATGCAAATAATTTCTACATGGCGCCATTCATGAAACCTCTAGAATTATTAATAAAATTGTCATATCTGTTGCAAACATACAAAGTAAATATACAGAGTAGCGATGTCATTTATAATTCAATAAATTATTAAGTAAACATAACTTTTCATTACTTTTTTTTTAATATGAACAGAACATTTCAGCCTATACATACATCAGAGTACAATAGATGTACAGTCTATTCAGACTATACATCTATTCTTATCTCGAAATTGGGCGAGATTCTTTAGCTGATGTAGCTGGGATGTTTGATTGACTTACTTTTCTTATATTGTAATAGTTATTATGCTTGTAGTTTACATTTTAATATGGTCCTTGATATTTTGGATTCAACTTTAAACCAGTTTTGAATGTTCTTTTGGTGATGAGGAGATCACAGATTCTGTATATTTTTTATCATAAATGTTCTTATTTTCTAACTGAATCTTTTTAATATTCGTTTTTGACTTTTGTCTATACCTATTAAATTTTGGGTGTGTAGGTTTTCACATGTAAATTACAGGAATAAGAGCGTGAGCTCTTTTTGTAGTGGATAAGAAATCATCATGAATCTTACGTCGCTCTATTTCATGACCATCCCACTCCTCCTTGGCTATTTTAGCATCGCTCGTGTCTTCAAAATACATAAATGCAAATCCACGTCATTGACCTCTCAGACATCATATATTATATCTTCAATATAGCCATATTTTCCAAAGGCTTCTTTCTCTTTTTAATAGATAAATTTAGGCCAATTATCACGAAGATCTATTAGTTTCTATATTATTACTATTTTCAATATGCTTTCGTCGACTTGATATGGTAGAACGATCGTATTAACTATGTTTGTAAAAAGCATCACCTTGTCTACATGTTTGCTTAAATCTTTTCGGTGAATTCAGTAGGGTTGTGACAAAAAGGTACTTGGTATTCTTTAAAATTCCGATACCTAGAATAATTTCGAATTATCATTGAGAAACATTGTGGAATTTCAATGAAGATGCTTCTTCCATAATGGTAATAATTTTGCCAAAGCAGACAATATGTTTGTTTTTTTGTTTGTTTTTCATAATTCCTTATATTTTAATACTTCCATCTTTCAAATCGGGTAAATGAATTTCGTATAAGCATCAAATTTACAGTATTTCCATTAACAATTAACGCAGAAAGGACAGTTCTGTCGAACTTTGCTTTGATGATAATTAATCCTTTAAAATCCTCTTCGAAACTTAAGTGGTAAAATGTATGTTTGGAACTATTGTTAGTTCTTCAAGAAATTAATAAGTAAACAGTATTTCCTATATATATATTTCAAAACTTGGCATTGTCAAAAGTAAAGTCGCATTTTTAAGGGAAGGAATTATCTAATAAAGAGGTAATGTCTATTATTGTCTAAAAGTAGTAAAATTTATACCAGTATATATATATACAGCAATTATCAATTAACTTTTGGTATTCAATATAATGCTTAAAATTATGAATCATTTTAAAATCTTTAAATTGCGTTTATTTTCCAAAAAATACAATTTAATGATTTGCTGATTCTAGTAAATCAAAGGAGTTTATGGTCACTATCCTATTAAAAGAGTGGCATAGCAAAAAAAGAACTCGAAGAGACCTGAAACTTGAAAGCTGGTTTTGAATTCATGTACAAACACACTAACAAGCCTGACTCTCGGCTGAGTGGCAAGGTGCACAGCTAGAGGGAAGAGGTGTGCTGAGATGCGAATGCCTGTATACACAATGTACTAATGTGTCTTGCATTGTTAATTAGATGAGGTAATTACCTTAAAAGTCCTTATACTTATCACAAGACAATAGTACATAAGGTTGGTATGAGAGTTATATGAGGCCCACCAATGTTCAACAATGAAGAACTACACTAATATTCTTATACTTGGAAATTTACACGTTGTGCGGAATAAATATCCATGGAAAATCAATTTGAATTTCGATGACTTTATAATAAAATATTTTTACATAGTTCAATTTTGTCAAATTAGTAAATTATTACAATAATTTTAAATTCTATAGAATTTTTATAATACGCAATGAACTATGAAGGCGCTGTAATTTTTTTCTCTTTAAGTTATGTTAAAAGAAGATCCATTTAATTGAAACAAATATTTATTGCATTATTCCAATTTAAATAATTTACAATTATATTTTTAAAGATTAATTTTAAATTATTAACAAAAAGTATTATTTTAAACTTTAGTACATTTAGTATATAGTAATAAGGACTTTTTACTTTGTATTTAATATATTTTAAAAAAAATTATGGAATAGCATAAAATTATGATTAAACCAATTTTAATTTTAAGAATTTCTTTGATATAATTTTTTTTAATTATGTTTTAATGATGATATGTGAGTGGAATTTGAATCCAAAGAAGTATACAATTATTATAAAAACCTGCCAAAAATTAACTTCTTAAATTTTCACTGAATTGTTTTAATTATTTACAAAAGAAAAATCTTTAATAATCAGCAAATGGTAAATCAGAAGCAAAAAGCAGTATTTAATATTATGCTTTTTTTTATTTTATTCAAGCACTTTCCAAAAGCTGCATAAAGGTATGAAGTTTTATTTCAACTTAAAACGAAAAATAAATATAAAAACTTATAAAGAAAAAGTGTGTTTTCCAGTAGTGACGACTGTGACACTCCAGATACGATAGTACGTCAAACTTCAAAATTATATATATATATATAATAAAATGATTTTTTTCCAAGTCAGTATATTTATATATTTTATGCATTTGAGTGTCGAGCTAGGGAGACGAAGTTCAATAACATAAAAGTGTATTATGAAAAGATCCTAACATTTTACGACGGAATAAAATGAGTTCAAAAGTTGAAAGTCACGTATAATTTCCGAATTGAATGACATGAGAATTTGGGAAGTTGAAAGCCCATGTAACAAATGTAAATGATGCAGAAAAATTCAATTTGCACCTCGAAATATAGTGTCCCATTCCTCTTGATTTAAGATGTCAAATACTTTTCATGTGCAATCAACTATTTTCGACTTTAATTTCCCTTCTATTCTATGGAATAGTTCTTTACTTTTAAAATACTGCAAAACGGAATTTCACAAGAATTTCATCGATGTTGTATTGTCTGCAGCGGAAGGTTTTTGATAAAATATTAAAAACAAAACGGATTTTAGATATACAATATTTTTTATTAATATATATATATATTAATAATTTTTTTATTATTTCACATTTTTATTTGTTTTGTTAGTAAAGAGATGCTAATGCAAATCTAGAATTCTTTTTTTAAAATATTTTAATAGATATTTAATCTATTATATTTACATTTTAATCTATTTAATTCTTGTGATTGCTAATGATTAAATAATGAAATGAAACTAATTAATTCACAATGTTTTAAAAAATTAATCTTAAAAAAATGAATTTGAAAAAAAATTTCCTACATATTTGGTAAGAATATAAGAAATTTAGAAATATTTTTTAAGCTTTAGTGCATATTTTTAAGTATTAGTGCAGCATGTTTTATAAATTTATTAATAATACAGTATATGATTTTAAAAATACCCTAAAAGTGTTTCTGTAGCACTAATGATTCAGTAGTATTTTTAATAACATTAACTAACTGGTAATCTTATTATATTATCTTTTACTAAAATACATATCGATTAATGCAATAATTTTAATTAATTTATGCCTACTATTTTACCATCAAATATAATGCTATGTATAAAAACAAAAAAATTTAAAATGTATCTTATAAATAAAATATTGATAATCAGAAAACAATATTTATATATCTCGTTTTAATTTTCTGTTTTTAAAATTAAGAGCAAATTAAAATTGCATCATGAAATTTCACCTTTTAAGGTTCTGTTTTTATAAACGAAAGATTTATTAAATATTTACTACTAAGAATTAAAAATATTTTCTTTTAATTAAATATTCACTCATCATTTGTACTTGTTTTTTGTTTTTCATGATTTTTTTTTATTTATTTTATAAATTTGGATTTTGCATTATGTTTATACAAATATTTTAAAAAAAACCTCAGCATATATATATATATATATGTGTGTGTATATAAATAATTTGTGTGTTTGTACACTATATATCGTCAACTCTAAACGGAAAATTGCTTTTTTTGTCCATGTTGTCAGAATAAATCACTAGATATGTGTTTGATTGGAAAGCAGTCATCGTGCAAGCTGAAATAACATGGTTTGTAATACCTAAGAGGAGAATGTTTTTCTTAATAAAGTTATAAAATAATATCCTTTCGAATTTTATGATTTCTATAGAATTTGCTCATTTATTCTGGGATTGTAGAATTTCTCTACGGTGTTGCTAGTTTCTTTTGAAATTTCCTACATAACTTTTTCACATGCTGATATTTTTTTTATAATTATTTGTGATCTTTTTTTAATCTTCTAATGCAGTTCTAGCTGTTCATCTTTTCGATTTTTGCGTTTGTTAATCATTTTATGTTTGTCATTTATTAAACATTTTATGATTCCATGCTGACTATGCGCACAATGGAATCATAAACAATTTTTTTTTTGCATGCCTTTCTTTGAGAGATCTGAATTAGATTCATTCAGAGATTCCATATAGCGAGTGTTACTATGGTATTGTTTTTCACTATCAAAGTGTTTCTATGAATCACGTGATAGTTTCCGTCCAACATATTGTCACTTTTGTTATGCAAATGTGTTTCTTTTTCATATATATATATATATATATATATAATCAAAATCAATACATCTTTACCAAATTGGTCGCCTGTTGGACAATTGGCTAGCACTCTGGCCTTCGGTACCACAGGTTTCAGGTTCGAATCTGGGGCAAAGATGTTTGTTAGTGATTCGGAATCCACTTTAGACTGTTGGTCCCAGTCTATTTAGAATAAAGTGTGCACAAAATTACCGTAGAGTGACAAACCAAACCAAAATATTTACAAATAGCTTAAATTCTACTTAATTTATCTGTAGAAGAATAGAGTTTTAAGTCATATTTATTTTTGAAAATAAGAATTTCAACGTTCAAACTATACAAGAATTATTTAAAATGCTTTTATTGGCAAATTTAATTTTAATATGAAAAATTAATTTTCTATTTACACTTCCAACTATTTTAAGTATTTAAGAATAAATGATAAAATCCTTAATATAAGGGGACATGAAAATATGAAAACTGGAGTTATTCTACTGTTAGGCACTAAACACAATGCATGCGAACATGATAATGAATGTTGTTTCATCCCATGTACACACAGCAACAAACTAGGGGCAACTTCATCTTCTCGTAATTACGCTTTTCCTGATGGGCAATTTCGGGTTCATTCGTCCTTATTACTCTACTGAGTTATTTTTCTGAATCCTCCTCCATGCTACTTGGCCTTACCACAACAGAAGAGGCATTCTTTTTATTGCATCCCGGAGAAAAAGAGAGAGAGAGAAAAAAGGTATGGTCCATCAGTAGCCAATGAGAACTTGTGTGTTTTTCTGTCTCTCCAGTCTTCATCGTTTATTCCAGTTTTTCTTCTGCGATAAGAGTTTATGATATGATGTTAAAAATAATGAAGGTTTTGCCGTTGGTCTATTGCTTTCATTTGTGGAGGTTTTAAGCACCGCTTTTATTTGACTCGCACAATGAATTTCTTATTGGAGTTTTATGACATCCAGTTACATCGAAGATTTATAAGTAATGAAATTGAATGTTGATTCAAGTACCTGTGTTATGACCGTGTATTCAGTGTATTTTTTCTTTCATAAAGGATGTATCACCTAGGCTACTTAAAATTAAAGCGCCCTTTTGTTTTCTGGAATCAATATTTTGTTTTTACTAATAAAAGTGTTATATGCCTTAAAATAAGAATATTAAGAAATATTTGTACATTTTGGAATAGTATATGCTATTATGAAAGATAAAATATTGCTTCATAATTTAGATTCCTATTTTTATAATGTCGTTTATTTTACAATATACAGCGAAATATACTTTAACGATTAAAACGAACTTTAACAATAAAAATTTTCAAAAAATTGCTTGTATAAGTAATTAAATTAGTATTTAAATAGAATGTACAAATTTTTTGTTGTTGTTTCTTATCCCACTTGGTAGACACCTAGACCAAGCCCACGAACACATATGGAATCATGGTTGAATGGAAAGGGAACAGCTTTTGTTGTAATGGAGCACCCGTAGGTAGAAGACTGACTTGGATCCGTGATGCTGATAATTTAAACGTTGTTACGGCTCTAATTATAGATTATGATCAACAAAGAACGAAATTTTAAAAACTTTATTCACTTACATACCAGAAGCAACTAAATCTTGTTAAATTAAAAATTTCAATACTAAAACTAATTTTCTTATTTACATTTTATCACTTTTACACTTTCTACTCTATTATACTTTAAGTAGTTGATAATTTATAAACTCCTTAATATAAGGGAACATAAAAATATAAAACACGGGGTTATACTACTGTTAGGCACTAAACACAATGCATGCGAACATGATAATGAATGTTGTTTCATCCCATGTACACACAGCAACAAACTAGGGGCAACTTCATCTTCTCGTAATTACGCTTTTCCTGATGGGCAATTTCGGGTTCCCTCGTCCTTATTACTCTACTGAGTTATTTTTCTGAATCCTCCTCCATGCTACTTGGCCTTACCACAACAGAAGAGGCATTCTTTTTATTGCATCCCGGAGAAAAAGAGAGAGAGAAAAAAAAGGTATGGTCCATCAGTAGCCAATGAGAACTTGCGTGTTTTTCTGTCTCTCCAGTCTTCATCGTTTATTCCAGTTTTTCTTCTGCGATAAGAGTTTATGATATGATGTTAAAAATAATGAAGGTTTTGCCGTTGGACTCTTTCTTTCATTTGTGGAGGTTTTAAGCACCGCTTTTATTTGACTCGCACAATGAATTTCTTATTGGAGTTTTATGACATCCAGTTACATCGAAGATTTATAAGTAATGAAATTGAATGTTGATTCAAGTACCTGTGTTATGACCGTGTATTCAGTGTTTTTTTTTTCATAAAGAATGAATCACCTGGCTACTTAAAATTAAAGTGAGCTTTTGTTTTCCGGAATCAATATATTTTGTTATTAAGGAATTAAGTAATATTTTAAAGGAATTAATATTTTAAAGCATATTATATTTTAAGCATAAAATACTTTCATTATTAAATAAATATATTAATTCCTGAAAACCCAAGTACATATTGTAAGAATCTTAAGCGACGATTATACATTTTTGAATGACATACGTTATTGTAAAAGATAACATATTGCTTCATAATTAAAATTCATATTGTCGTTTAGTTTACAATATACAGTGAAATATATTTTACTGTTCTAAATTTATTTTAACAATAAATATTTTAAAAACTTTTTATGATTTAATTAATTAAATTAAAATTCAATTGAGCTTGAATGGGAAAGTGTCTAGCGCTCTGGCGCTCTTTGGTACAGGTTACGGGTTCGAGTCCTAGCTGGGACATGGATGTTTGTAGTGGTTTGGAATCTACGTTAAACCATAGGTCCCTGTCTCATTAGCCTGAAATGTGCACAAAATGATAGTAGAGCGACAAACCAAACCAAAGCCTTTACAAACTATCTTAAATTTTACTTCATTTCTATGTTAAAGAATACAGTTTTAAGTCATATACATTTTCGAAAGTGAGAATTTGAACGTTTTAAATATACAACGACCTTTACAATTTTTTTTTTTGGTACAATTATGACTCTAATTAATGATCACGATCACAATAAACAAAATCTTTATTATTTTACTCATTTACATACTATAAATAACTAAATCTGGTTAATTTATGAATTTATATACTAAGACATATTTTCTATTTTCAATTCCAATTATTTTAAGTATTTAAGGATAAACTATAAAATTCTTAATATAAGGAACATAGAAATATGAAATCCTGGTTTATTCTATTGTTTGGCATTAAACACAATGCATGTGAACATGATAATGAATGTTGTTTCATCCCATGTACACACAGCAACAAACTAGGGGCAACTTCATCTTCTCGTAATTACGCTTTTCCTGATGGGCAATTTCGGGTTCCCTCGTGCTTATTACTCTACTGAGTTATTTTTCTGAATCCTCCTCCATGCTACTTGGCCTTACCACAACAGCAGAGGCATTCATTTTATTGCATCCCAGAGAAAGAGATAGAGAGAAAAAAAAGGTATGGTCCATCGCTAGCCTATGAGAACTTGCGTGTTTTTCTGTCTCTTAGTGTTCTCATCGTTTATTCCAGTTTTTCTTCTGCGATAAGAGTTTATGACATGATGTTAAAAATAATGAAGGTTTTGCCGGTGGACTCTTGCTTTCATTTGTGGAGGTTTTAAGCATCACTTTTATGTGACTCGTACAATGAATTTCTTATTGGAGTTTTATGATATCTAGTTACATCGAAGATTTATATGTAATGAAATTGAATGTTGATTCAAGTACCTGTGTTATGACCGTGCATTCAGTGTGTTTTTCTTTCATAAAGAATGTACCACCTAGACCACTTAAAATTAAAGTGAGCTTTTGTTTTCTGGAATCAATATATATATAAATATATATTTTTTTACTAATAAAAGTATTATAAGCTTTTAAATAAGAATCTTAAGAAAAATTTGTACATTTTCAATGACATATGTTATTAAAAAATAAAATATTACTTCATAATTTAAATTTATATCGTTTATTTTACAATATATAGTGAAACAAACTTTAACGCTTAAAACTAATTTCAACTATAAAAATGTTTAAAAAAATTGCTTATTTATGTAATTAAATGAAAATTTAATTAGAATGAAAATTTTTTGTTGTTGTTTTTTCTTATCCCACTCGGAAGACATCAAGACCAGGCCCACGAACCCATATGGACTCATGGTGGAAGGGAAAGGTTGCAGCTTCTGTTGTCGTGGAGCACCGATAGGTAGAAGTCTGACTTGGCTCCGTGAGGCTGAGAATTTAAATGTTTACGTATTTAAACGTTTTTTTTCTAGAACTGTTTAAAATGTTCTTTTTTGTTTGGTAAAATTCTGGCTCTAGTTATAGATTAAGATCCACAAATAATGAAATTTTTAATACTTTAATCACTTACATACTAGAATCAATTAAATCTTGTTAAATTAAGAATTTCAATACTAAAGCTAATTTATTATTCGCATTTTAGCAATTTTACCCTTTTTATTCTATTACACTTTCAGTAGTTGACAATTTTCCTTAATATGAGATAATATACAAATATGAGACCCGGATTTATTCTATTGTTAGGCACTAAACACCATGCATGCGAAAATGATAATGAATGTTGTTTCATCCTCATGTACACACAACAACAAACTAGGGGCAACTTCATCTTGTCGTAATTACGCTTTTCCTGATGGGCAATTTCGGGTTCCTTCGTCCTTATTACTCTACTGAGTTATTTTTCTGAATCCTCCTCCATGCTACTTGGCCTTACCACAACAGAAGAGGCATTCTTTTTATTGCATCCCGGAGAAAAAAATAGAGAGAGAAATAAAAAAAGGTATGGTCTATCGCTAGCCAATAAGAACTTGCGTGTTTTTCTCTCTCTTAGTGTTCTCATCGTTTATTCCAGTTTTTCTTCTGCGATAAGAGTTTATAATATGATGTTAAAAATAATGAAGGTTTTTTCCCGTGGACTCATGCTTTCATTTCTGGAGGTTTCAAGCACCTCTTTTATTTGACTCACACAATGAATTTCTTATTGGAATTTTATGACATCTAGGTACATCGAATATTTATATGTAATGAAATTGAATGTTGATTCAAGTACCTGTGTTATGACCGTGTATTCAGTGTATTTTTCTTTCATAAAGAATGTATAACCTAGGCCACACAAAATTGAAGTGCACTTTTGTTTTCTGGAATCAATATATATATTTTTTACTAAAAAAAGTGTGATATGCTTTAAAATAAGAATCTTAAGAAAAATGTGTACTTTTTTGAATGACATATGTTATTATAAAAGATAAAATATTGCTTCATAATTTAAATTCATATATTTTATAATGTCGTTTAGTAATAAAAATTTAAAAATTAAAATTTTTTTTGATTGAAATAAATAAATTAAAATTTAATTGAACCTAAATGGCCGAGTGTCTAGCGCTCTGGCACTCAGTGCTACGGTGTTGATTTCGGATTCGGGTCCCTGCGGTACCATGGATGTTTCTAGTTTTTCGGAATGCACGTAGGTTCCGGTCTATATGACTGTAGAGCATCACGGAGCCAAATCAAACTTCTATAGTACTTACGGAAAAATCGATGGAGAATCATTGAAGTTTGTGATATTTAGCATCTTGCCTCGTTAGTTGGACTACCTGATGGGAGTTTTCAGAGTTTTCTCCCATGCGATACACAAATGTGGGGTAGTTCTCCTTAAAACCCTCCCGGGAGATACTGTCCTACTTCTTTAGCGTCAAGAAATCTTCTACTTATGGATGCTCCATACCAACATAAGCTGCCCCCTTTTCCCTTCAACCATGTGTCCATACGCGTTCGTAGGTTTGGTCTGTCAACCAAGTGGGATAAGCAACAACAAGAACAAAATTTAATTAGAATGTTCAAAGTTACAATGTTTTAGTCATCAGAAGAACTTGAGTTTAATTACTGTATGTCATAAATGGACAATAATGATAGAGGCCTTCTAGGGGTTTTAAGGATATTTTCCTTCATATCTAATCCTATGGGAAAATACTCGAATAATTCCCATTCGACATGCTTTACACAATTGTGACAATTGCCATTTAATATAACTGTTTCTGAGCGCAGTAATTGCAACGGTCAACGCTAACGATTTCGAATTTCAACCTTACTGCATGTTACCAGCGCATATTTCCACTGAATAACAAATTGTCATAATTTATAATTATAAATTAAATTCATAACTGGAGATTTTTTAATCATATGAATGTTAGCTCTTTTTATCTAAATGAAAAATATATTTTAATGGTAAAATATTTCTATAAATTAAATTTTCCCAATTTCAATTAAAGCTTAGTATTTCATTAAATTGAATATATACAATTTTGAAATACATGAACAATTAAGTTTAAATTAAATACATATCAGAATGAATATAATGCGTCGGATATATTATAGCATAAAATATATTAAATTTCATTAGACATGTTTAATTAAACGTTTGCCATGTTTGGATGTCATATTAGTTCAATCATATGTATTATAAAGAATTTATAATACCTTAAATATTAACTTGAATTTACGTAGCTGTTTTAGTCAGTTTTTTCAATAGATTGAAATCTTTCAGGATTATTTTATAATTACTTAAAACTTATTACACTTCGAATATAAGAAGAATAGAAAATTAAATATTATTATTGTATACAATGTTTAATATTGTAATTGAGGCTTGACAACCCTTTTAACATTGAATAGTTTTAAATAAATGTTTTCCAAATGACACTTAACCTTTTAACGTAGAAGGGATCAAATTAAATTTATAAAATACGGAGTAATGCAAATAATCATAATTCATAATTTATCATATCTCTATTAGTAAATTACGCTTTTAATATAGCTTAACTTAATGATCTTTAATAATGCATTTGCATAATTATTTTTTTATAAATCAGAATGAAAAAGGATAATACATATAAAAAAATATCATTACGTTTTTAAAATTACTGTTAGATAAATAAATTTTTCAAAAAAAATTCTTTAACCACAATGAACAAATCTTATTAATTTCTGAATTATATTTTTGAAAAACTATTATTATATAATGAAATTTGGAAGTGATTTGCTTATCTATCGGTAATTACTTATTATCAGATAAAAATTTTAGGAAACATACTGTTTAAAAATTTTCTAAAATTATTCGATTAAAATGTTTAAACTTAAATGTTAAGCATGATATAATATTGTTTATAAACTCATGTTTGTGAAAATTGCAACACCATGAAGGACTTACGTGAGTGAGTTGAATTTTTTAGGAAATGCAAATTAACGCATGATATGCAAATGATTACAATTTCAAATCCGTAGCGCATGCGTATGCTGAGCAGCGCCCTCTGAACGGTAGATAGATCCGAATAAATAGACGGCTGTAGTGAGGCTTGTAGGGTTATCGGTGGTTATCTGCTAGTGGTAAACGTTAGCTCAATCGTTACTTAAGCCTCTTCGACGAAAGAGAGTGAGATTTGAACAACTTACAGAGTGTGAACGGGGGAGAATCATCGGCCTTCGTGAAGTTGGATTGTCTTATCGTGCAGTATCCGCTCGTGTGCAGCGTAACAGCAGCACAGTGATGCGTCTTTGGAAGCAGCGGACGGACGAGTGTCGGACAACTCGGAAATCCGTGAGAGGACCCCGAAATGTGACGTCAGCTCGCGATGATAAGCACCTGGTCCGCATGGCGCTGACGAACCGTACAGCTTCCTCTAGACAATTGGCAGCACAGTGGTCAATAGCTACAGGTGTTTCATTGTGTGCTTCATCAATTCGTAGACGTCTGCAGCGTGGACTGCGCGCAAGGACTCCTTTATACAGGATCCCTCTCACGCTAAACCATCGCCGCCTGCGGCTACAATGGGCCGCTCAGCATAGAGACTGGCGTGCTGATTGGCAGCATGTCGTGTTTTCTGACGAATCCCGCTTTAATTTGTGGTACCATGATGGCCGCATTCGTGTCAGACGCTATGCGGTGAATACCACCTTCCGGAATGCATTATCGAACGCCACAGTGGACGAACACCCGGAGTTATGGTCTGAGGTGCCATAGCATATCGTGGACGATCTCAATTGCTTAGAATTGTGGGCAATCTGAACAGCAACCGGTACATCAGTGAAGTTCTACAGCCCCAAGTTGTTCCCTTCCTTCAAAGCTTGCCAGGCGCTGTATTTCAGCAGGACAATGCCCGCCCTCATATCGCTAGGACTGTTCAATCCTTCTTTGCAACGCGGCAGGTACAGCTTCTTCCTTGGCCTGCGTATTCCCCGGATATGTCGCCGATTGAACATGTGTGGGATTTCGTTGGTCGGCGTCTCGCTCGTCATCCTCGTCCTGTTGCTTCTGCAGACGAACTTTGGGTGGGCATACAAACAATATGGAATTATCTTCCTCAGGCAGAGATTCAAAATTTGTTTGACTCCATTCCACTTCGTGCAGCAGCACTTATTGTGGCTACACAAAATACTGATTTCGATCTCTTGTTATTGTTTGTTTGCTTTGAACATTTAATCATTTATTTGTACAACTACCACTCAACTGTGTATTAAATTTCATTCAATTATGACGGTTCCTTCATGGTGTTGCAATTGTTACAAACATGAGTTTACATATAGTCTAGTTTCTTTTCAGTTTTACTTTATATCCAGAAATATTGTATTAATTTACAGTTGACTTAGTGTTTCACTTTATAAACTTATGTTAATTTTTTCTTCTAATTTAAAAATAAATATAAGTAGAGGGGATTCATATTCAAGTTTTTTTTTGTTTTGTTATTTTGTAACTTATACAGAATTATAAAAAAATTTTACAGTAAAATGTAAGATTATAAATACAAAGCTGTCTTCACTAAATATTCATCATGATGTTGACAACGCAATAAAATTTATCAAATGTAAGTTTCATATAAATCTATTTGAAGCATATTTATGTATATATTTAGCAATGAAAATAGAATTATATTCGAAAATTTTAGAATTAATAATTCTTAATAATTGATAAAGTCTTTATTTATTCTGAAATTCACTCTTATTCTACCGAATTTTTTCTCGTATCATAATAATCAAACGACAAAGCAATTCCATTAAAAAATGTAAAGAAATAAAAATAATTATAACATAATATGAGTAATAATAATATAATATGAGTAATAATAATATAATAAGAGTAATAATAAATAATAAATAATAAATAATAACATATAAGTAAATATTTAATAATACCAGCAAAAATATACCATTAAATAATTTCAAACTATGCATCATTCTGAATTTTAATTTTAATTTATTAAATTCTCTTCTTCGTTTCATTAAATTCTCAAGCTGTCGCTCACCCTCAGACTTCAAAAAGTGATAGTATTAGTATAGAAATTGACTTCTATTTCTGAAAATTCAAGAAATTTACGTTCTAGGAAAACTTTTATTCGAAATTTATTATAAACTTATTAATTTAATGCACGAATCTCATTAAACCCTCTAAATGTCATTCACCATCATTCTTCGAAAACTTATACTCGATTGAGTCCTTCTAACTGACTTCTAATTCTAAAGCTTTAGAGTTATTAAAGAGCTATGAATGGCGCCAACTCTATTGTGGTTATGTCGTTTGGGGGATGAAAGCAATTTTATCACTCGTAATTATGATCTTTTCAGTGAAGTATTCGGCCTCCTCAAGTGCTTCTATGGAGCAATTCTAATTAGCAGATGAAATGACAGCAATAGAATTGTCTAAAAATGTCTTTGATTACTAAAGGTAAGTGTTGTTTTACTGTACTCTTTTAAACTTTAAAAGAGTACAGGAAAACATTAATTAAACAACAATAAATCCTTCCTGTTCTTGAAAGTATGATACAGATTCAAACACCAAAACTCTTTGAATTGTTATTGTACTCGTGGCAACTTGAAGGAATTGACTATTCCTTAAGGCTTTATATTGATGAAGAATACCAATAATTTAATATATTGAAATAGTTCATGAATCTCGTTAAATCTTCTAACTGTCACTCGCCATCATTCTTCGAAATATTACGTCGAATTGAATCATTTCATCTGATATTTGATTCACTAGTTTTAGAGTTATTAAAGAACGAGGAGTGACACCCATCCTATTGTGGTTGTTAATCATTTGAGGGTAAAGGCAAATTTATCAATTGTTATTATAGTCTTTCCAGTGAAGTATTTGACCATTTCAAAAGCTTCTATGGAGCTATTACAATCGATAGATGAAATAATAATGATAAAAAGGTATTTTAGTTGTCTGATAAAGGGTTAGGTTAGTTAATAAAGGTATTTTAGTTGTCTGATTCTGGCAACTAAAATATAAATGTTATATTATTATTATATGCCACTTGTTTTTCACCGTCTAATTAAATCCAATAATTCTCTAATTGATATGGAAATTTTCACTATTTAAAGGAATTATCATTGGTTTGTATTGAATAAGAATAACAACAGTTTAACACATTGAAATATTTTATGAATTTCATTTTATCTGACGCTCGGAGTCAGTATTCGAAAACTTAAATTAGTATGAATATCCAAACTTATTTCTAATTCTAATGATTTACAATTTTTTCATTCAATCTGTTGTGATTGTTTGTCTTTTGAAATTTAAACAAATTTTATCATTCATTATGGTCATTTCAATGAAATTTTCGACTTCCTCAAGTTCTTTTATGGAACGAATCCCATCGATGGATGAAACGATAACGATAAAAAAAGTTTTAATTGACTGAAAATGATTCCATTCACTAAGGCTAAATATTATATCCATGTTTCATGCTATTTTTCAGAGTATGATGGGCTCCAATGGTTTTGATTTCTTATAAAAATTGTTGCAACTGGAAGAATTAACAAATCCTTAATATTTTTTTTTTTATTGAAGAAGAATACGTGATAATATAATATATTGAAATATTTCATGAATCTCATTTGCTCACATGCATCTTTCAAAACTTGTACGCAATTGAATCATCCCATATGACCCCTAATTCTATGGTTTCAGGCATTAAAGACAGGTGAGGGTATATTTTATATTATATTTATGTCATCTGAGGGTAAAAGCATTTTTATTACTCATAATTTTAACTTTTCATTGAAATTTTAGATCTTCTTAAGTGCTTCTATAACTATATCTCATAACAAGTAATATAAAAAAAAATTTTTTTAAGTCAATTCCTACTTTTTTTCACTTAGTTGCAGAAAGTCCTTTATAAATAAGTTTCATTAATTTTTTTAAGTTTATCTGGCGCCATCTATTGGTAGATATATGCAACTTATAGCTAAAAAAACTAAAATTAATTAATTAAATTTAATTACTGAATTAATATTTGAAAAAACTATATTGACGTCCAGTGTCATCCACTACAAGTTCACAAAAATGTATTTGAACTCCAGTGGAGGAATAAAAAGTATTTTATGAACGATTGAAAATTGGAACAAGATATATATAGGGAGAGTGTGAGCTAATAGAGGGAATTGAAAAAAGAAAGCTTTTTTTTTAATATTCTGAAAATGCCACCTATAATTTAAGATAAATGTTACATTAATGTTTTACTCTGCCTTTTTTAAATTATAATGGATTCCAGTAGTTTGAATTGCTTTAGTAATTACAATAGTTTTAAGCATTTGGTGATTCCTTAATGGTTTATGTTCAAGAAGGATGATAACTGGATTATATAACAAATTGTTTCTGGATTTCGGATCTATTGAATTGTTTTAAATAAATATTTACGCTATTTTAAAAGTATAAGGCGACAAGGCATTTTTTTCTGTTTAGGTAATTAATGAAATATTTTAATCAAAATCAAAGTTACTCTATGCCATTAAGTCGGATGGCGTAAATAATAAAATTTAATTAGTAATTAAATAAAATGTAATAATTTATGTGGAAGATATTTATTTAAAAATACAAGAGCAGCATAACATCAATGTGGTATATATACCAGTTACAAAATGAAAAAAAAAATTCATAAAAATTAGCACACATGAAAAGATGGCTTTAAAAAATGTATAAAGATGTTTCTGTAATATTTTTCTGAATTACTTGAAAGCCACGATTTGGATAGAAATTTATAAGAATAGCTTCCGAATTATTATCTTATTTGCCCTAAATAGTTCGAATAATCATACTAGTCGAATGTCATTGCTTTTTTATATTTAGTGAATTAACTTTTATGTTTTAGTAATTAATCTATGTTAATTTTTCCATCAATCTTTGTACATTTCATTTTCTTACAAGTGAGAAGGCAATGCATTATAAAGGAATTGCCTACTATTTATCTACTGAAGAACTCAGTAGATAAATTCTACTGAGTTCTACCACATCACATGAGTTGCTCACTTCAGATATGTATTTTTATGTTTAAGTACTGTCTATATATAGTAGATTAACATCCATATTCAACTTCAAATAATTAACAGTTTCATTAGAAACATATTTGTTTGTCTCCTGTGCTATTTTACTTGTTGATTGATAGCTTTTCTTTGGAAGCAAGAAAATTGACTTATTTGACGAACTAATACTAAAGTTTTTTGTTCAGATCTTTTCTTTTTTCTATACAAGTATTTTTTTTTTCAAAACATTCTGAATAAAAGTTTTAAGACTATTTCAAATCTTACTTATTTTACATTCAGACCTTTATTTTTCGTTGTTCCCCCACTAGGCATTTTAATAATCCAAAGAAACAAACATATTCAATTCTGAATATTTTTCTGTTTCCCTTACTTCTATTCTCTCCAGATGATTTAGGGTACATTTAAACTCCAAAATAAAAAGAAACAAAATCTGCCTTATTTAAAAAATAAGAACTCATTTGTGTACGTTTCAACATAAATTCCATAAATTGCTTGGCATGAAAACATATTCGATCCGTTATTTTTTAATATTTTTTTTAATAAATTAAATCAAACAACGTAAAAGCTTTTCATTCCATATACTTTCTCTGAAATCTGTCTTTAAGTACCGTTTTTGAGACAGGAGAGAGTTTTCGAGTGGTCTTATACTCTTACAACAGACTGTATTACTGTATGTTCAACAGAGTATTTTAAAATTAAAATTTACAGTACATACTTTTTCGAAATTAATTTACCGGCTATTCAGGAGAACTATAGTTATTAAAATTTATCCTTTTTCTGTAGTCAGGGGAAAATTAATTTTGCAAATTATACAAAACAAATAAATGTATAATTCTATGTATCATAGCAATATTGTTTTATTAGTAAGTCAATATATTCTTCAAAACAAATAATTTTTTTTAGTATAATTTTTATGTGAAAATGTTTTGATATACTTAATTTTAAATGAAATATATAACACAAAATAAGCTTAACAAATTGGACTGAATGTAAGTTCATTAATATTAACTAACGATTATTGAATTATTTTTCGATTTAAACCAGTGGTATTCAAATATTGTACTTTTACTACGCCTCTATTTCTTCCCAGTAATTATTATGTGGTATTTTGCTATTTATAATGCTTACGATTTTTTGTTTTTCAAAAAAATGGCAGATAACCGTGGTGCACCATTGGAAACTCGCAACTTCCCCATGAATTTTTCAACGACAGTTTTAAAAAAATACTCATGAAGTAAGGAGGTTCACAGTCTACTCCTTCAAGAACCAAATGCAAGGAATTTACGGTGACGAATTTGATAACAGGCATCTTTTGATCCCCGGACGATGCAATACAGGCCTTACAATGCCTAGGCATGCTGAGTATCAAATTATCAATCTGATCTTGGGAAATATTACACCACTCATCAAGCAATGCCCTCCGAAGTTCCGGTTGACAGGTGGGAGGGGGTTGACAGGGCTGCAATTCGTCGGCCAAGCATATCCCACACATGCTCTATTGGATTCAAGTCCGGTGAGTATGCTGGCCAATCCATACTGGTGATATCCTCCAATTGAAGGCATTCGTCTACAATGTTTTGCACGGTGAGGACGGGCGTTGTCGTCCATAAACAGAAATTCAGAACCCATGGCGCCCCGAAACAAACATGTTGTTCCAGAATGAAATCCGGATAGAAGGGGCCTGTCATCGTTACACTCTGAACATGCAGGTCAGTTCTGTAACCAAGAACAATTCGTCCCCAAACGAGCCATCCTGCACTACCCTAACGGTGTCGTTCAATGGTGTTCTCTTGGTGGTAACGGGTACCTGGCGCTCTCCATACGAGAGTCCGGCGAGAATCACACTGCAAACTAAATCTGGACTCGTCGGAAAACATCACACCAGACCACTGTTGGGTGTCCACGATGCATGCTCTCTACTCCAGGTTAATCGCAGGCGACAGTGAGTTGCGGTAAGTGGAACACAACTGACAGGCCTACGAGCATATAGACCAATGTGCCCTAAGCGTCTGTACACGGTTTGCCTTGAAACTGTCGTACCGGTAGCTGAAGAGAGCTGATGAGACAGGTCTGATGCTGTGCTCCGTCTGTTTCTTTTGGCAGTAACTGCTAAATACCGGTCCGCATTCGGCATTGTAACTCGGGGGCGACCTGTGCTGTAACACCTACTCACATTACCATCATCTTGGAATCGTTGCCAAAGCCTGGAGATGACACTCTGGGCGATTCCAAGTTCCTCGGATACTTCCAGCTGGGTACATCCACATTCCAGTCGTCCGATAATTCTACCACGTAAAAAATCATCCAAATGCTTCCTTTGTGCCATAACTATGCGGTTATTTCACTGAAAGGCTTTTAAAGCGCTTGTGAACAATTTTACTTCTTTGCCACCATTCCTTATATACCTCTCTCTTACAATCTCGTCATTGTGACGTGCTATCCGCGCCATCTGGTGGTTTCCTGTAATTTGCATATTCTTCTTCAAGATGTGTGTGATAATTCTACAGGTGAAATTTTTATTTTAGAGTTCAATTTCTGTGTGATTCTGAATTATCCTTAATTTATGGACATGAGTGTATATGCTTATGCATAATCTTAAAATTGTTTCACATCATTTGGCGAAAGTTTTATATGTATTAGACAAATAATACACATTGTCTTGCATATATATATGCATAGTATCTTGGGTTTTTTTTATAATTGTATTCCAAGCATTCTTATTTAGGATATAAAAAATCATCTAGAATAAAGAATTTACTTACATTCGTTATACACTATTTATAGAAAAGAATTACATTAATGAAACCTTTTTTAATAACTTTTTATTATATTCAAGAAAAAGGTTTCAGAAACTTTTCTTAATTAGTTCTTCAGAATTTAGTTCTTAACTATTCTTAGTTGGAGAATAATATTTCAAAAAATTATTCTTAATTAATTCTTCAGAATTTATTTTTATTCTTAACTATTCTTAGTTCGAGAAAAATATTTCAGAAGTTATACTCTCACAAAATTAAGTGCTTCTGCATTCCCGTGCTTGTAAAATTAGTACAATTTAATAAATGAAGTTGAGTAGTGATAAATGTTGGTGATATAACAAACTTGAAATTAAAAGAGCTAAAATTTCTGACATTGTTACTATTTATTACATTGTTATTTTATGAACATTTTATGTAAAGAAAATCATTGAAAATTAAAGGCAATATTAAAACGTTAAAAATTTTTAATTTATTCATCCCTATAATTTTTTTTTTATTTTGTTTCATTAACATAAACATAGTGAATAAATTACATTAAATTTGATTTTAGTAAATACAAATATATTTTAGAAACTACAAGTGTACTATATAATTTCTTAGTATCTAGATTTTGTGTATGGGTATATTTCATGTTAGGAGTGGCTTATAACATTCTGGATATCTAAACAAAGCGAATACAACTAAAACGTGGCAAATGAAGAATACCATGAAAGCTATGAAAACTGCATATCTATGCTGAAGAAAAGAATAATATACCCTTGGCCAAAAAATTATTGAATTGGGCTATCCCAATTCAATAATTTTAAGAAAAGGATCCATGTATGAAATCAAGAGCTTTTCTTTCAAAATTTTGATTGCACCAAGAAGTCAAAAATCGGTTGAGACGATGTCAATATTTTCTTCCATCAGAGATTTTGACTGAGAATCTCTGTTGGAAGTAGAATATTGTATTCCTTATTATCAGTCAGTGGCCTCATCTCAGGATGACATGACATCATCATCAAACTCAATGATGGTGATAATGATATTGCGTTGAATAAAATATAGTACCGTGTTAAAGTTATCGTCTACATTAATATAAGAATTTTAAGAAAAGCTGTAAAAAAGGATACAGGTATAAAATCAAGAGTTGCTTTTTCAAAGGTGTGATCACCAAGAAATCAAAAGTCGGTTGAGACAATGTCAATATTTTTCTTCCATCAGACATTCTGACTTAAAATCTCTGTTGGAAGAAGAATATCGCATTTCTTGTTATCAGTCAATGGCCTCATCTCAGGATGACATGACATCATTATCATGATATCATCATCAAACTCAATGATGGTGACAATGATATTCTGTAGAATAAAATATAGCACCGAGTGAAAGTAATCTTGTATGATGTTTAGTTTCTTATCATATAGATTTTGTATACTGATGTATTAATGTTAGTAATGGCTTATAACATGTTGGTTTTCCAAATAAGTTGAACCCATCTAAAACCTGACAGTTGAAGCATGTCAAAAGCTTCATGTCTATGCTAATGAGAAGAACGATACATCCGTTTACCAAAAAATGATTGAATTTGACTGTAGAAAAGGACCCAGATATTAAAACAAGACCTGCTATTTCATAATTATGATGGCACCAAGAAGTCAAAAATTGGTTAAGAGATTCTGTCTTCCAATAGAGATTATAAGTCAGTATCTCTGTTGGAAGAAGAATATTGAATTTCTTGTTATCAGTGGATAACCTCATCTTAGGAGGACAAGATATAATTACCATGATATCAGTATCAAATTCAATGATGGTGTGGTATTGGTAATGTTATTGCTCTGAATAAAGTATAGTACCGTATGAAAGTGATCTTGAACATTAAAATATGAATTACATAACTTACAACCATTATAATAACATCCTTCAATATTTTTAACTTCATTCAGAATATAATTACGCTCTCCACTGATTTAATGATTCTTTGTCCTCCTTGTAATCATTATTAATACCGAGCATTCCCGGAAAATCTTGACTAGGAAGTAGTAAAATCTCTATTTCTAAATTACTGCAGTCGATACTCCTACTAATAGAAACCTTAAAGACATACATCGTTTACGCTGCCCGAGCATATCTCTTAATTACGGGTGACCAATCTCGGTGGAATAATCAATTCTGAATCTAGCGCCTGTAAATATTTCATATTGTCTTCCTCACCGGCATAAATCGGTGATGAGAAAGCGCGCCAAGCAAATTTGCTAGCCAAGATGGCGTATATCCTCTCCTTAAAATTGGAGAAATATTGATTGTTATTGCTCGACAGCGGACGAAATCATTATCATGCTCTGATGCGTTTCGTGATCTCCATCATCATCATCACCATCAATGGCTACGCATTTCAATATTTCAGTGTGAATAGCCGAATAGCCCATCATGCAATCTTTCCTCGTGTAAAACTAGTAATAAATTGTTTGTTTTGAAGATGCATAAAAAATGAAGTGATTTAAAAACATACGATGTGCAACGTAATTTAAGAGTTCAGAAGGTAATAATTTAATCCTTTTGAACTTTAAAACTATGTAAATTATTAGAAAATATTAAATTAAAAGAAAATGTTTCTTTGCGTCAGTTTTTGATGAAGCTAAATGAAGCTTAAATTTTCTGAAGGTATTTAAATTCATGTGAAGAAAGAAAAATGTCACAACAAATTATATCAGGTCATTAAAATCATTTTGATGATACAAATTAATTATTGATCCAATATTTAAAAAAATATATATTTTACTTTTTTGTGAAATTAAAAAAAAAAATACATCAGTACATGCAAAAAACTTATTACTGATGTTTTATACAGTTAAAATTTGATGAACTATGAATATTGTATATATAAGTGAATATAAATTACATATGAATACGAATATTTTTGTATATATGATTGATATTTTAAGCTAATAAAATACGATGAAATATGACTATTTTAGGATCACTTATATACTTGAATATTATATATGAATACGGATATTTTAAACTATGGATATATGATGAAATATAGATATTTTATGATATATATAAATTAATATAGATTAAAGTGTATATAAAATATGGATATTTTTGTATATATGATGGATGATATATGATATCTTAAACTATTACATTTTTAATGAAAGAAAGAAATTTCCTCAATAAATTTCTTTAAGTATCATTACTTTTAGGCAGTTCAATTATTGTTTCAATGTTTTCTATTATATATGTTACCACTGTTATTTTCAATTATATATTTTACAACTGTCCATAAGAAAATACATAATTTCATAAAGAACATGCGCATGAAATTTGATGCTTAATGTTACAAATTGAATATTACACAAATACTTACTGAAAAAAATAAATTAAAATAATATTTTTTTTTCTTCATTTTCTATATAAGCTAAAAGAAGCATATATTATCTTGCTTAAACTACAGTGGAAGAAACAATTTCTTAATCACATTTATTTGTCATATAATATATCAGTCTTTTATTCATAAAACTATTTTTAAAGCATCGTCTAAAACTCCTATAAAATTAATCACAATTTCATAAAGAAATTTAATCAGCCAAATTTCCATTAAAACTTATTATTACTAGCCATATAAATTAAAAATATAAAGTAATAGTTCATATAAATTTGTCTAATATCATACTATATTAAAATTCAAATAAAAATTTGAAAGGAATTTATTTTTTGATGTTTCTGACTGTTAAAAATTATTTAATTTATTTTTCTGTGTTCTCTCTTTCTAAATTTATTTCTTTTGAATTCAATTAAAAATGTCTGGTGATCTATTACATATTTGTATTTAAATGTGAAAATTCCTCACAATTAGTTTTTTTGTTAATGTTGAAAAAATATATATTCAGACATCGAAAATAATTTTATTAGCCGTGATTTCCATTCAATAAAATCCTAACACAGTTATTTTACAATTTACATTTTTGTTTAAAACGTTAATATTTAAAACATTTCAAACGTTTAAATTTAAGTTATTAGATGTCATTTTAAATGAACACAAAAATCAAAGTATAAGAAAATATTCTTTTTTCCTGGTTCAAAATAATTTTTGCAAAATTATGCTATTAATTATACTAAAAATACTAATAAATATATTTAATTATGAAAATTAATTTGTGTTTTAGAATATTTTTGAAATAAACATCTCTATACTAATTTACAATTCAAATAGGTAACATTATTTTAGCTTTATATATTATTAGTTTTAATAATGTTATTCAAACAAATAAAATATTCAAAATGAAAAAAAATGTCAAAATAAAAACTAGCAACGAACAATTAACATGTGCTTAATAAACAAAGCTCTTTTTATAATTTTTCTCTAAAATGCGAAAATCGTTATACTTTTTATAATCCCTTATTTTTTTTTTTTAAATATAATTCATAAGTTAATTTTAAATTAGTTTTATAAAATATTTCATAATTAATTTATTGGTTATATAATCATAGATTACATAAATATTGCATCATTCAATGATTTTTTTTTATCAAATAAAATTATACTTCATTTAAAAGATTACAGTTTATTATATCACTGAATTTCCAGACTCTTTTTTGAAGCAATAAATTACTTCATTTGATATAATAAAAACTATTTCTTTTTTAATTTATTAAAATAAAGTACAAATAAATTTAATGTTCATTATAGTATAGAATGAAAAATAAATATAATTATTTTTATATTAATTCCATTGCATTTCATTTTTAAAATTATATTATTATTTAGATTAAAAAAGATTATTTAAAATAAAAAAGCGAATTTCCTTTTTTCACTTGCATTAAATAATTTACACAAAAAAGCATCACAGACAGTTAAAAGTATCACACAATTGCTAACATAAAAAACCCATAATAACCATTATCCTTAATATAACAAGTTTAATCACAGAAATACAAATTTAATGTTAATCATTGCAAATGAGTTTGTAAAATTCTCATTAGTTTTCTTTAGAAATATTTCGTCTTACCGCTAAGGATTAGTAAATTCTTTCATCTTTACTTGAAATCTGATCGATTTTATATTAATTTATCTTAATAAATTAATTTATTTCATCTTAAACAAGATTATAAAAAAATATTTCGTATCACCAAGTGAGATACTTAAATGTGTAATTTATCATACTGCATCTTGGGAGTACCAACGTCAATGAATATCCGTTTGAGAAAAATTCTTTTATAGCAATAACTTTATTTTAATTAACAAGTTTACTAGAGTCGTTACTAGTCATGATTTATGTTAGAAAAAAAGTAGTAAAAAAGCTATCATTAAAATCATTCAGAAATTAATTAAAGCTATCTTATGCATCTTTATAATTCGTTGTACTTATCTCGTAAAAATAAATAACTTTAATTAAAACATTGAGTTTTCAGGCGTATTAAAACCCTTTTCACACAGATAATGTGCAGAAAGGTGTAAGATAATTAAGACCAGAAAAAGCAATCGATAGGTACCATTTCCTTTTAATTAATGATTTTAATTTTCTTCGTCTTAAGTCCACCCACGGTTTTTTTTCCCTTGAATTTTAAGACTTGAAGTAATTAAAAGAAATCTTTCTTTGTAACATGATTGGAGATAGTTATCTGTGTTCGAATGCAGTTTTGTTTTTTCGTTTTTAATTGCAGATGTAAGTAAAAGGTTGGTTGAAGTCTTTATCATTTAAATCTGAAAAATTACATAAAGCTCTTACTTATTAAAAACAGAATTAGTAGTTATTTGAAAAAAAATAAGACTTTAAGCTACCGATTAGCATAAGATACCCAAACTTAAGTATAGTTGAAAGTGTTTTGATTCATTTAAATTATCTTGGAAAACCATACATGTTAATTTTATGCGGGGGTTACATCCTTTATTGAAGAGATTACAAAGATATAAATAATAATTATTTTATATATTTTGCTTAGCAGATTTATAGCAAATTGAAGTTAAAAAATTCCTTAGAGAGATTTTAATTTTCTATATTAACAATTAAGGATCTAAAAGTAATAGAATGAAAGTTATAAATAAATGAAAATTCTATAAGTTGTTAAATTCGACTTGTACAATTGTATGGATATTAATAAATTATAATATTTTATAGGTTTTCTTATTGTAAAATTATAAGTATTAAAATAGAAATTAAAACAATATATCACTTTGATTCTTATTTATTTTAAAACGAAAACAAATATTCATTACTATTTTTTAATTATTTTCTTATTTGCTCAACGAGTTAATATTAAATAAAAACTATTATACAGTAAGACAAAGTAGTTATTTGAACAAATCCATACAAAATGAAATCCATATGCAATCTGTAGATAATTAATTAAATTATCAGTCCCTTTTAATCACTTAAAAATTTGTAAGATATTTTAATTACTTTTATTTTTAGATAGATATCTATGCATTAGATGTATAGATGGATATCTACTCATAGATATCTCTCTATACATCTAATAATTTCAAACACACACATATGTCATTTGAATTCCTTATAATATAATCATAGTATGTGGAGTATTATAATTATTTATTACTTATTATACATAGTTTTGTTGTTTTATTCTTGAAGAATTCAAGTATCTTTTCTACATTTTAATAATTAAATCTATACTGAAACATTATTTCTATATCATTCATTCTATCACACTTATTTTAAATTCTTTTCAAATATTGGTTTGTTTTTTACAAAAAACAACTCTTATAAATTCAATATTTGAAAATTCTAAATATACTTCTGTTTTAAAAGTATCAAGAAAAATTGATAAATCTATCATTTAAATTGAAGTCGTAAATCGTCATTTAAACATTTTAAAATTTAATTTATAAAATAAAAGACCAAATGAGATATTTTATATACTTTCTTAAATTTATATCCTATAAAATTGAACACATTTAAACAGGACATGACATTTTATTGTTATTCAATTTCATTTTATACTGTCCACTAAGTTCTCAGATTTATATGATAAGTGGTGTATAAATACATCAACAATACAGATAAACAAAATGTCAGAAAATATAAACAAATTAAATTCTAAATTCTAAATTGAAAGAAAACTAACATTAAAAAATAACTAAATTTTAAACAATTAAAGATTATTGCTACATTGTATATATACCCAATTAAAAGCTACGTAGGAATATAAAGTAACTTACCAACAGCTGGAGCATAGATATTCAAGTATAAGCAATCTTCACTTTGGTTCTTCAGATACGGTAAAAGCCTTTTGATGTACTGAAGCCGCCCCATGGGCATTTTGCGCAAGGCCAAAGTCTCATTACTGATGTCTGGCAACTTCTGGGGGCAGACGGGCCCTAGATGGTCAGCATTCTTCACACCCCTCCAGTGAGGTGGGGTTACAGGGGGCATGAATCGTAAAGAGCCGATTGGTGCACTTGCATAAGGAATTCCTTGGAACACCTCAACATGTTGCAGTTGCCGATTTGCTAACGAATTAATGAATCCCCTCACTGCACCATATTTGGTTGTTACCACCCTTGAGCTCAGTCTTCGTTGCTCACAGTGGTAATTTTGAACAAACAGTAAGAGAACAACAGTGGTAATTCTGGTAATCATTTTGTTTCAGTTAATAATTCAAAATTACATTTTGCTATCATTCATTTCATGTTATAAAAGGGTGAAAGTAGTATTTAAATAATAATTATAATGGATAGAAGTTCTTCAGTAATCTCTATAGTTAATAATCAATATCAGCAAGTACTGATAAAAATCTCCAATGAAAATTATCAGTCTTTATTCACTTAATATCCTTAAATATCATTAAAAATTAGTTGAATGATAATCATTTGTTACAATTTGTATGCAATAAAGATATATAAAATTCCAAAATCAAGCACATATTCCTTTTATAGCTATGATAATAGTTGTTCCTTTTACATCATTATAATCACCTCATATATAATTCCTTAAAAAATGGGATTGAAAATAAATGTCAATATCAAAAAGCATTTGCTTTTAGAATTTAGTCTTGTACTTCATAAGCATTTAAAAGTTCTATAGAATAATTAATAAAAGCATTTTTTTTTTTTTTTACTTTCACCTGTTGCTATATAAAGTTAATACACTTTATTCTACCGAAGCTAAATTCACTCCACAAATTAAGTAATACAAATCAATAATTTAAAGAATTAAATACATAAAACATGCTATAATTTTCCAATATAAATAAATTATATGCTTAGAAATATTTAACAAATATACTTTCAAATCCAGTCAGTTATATAGCTGTGACCAAGATAATTTATGTTCAAATAATATATTATTTCATTTAAAAATGTTTTAATACCCTAAATTATTTATATCACAATTTAGTAATAGTTAATCCACAAATAAATACCGTCAACTTCTTCAACTTACAGTTCTTAAAACTCAAAATATCAAACACGACACACATTTGTATGTTACATATTCACAATCCTGTACAGAAAAAAAATAATACTCGTCACTAAATATACTTGCCACCAAAAAAGTCTGTGAAATTTTTCAACTGTTCTCTTTCAACAGCACACACAGGATCCTTTTGACGAATAAATTCAATTATATTCTGGATAACTAAACAATTCTTTCCGTTGACAAAATCACTTTTTTTTTCCTTCCTACTTTTCCTCTTCCTCTTTTTCTCCCAACGTCCTCACGTGTTTCACGGTCCACGAAACCGGAGGAAACACTTTCTCACACCAGCATAAAGAGAGAGAGAAATTCCGAGGAAGGATGGACAAAGCAGAGAGTAACAGGAGGAACAGCGGGAGCGGCGGATGCTCCGGACTTCCGCGGGGATTCACAGAGGCAGCAGTGTCGAGTTGTGTTGCCGGCGTGTGTCTGTGGGAGTATGCGCATGCGCAGAGGAGCGGAGGATGGATACGTCCACTAGATTATCGTGGGTGATTTTGCCTTAAAAGTTATATGGCCTTTTTCGATAATGAATTGATATTTTTTTTAATTTTTGATTGCATTTTTTTTCGTAAATAAATGATTTCAATTTCTAGCTCAATTGTCAATACTTTTAATGTATTAATATTGTTAAAGAAATTATATACATAAACACATGTATGTATTAATCACAAGTATAACAGAACAGCATTAAGAATATAATACAAAAGCATTAAGAATAGAATAGAATAGCATTAAGAATAGAATAAGCCTTTAATAATAATAATTAATAATAATTAAGCCTTTAATAATAATAATTAATAATAATTAAGCCTTTAATAATAGAATCAGCAATAAAATTAGCATATATATAGTTATACATGTTAATTTAAATGCTGATTCATTTAAAACAACGTTATTGTGTTACTGTTTAAATATTTAAAAAACACATTTATTCGTTGACATTATTTTATGCGAAAGATTGTATAGTATAATTGTTGAAATTATCATATTAAAATTAGGTTTATATTTACGGAAATATATCTCATATGAAGGAAAATATTTGTGCAAAACGTGACAATTGCCAATTTTGTGCTTAACCAGTAAAGAACAGTTGAAAAAATTGACATATCTCATTTATCACTGTAAAAAGCTTTTCTAAATTTTGCTAAATTTTGAACTAAAGTTTATTGTAAAAGTAACAAGATTCAATAAAATAATTAAAATAGTACTAATTCTATTTGTGCCGAAAATGTTTTGAAAATATAGTTAAAGATTAATTTGAGCTGGAATTACAATTTTTATATTAATTTGCTGACTAAACTTTCTTTAATTACATTAGCAAATATATAGATAATATACCTTGATCGTTTTTACCTAATTTACAGAATTTGGTCCAACAAATTAAATGCTGTCTAAATTTGTATGGCGATGATTTATGATGCTAACCAACTGAATTTAAGGTTAGATTTGAATAATTTCCATTTATAACTTAATTTCATTATTTTAAAATGACTTTAGTAAAACAATATATAAATTGCAGCTTGTAAATAAATTGTATAATCACATTATTTGTATAATAAGCAAGAGAAGGATATATATATATATATATATATATAGTTTTTCAAAATATTTTAAATATGAACTGTTAAATATTTAACATTGTCTCTAAATAATATAAATAATCAAGTAATTCAAAACACTTTCGACAAAAAAAGAAAGTATTTTATTATCAATATTCTCAGTGTGATGAAAAGCTTAAATACACAAAACAATCTTTTTAGAAGAAAAAAATAGATTCTTTAAATTTCTTTTTTGTATTAAGTGAGCATATTTTATAAATTTATTTAAATTTGATGTTTATTCAACATCATATTCCCTAATCTCTAATGCACACAAGACATAAACATGAATTATAAAGGATATCGACTTACATCAATTGCTCAGAATTCTTAATTTCATAATAATAAATCAATTTATATTTCCAAATATAACATTAAACTGAATCGTAATTTTTGAATATATATTTTAAGTTATTTCTCTGTAGAAAAATTATAATTATAGATTAACATACCTGAATAACAAAGATAATTTAATGCATTTATATATTTGAATTACAGGTAGAATAGCAATTAAAATTTTAATTCTCATAATTTTCAAACTTATTACAAATAAAATTGGGGTATAAAAGATGAATTGTGATATAGACGATGAATCTTTCCCTATTGCAAATAACTACTGAAAATTTCAAAATTTATGCTTTGAATATCCACTTTTTAAAATCCCATGCATAAGTTTTTATCTTGTTCATATGACTATACAACATGGCCAGCAATTCCCATTCAAGATGTACTATATATATCCTTTAGTTTATTAAATTTTAGTAAAAACACTCTTACCGCACATTATGTCACTATTTTGCTTATATAGAATAGTTATTTAAAGCATGTAACGTATCTATGTCATAAGTTTAGATACTATTTAAATTTCTTGGAAATGGTTGACGAATTAAAAAGGTCATAAGATGTAGTTCCTTTTGCGACATATCATGTTATTATTTAGTAGAGAAATTATCTCAATGTATTCTAGTGAAATCTCTAAAAATACCTCTTTTCCCTAGCTACAATTTAGATTAAAAGTCATTTTTGTTTCATGTTATAGACATTTTGTCTGTAAAAATAATGCTGTGAAATGCAAATGTGATTGAACATTTAACCTCTATCATTTAATCAGTTTTAAGCGGAATATATTCTGATAGTATTTTTTGAATTTAGCTGCAGTATCTTCAATCTGTTATTGAAAAGGCCGATTGAGTTACTAAAGGATTTTTAAAATAATTTTTAAAAATTTTTATACTATAACTTTTGAAAAAATATATTAGAAGAAATAACTGCTAGATTGGTTTTTTACTGTCTATTAAGGAGAAACATTCCTTACACATACGGTTTCCATATATTTCTAATATAAAAAATATACTTACAGAGATAGTTTTAAGAAAACTACAATGTATATACAAACTACAATAATATATAAGAAAACTACAACGTTATTTCAACTTAATGAGCTAAAGATTTCATTCATCACTTTTGATACCTGATTAATGAATTAATGTGTAAGACGAAATGAAAATAAATTCAAATTAAAGATTATTTTTGTAAAAAAATTAAATGTATGTAAGTAGAGGCCAAAAGCATTCATAGCAAAGCAATTTAGATTGTCAACCCACGACTTTCATAAATTGATTCATTTGAATTTAATTTGCTAAAGAATGTAATTTTATTTCATTAGATACCTAAAGGTACTTCCAATTACAGAAATAATTATATTACCATCATTATTATTTTTTGAAAATGACAAAATATCATGAATTATCCTATGCAATTACATTATAAAAATTTATTTTTATAAAATTTCTTTACGTTGCTTTTCATCTATTCTATTTAAAGTAAATTTTAATATAGCATATGATATAGAAATAATTAATTTCTAATGAATGCATTAAGCCTATTTCCTAGAATTTTTCATTCAAAAGTACTTTGATATATAAAATGTTTATGTATAATCAAATGACTCAATTTTTGAAATTAGAATGGAACGCATTTAGCATTTTGTATGTATTGATATGC
This sequence comes from Caerostris darwini, assembly GCA_021605075.1. Taxonomy (NCBI): domain Eukaryota; kingdom Metazoa; phylum Arthropoda; class Arachnida; order Araneae; family Araneidae; genus Caerostris; species Caerostris darwini. Next base: position 214,950 of record BPLQ01000804.1, on the reverse strand, counting down.
ATCAATTATTATTATTAGAGACAACATATTGGAATAACCTTTCACATATCTAATGCGCAGTTTTGATGAAATTTCCTCAAGAGATTTGTGTAGGAACGAATGTAAACGTCACAATTTAAGTCGAATTATGGATAATTTATGGCCTACATTTATCGGTATGAAGCAATTTAAGTATTTAAATATTCATATTGGCTTGTTGTCATTTCTAATGAAGTTATATTTCTAAAACGGCTTCATTCGAAAGCGTGTGTACAGCTGTTTAAAATTAGTGACTGGTAGGAATACATTTTTCAGAAGTATAAATCAAACATTTCTATATGTAATGGTTAAGGGTTATAAAAATATTTTTTTAATGTTTCAAACATTAAAAATGCATTAGTATTATTTTTTGTGATTGCTTATCAATAATACTTTTAAAAGTTATTCATTTATAAAAACAATTTCATATTAAATTTATTTGGAAGATGTATTTTTGTTTTCACTAACATTGATAAATAGTTAATTTACAATTATTTTTAACAATTTTTTTATATATATTTTAAACATTCTTATATATTTCGATTTTGCAGACTAGCATGAATATTAATCAATTATGATTGATCAAGTAGGTATATATATAACATTTTTGCTGCCACAAAAATTAATTTATTTATTTATTAAGAAAAATAGATGATAACTATGTTGAATTTATTCTAAAACTGTTAGCATTTCAAATTGCACTTTGAATGAATGTGAATATATTATAATTTTAATGTAATAACAACATTTAATTAAAAAGAGAAATATTAAAAACTATTGAAGAAAAATTAGGGAAATTAGCAGTTAGATTACAATTAAATTTAATATTTTTTTATCAAAAAAATATTATTTCCATTTTTCGCCTTATTAATAGTCAAATTTATTTAAAATTAGCAATGGCCAGAATATATGTTTAAAAATTACATCGAAAAAATTGCCTTTTAACAATAAACAGGAATTAAAAAAAAGTGCAAAGGAAGAATTTTTCATGTTCTGTTTATATTAATATTGTAAGTCCTTTATTTCTGAAATTTCATGTTATATTTAGGCACATCATGTGCAACGATATGCATAAAAACATCTTTTAACCTTAGCGAATGTACCTATTCAGTAGAGTAAATTTACATGAACCACTCAATTACAGTTAAAAAACAAATGAAATTAATTTACAATTTCAAATTCATAACACTGATTGGTATATATTGTGAAAAGAAGTTTCCAAAGTAATAGGTAAATGAGAAATCCCACCAAAAAATGACTTTACTAAAAACATACACAAAAAATTTTAAGAAATTGCTTATATTTTCTTTCTAATAAAAAAATCAGGAAAAATTGATTAAATAAATAAATAAATTAGTAAAATTCAGTAATGCTCTGACAAGCTGAAGTTCATGCGGTTGCAACATGGAACATTTTTATTGAATTCCGAAATATAATAGATAATGTTGACGCATATACAAAAGCATTGCTGAAAATACAAGTCTTGTCAACAGTTCACAATTCATAGTATTCAGCATATTTTAAAAATGGCTGCAAACTGGTTAAATATGTGGCTAATTTCAAAGCATTGGCTAATTTTAGGTCAGTATTTTAAATTAAAAATGCAGAAAGACCTACTATTGCTGCTGTTACCATTTAATAGTAATTAGGAAGTTAATATAATAATCAACATTTCGTCATAATCTTTCGTGTATGGATCCGGAAAGTCGTCTTCCTACATATAGCCTTATTTTAACTGAGATTTACCGGTATAAGCGCACGCTTTGGTTAGGCCCATTGGGATGTGGAGCGTCACTTGTTCTGAATAATTAATTTTTGCTTTACTTCATATGAATGTGAGAATCCAAGTTTTCGAACGTGACATTTTCTAGTGGAATGATTCTCATCTGACTTTATGATGGAGGGAAATAGGCTGATGTCTTGATTGTTTGGTATCAGGGAATGATATGATATTTATTTCCACTATTATTATTGTGCAGTAAAATATCAATGTAACCGCAAACTTAACCATCTTAAGGGATCATTTACATCATTTATTTTATCTGTAGTGATGGAAATTGACAACAACAAAAATTTTCCTATCAAAATGCTACAAGAAATACATCCAAACACAAGCAATAACTGACAATGTATGTTGCATTGCATGATTTTCAAATTCTAAACCTGTAAGAACACTAGGAAGCCCGCGAAGAAGAAACTTTATAACCATATTATTATATATATTACATATTATAAACATATGACCCATTATTATAAACCAATCAACATCGAAATCACATAATTTACAAGAACTAATTCCAATTACTGTCTCAAATTATATTGGATTATACCAAACAACATCTATTACAGGCAAACTGCAACACATAAAATCACATTTACACTCAAAGCAGAACATAGATACATGGATTTAAAACTTTGACTGATAAGTGTACTTTCAAATGATATGATATATTTTAAGGCTAAAAAAAGGCATTATTTTATGTAAATTAATGTTTGACTAATGTTTATTTTTCTTATAAATTTAATTTTACTGATATATTAAAAAGTCTAACACAATTTTATACGATAGTCGACTACTTCCAATAATGCAGCGTTCAACATCATGAGACATTCCTAGTCTTTGTTAATATTCTCCAGAATATAACAAACATTAAATAGTTTTCAATGTAAATTTGACCACTCAAACTTTGTCAAAAAAATAAACTTCTTAGAGATTCCACTCAACCTGCTTTTAATAATACATATTTAATACTATTTTTCTATAACGTCCTTTAAATGTAAACTCAAAGCTTTGTATTTTTAAATTTTTATATTAGGCACGTAATACAAGATTATTATGAAGGTGCTGATTTTTTTTATAAATCAAATCAACTCGAATATATATTATGTGTTCAAATAAACGTTTAACTAAATAAATAATATAATATCTTCATAAGTTCATAATGGTATAATTTACTTAAATTACTGCTACTCTTTTTTAAAAATAATAAACTGCAATAAATGCTATTTAGTTTTACAACATATCTGAAAAATAATAATATACTCATAACATGTGATTTTATGCTTTACTGAACACTAATAATTTATTTTTCCTAGGCAAAATTTATCAAGTTACCTTAAAATATATGTTGCTTTAACAAAAAATGGAAATTTTGTACAAAACAGAGTTGTTGGAATAATGTCTGTAACTTAAAGCAGAAAGTACTTATTAGAAAATTTGTTAACCCTATCATTTTCCAAAAACATTTTTTAATACTATTGATACAATGTTTGACTCACTTTTTTAAGATGCCTACAGTAAATTGTAAAGCATGAATTTTTAATAAATAAGGAAAATTATTCAGAATTAAATAAAATTATATATGCATTCAATCATATTTGTCGAAATTAAAAAAGAAAAAGCTATTTCATCTTTTATGGTAAAATAAAAAAAAAAAAAATATGTAAGGATAAAAAAGAAAACCTTGGCTTGGTTATAAATTGCAATTCCTTTTTTTATAAACAAGAAGTATATTTCAGGACTTTTAAAGCAAATATTTTTCATCCAACACTGTTTTCATGAGAAAACTAAGATAATTTTAGTTATGTGTACAATGTCTCTAAGGAGTATGAAATAAGGAATTTTTACATGATGCTTGTTTTAAAGAACTGATATAGATAACATTCCTCGGCTATTCAATTTGCATAATTGCTAACCACTTCAATCAATATTTAATAATTTTTTTTCAACAAAAGTCTTTGAAGAAAGGAATTTAAAAATGAATTTTATTTTTTTATAGAAAATGTTATTTTTAAGTAAAAATGAAGTGAATATTTTACTTTTATAGTAAAAATTAATTTACCTGAGAAACTTGATGTATAGTAATCTCATTTCCTTTTAAGTAAAACTTTCAATGATAAACTTTGAAATCTATGAATGTTATTTGTTTACTAAAAATTATTTATCCGTATGTTATCCACTATTCTTTATTAATATAAAACTATATTCACTAAATCAAACATAGTTTTGAAATACTACTACTAATCAAGTTTAACAATGCTGTTAATTATATAGCATTTCTTATTCACTCTCATTTTTTCAAACGCTACCGTTATTGTCGAAAAAATTTGTATTTTACTTATTTATCGCTTTCTGTGTTTCATTAATTTTCCTTATTTATAAATTGCAGGAAAGAAAACTAAAATTTTCCCTTCAGCAAAAAACTTTAAAATGTTTCCGTTAAGTATATTTTTCATATCCTTTCAACATTTTAGTGCAAGTGAATTTACATAAACAGAACTGAATATTTCAAATCGAATTCAATTCTTTCTCTTATGATACGACATTGTTTTCAAAGTTATATCGATAGTATTCCATTTCTTTTAAATTTAAAAGATTTATTTTTGAAGAAAAAATGACTATTAAATAGAGCGAAAAAATGAAATTTGACGTACAGGTAATAACTTTTTTATTCGTTTAACATGCATTTGAAGCCATTTGGAGTGAATTGGTACATCAAAAAAAAGTATCCGAATAATATAATTGACTGCGCATTAACAAAAACTCGGCTATGGTGTTAGAAATACTTTTAAGATGAAATCATTTTAAGCAGCATTTTTTGGAATGTAATTATCGCGTGAAAAGAAGTTTAAGTACAATTGGCACCATGAATTGTGTGAATAAAATAATGGAGGGTAACGGCTCAATGAAATATTTTCTGTTCAATACTTTTTTTTTCTTCTAATGCAGCTGGCAAATAGACCGTGGTCTTTCGCCATAAGGGCTGCACCGATGTTACTTACTTTGCATTACCCAGGGGCGGTGTAACTTGATGGTAAGCCACGGACGTGGAGTAACACGGCCCCCGCAGCGCTCTACGATCCCTATTAGGACCGGGACCTACAGCTTAAAGTGGATTCCGAACCACTACAACACCCATTGGCAAAGCCGGGATTTGAACCCGATACCTGTGGCACCGAAAGCTAGAGCGCTAGCCATTCGGCCATCAGGTTCCCTGACTGTTCAATACTATTTCTGTATTATAATTTCAGAAAGTATGTAAAAACTAAATGAAATTAGTGTCAGTGTCTCTGTTCATTCATGATATTTGAATCCTAAATACATAACTTAGGGAAAGAATAAATATAAGTAACCAAAATAATTTACCTGTGCTTATGTTGCAATATACAGACATAAGAATTGAATCGTATATGTGTTAAAGAAATTATATACTATTTCTAAGAATTTCTGAGTAATTTAAATTTGCTAATCCGTAAATAAATTATTTTATATGGAGATTGTAATCTTATTTAAAATCATAAGTAATTTTTATAAAAAATTCAGTTACTTCTGACAACATAATACTATTATTATTTTTATCTTAAATATTAGTTTTATCTATAGATTATATGAAAAATAATTTTAACCTGCTTGTAAATGCAAATTCATAAGTTCCGATTAACGCGATAGTCTAGCTCCCAAATAGGCATAAATTCGAATCAATAAGCTGCTTGTGTTGTAGTTGCTGATTTTCAAAGGCAGCAGGCTCATTAGTGATTATGACAGCCTGCATAAATATCTCACATTGACAGAATTTGTTCCATGGATAGTGAGTTGCCTGATAGGAATTCTCCGAAATTTCAACCATTAGGCGCTAGCACCAATCCAATCCCCCTTGAAAAGTCCTCCCCGTAAACACATCATTTTGTTACAGTCATTGGACTGTTCATGGTCTGAAATTTACTAATGTCCAAAAGGGATATATTATTCTTAATCCTAAAAAATACAAAATATATGCAATTGATAATGTATAAGGCTTTAACTAAACATAATATAATAGAGTTCTTATTGTATGAGCCCTTCTTAACCTATATGGATTCTTTCCTTAACTTATATGAATATTTTTTCCCATTTTGATCAGACAATTTGTGTGATTTCTCTTTCATCCTCAAATCCAGTGTTAAGTACGGCATATTGGTTTGAAAAATTGAACAGAAATTGATTTATAAATTAAAATTTAAGAAATTACACCAACGAATCTAGAGAAACAATGTCGGAAAATTATGATACAGAAAAGCCAATTGATACAACTGAAATTAATGATGCCTAATCGTTGTTGATCCTGGCACAAATGCTTCCTGCTTATGAAAGCTTTGTTGAAGAAGATATTGCCGAGCGAATATAGGCAGAAAAACAGCCAAAAAAAATGAATATATACACAATCGAAGAACAACAGAACGGATATGCTAAAACGATATGATAGAACAGAATGGCACATCCCGAAAGTCTAAGTTCGATACTATACTACTACACCACATAACTGTGCCTAGAGCAGAGTTGCCTTATAATGTTCGGGGATGATGTGTATGAAACTGAATGGATACACAATGGAGGTGGGAAAATTTTCGCATAATTTGTTTTTGAAGGTGCAGAAGCTACACAATGAGAAAAATTTGGGCAAAAACAACAAAAAATTAAAATTAGAAAAAAAAGTGGGGAATATAAAATGCCAGAATATATAAAATATATAAATACATAAGGTAAATTATTAGAAAAATTTTAGAACAATTCAATACACATTGGTAATATAAACACTACATTGAAGAATATACAAATTGGAGAGCAGAAGGAATATTTATCAAAGCAATTGTTATACGAATTAGAAAAATACTAAGAACTATCAAAAAGTTGGACAGTAGAAGCATTTACTGCAAAACTATGAACAATGGAAATATAAAAGTCAGGAAGATATTACATAAAAGAAGCGATAATAAGCAAAGTACATAACTAAATAGTTGGTATTCACATAAAAAATTTAGGGAATGTATAAATTAAATTTGACATATGTATAAAATAAAATAACAAATTGTTTCAAAATAAATCTAATAGATAAAACTAGTAACTTAGTCATTGAGAAGACATTGAGTTACATGACATTGAAAAAATAGGTAACGTTTTGACAAGAAAACGTTAACACATCATATAGGCATCAACAGAATCATACCAGAAATTAATATATATATAGAGAGATGAACCTCTTTATCAGGTAACGATTTCAATCCCTATTTTTATGAAATAATTTGTAGGTGTCCTCGCCCAATATGGAGAGTCGGTACAATGAATATAGAATGTCTTTTGAAATGTCCAGGACTGAATAGAGAGACTCAGTACTAAGGAGAAGTCTTGTAGTTATATTGGGAGGCCAGGGGCCTCACGAACTGAAATAAAATGTCTACCCCTTTTATTTACTCTGTCCCCCTAGGATTTTTTGTGGTGTGTGAGACCGACTTATTGTCAGTTGCTGTCTTGCTGTATATTGGCTTTGTCTGCTTGTTCCTTCCTTGTGTGTGATCCTTACTGTAATGGATTGATTTCCAATAAAGCCATGTGTTACAACAACATGAAATCGTTGGTAGTATACATCATAAAGACAACATGTAATATGTATGTACAATTTGTATGTTTCATCCATATTAACCCGGATTATAGGCATTCTAATGCCTATGATTCAATGAATTTATTGATAAAACACAACAGTTTAGTGAAAAATGTTTTAAATATATTTAAAAGATTGTTGAATGAAAAGATTTCAAGATTTAAAAAAAAGCATATTTTTATTATTATTTATTTGTAGAATTGACAGACAGTAAAACTTTACATTTTGTAAAAAAATATGCCATCGAAACTTCTGATGCTTCGAAAATAATAGATGACACTTTCGTATTTTCTTTGATTTCCCTTCATCTTTACTTTTTTTTTTCCTAGTCTACCTTGGTTGAAAGAGGTGCCATCTGCTTTTGGCATTCCTAAAACAAAGAAAAATTGCATTTCAGTTTCTTTCATGAAGGTAAAAAAAAGCTAATACTCATTTTTCCATAATCTTAGAAGTGCCATTAATAATGTGATTTGCCATTTTCTATTCAGGACTTGAAGTTATGACTGAATAACTGTATTCAAATTAACTTCTTTTTATCAAAATCACCTTTACTAGCAGTGTTTTTTTTTATAAAGAAATCAAAAACAAATTCAAAAACATCCAGTTTTTAAATTATGTGTGGCATTAAACATAAATTTAATGCTTCATTTCGTTTTTATTTTTTAATGATAATTAAATTTATTCCGTCATAAAACTTCTTTTTTATTACAATAAATTGCATTTAGCATATTTCAAAACAATCTTTTTTTTTTAAGAATAAAAAATAAAATTAAGATTTAATGAAAAGTCGAAATATGTATTTATTTATTTTGTCTTTTACTTAAAGTAAAAAAATAAATACTGAATGAAATAATTTCTAAATATTTTTTTTTTTTTTAGTTGACACACATTTTTAACAGTACTAATGTCTTTATTAATTGATATTATTTTTTGTTTCTTTTTTATTGCATAAGTGGTCCTTAGAGTATTTAATTATTTATAATAACGAGTATTAAAAGCTATTTCAATTAATTTATTTCACTATATAAATCCCATATGTTTTGGTTTTTGACAACAATAAATGTAAGAGTATTTATTATGTGCTGGTTTTTAAAATAATTTTTTTCTTAGTAATTTATTATTTTATAGATATTTCAGGTTTATTATATAAAGATGTACCATGGAAACAATGAACAAATGGATTAATTTTGTTTTACATAAAGCAGATAAAAATTTCCTTTTTATTATTGTTGAATACAGAAAAAGTTTTTCAGTACTACCAAGTAATTGCCAAAGAGACTCGATGACAATTGTGACAATACTACAGCGTCTTGCCTGTTGTTTAGGACCTGTCCACATGTTTCATGGATGTTGAACATATTTGGGACATGTTCTATTCGACAAGGACATGTTTTTATTTTTTCCCATACAAATAAGATGTCATCCAAATTCACTGTTCGAAATTTTGTACTTTATATACGTAATGGAGGAATGTGAGGAATCAAAATTTTAATAAGTAGCATAGAAATAGTTGAAGTTTAAGAATTTATCCGACAATGTGTGTGGAGGTCATTATAGAAAGCCAAGTCCTGCGCAGACTCCGATCCCTAGAAAACCAGACATTTCTTCTTTCCTTTCTTATCAGAAGCTATATTAGTCGTTTTTGCCTCTTATTAGTAGTAAGAAAGTGTTTCCAGAATTTTTCTTTCCCTAATACACATTTGGTCAGTTACTGAGGTTAATGATTTTCCTCGCACGTCTTTCCGTTTCTCATACCAGTTATTTCAAGTAGTTGATACTGCCAGTTAATTGCTTTCTTTGCATTGGATTTGCATGTTGCTCGCAATGCTGATGCAATAATAAATGAAGAAAGAAGCTGCTGCAAAGGCTAATATACCGTGCGTTAATAAGAAGCACAAGCTGCTTCATGACATGTATATTTTGCCACCACAATATGAAATAAATGTCTCCAAATGGTGGAATCTGGAATAATACTCTTTTTTCAACTACATATGTAAATATTTTACGATTAAGGGCTTTATCTTTCTTATATCAAACCCCGCACGGAATATTTCGGTTGGGTAATACTTGTCGAATCTGATACCAAATTTATAAGTTAATAATTAACTATTCAAACGTTCACACCGATGGCGAAGCAAGGGAAAAAACATTTCTAATAAAAATAAAATATATTACCAGTTGCGCACCCAAAAATTTTCTTGCTCACCAAAACAAACAGCAAACGTTTGAATAAGCTCAATATGCTGTACTAAATTTTAAGTAGTAAAAATTGTATTTAAAAAAATTCAGTTCTTAATTTCAGTTATTATTTTAATAATTTTTACGTTTTACTAAATTTGGCTCAAATACACGAAAAAGAAAAATTTAAATTAAAAAGTACTGTACAACAATTAGCAGGAAAACAGCATGGTATCATTAATAAAGTGAAGTATATTTATTGAAATATACTTTACTCTTAATATAGATTTCCTATTCATTAGGATATATATTCCTGTTTCTTTTGCCTAATACTTCAATTGGGCTTTTGCACATATTGCTGTTTTGGAAAATTTATTTAACAACAAATTTAATTTACATTAAAAACTTTAGATGGTAGTTGACATGTTATACAATTTACACCTATAAAATCTTGCAGTTTTGTTTCAGTTAAATGTAAAATGTGTATCAATTTTTTTGTAATATAATTTTGAGATTAATAAATATTTCTTTAAACTTGCGCAGCAACTAATTAAAATTGTAAAAATATCGTTTTTCAGAAAAACTATCGAATAGGCTGATATTGTTCGCTGGAAGGTAATTGTTGCCGGAGGTAATTTATTATAAAATTTAATTTTATGTTACTTCACTAAAAGCAAGGATTTTTTAAAAAAATTAAATTTTGGAATTTTGCGAATAGAACAAATTTGAACAAATAACGTTATCAATAAAATTTAATGATATCAGATTTTGTAACAATTTGCACTAAGGAAATGTATACACGAACAGTTTACCTAATACATGCAACGATAATAAATAATTTGTTTGGCTCAAGGCATATAACAATGCCTGAGCAGTAGACAATGCATCTCTGTCTTTGCAAAACACTGTTTCTCCCAGGCTGTGAACTATGTGACTGAAGAGTTCTAGCGTTATTGTAACTGACTTGTGTCTTTCTATCCATCTGGAAGAACAGAACTATCAAAATTATTTCCCGTTGGATTCTGGGTTATATTTCATTTTTTTTATCAATACATTTTGTTATTTTAAAGTGCGAAAAAATTATAAATTTTATCAATTATTTTTAATACTTTGTCTTTCACATATAATTTCATTTTGCCTAATTCAAACAGAAGGATCAGCAATGGACATACAGTGCTTTACGGTTTGATTGAAATTACACCTTATATTACATTTAGTTTTTCACTCTTGGAAGTTACATCGTAGTAATCATGTACATAAAAACAGAATAATAAACCTTTTTTCTTAATTTTTATGACATTTAATTATTGTATTCACCTAAAAGAGTCCTGTTGTATTTGAAACAGGTACGAATTGAGAAAACTGTTCACATATTTTGTTTTCTTTATCATTTACATAACAAACGCATAAAGAAAATTTTTCAATTGTGGTTATATCACAGGTTTCATCTGCCAGTTTGGAAAAACACTCGTCGGAATTTATGGTCTGCACATTAACGTCAGATATTGTTTGGTTTTGAATATTTTAACTAATATAAGTAGCTATTTTAGGCAAAGTAGTGTTGAAATTGATTTATTTAAACTGTATCACCTTAACGTCAGATATTGTTTGGTTTTGAATATTTTAACTAATATAAGTAGCTTTTTAGGCAAAGTAGTGTTGAAATTGATTTATTTAAACTGTATCACCTTAACGTCAGATATTGTTTGGTTTTGAATATTTTAACTAATATAAGTAGCTTTTTTTTAGGCAAAATAGTGTTGAAATGGATTTATTTAAACTGTATCACCTTAACGTCAGATATTGTTTGGTTTTGAATATTTTAACTAATATAAGTAGCTTTTTTAGGCAAAGTAGTGTTGAAATTGATTTATTTAAACTGTATCACCTTAACGTCAGATATTGTTTGGTTTTGAATATTTTAACTAATATAAGTAGCTTTTTAGGCAAAATAGTGTTGAAATTGATTTATTTAAACTGTATCACCTTAACGTCAGATATTGTTTGGTTTTGAATATTTTAACTAATATAAGTAGCTTTTTAGGCAAAAAGTAGTGTTGAAATTGATTTATTTAAACTGTATCACCTTAACGTCAGATATTGTTTGGTTTTGAATATTTTAACTAATATAAGTAGCTTTTTAGGCAAAAGTAGTGTTGAAATTGATTTATTTAAACTGTATCACCTTTTAACGTCAGATATTGTTTGGTTTTGAATATTTTAACTAATATAAGTAGCTTTTTAGGCAAAGTAGTGTTGAAATTGATTTATTTAAACTGCACCTTAACGTCAGATATTGTTTGGTTTTGAATATTTTAACTAATATAAGTAGTTTTTTTCAGGCGAGTTTATTTAAACTGTATCACCTTAACGTCAGATATTGTTTGGTTTTGAATATTTTAACTAATATAAGTAATTTTTAAGGCAAAGTAGTGTTGAAATTGATTTATTTAAACTGTATCACCTTAACGTCAGATATTGTTTGGTTTTGAATATTTTAACTAATATAAGTAGCTTTTTTAGGCAAAGTAGTGTTGAAATTGATTTATTTAAACTGTATCACCTTAACGTCAGATATTGTTTGGTTTTTGAATATTTTAACTAATATAAGTAGCTTTTTAGGCAAAATAGTGTTGAAATTGATTTATTTAAACTGTATCACCTTAACGTCAGATATTGTTTGGTTTTGAATATTTTAACTAATATAAGTAGCTTTTTTAGGCAAAGTAGTGTTGAAATTGATTTATTTAAACTGTATCACCTTACCTTAACGTCAGATATTGTTTTGAATATTGTTTTGTCAGAATATTTTTAACTAATATAAGTAGCTTTTTTAGGCAAAGTAGTGTTGAAATTGATTTATTTAAACTGTATCACCTTAACGTCAGATATTGTTTGGTTTTGAATATTTAACGTTTAAACTTATTTTTAGGCAAAGTAGTGTTAAAAAATTGATTTATTTAAACTTTTAAGTCAGATATTGTTTGGTTTTGAATATTTTAACTAATATAAGCTTTTTTAGGCAAAGTAGTGTTGAAATTGATTTATTTTTTAACTAATATAGTAGCTTTTTTAAGTGATTTAAGCTAGTATCATGATTTATTTTTTGTAAAGTAGTGTTGAAATTGATTTATTTAAAGCTATATCATAACAGATATTGTTTGGTTTTGAATATTTTAACTAATATAAGTAGCTTTTTTAGGCAAAAGTGTTGAAATTGATTTATTTAAACTGTGTTTGGTTTTGAATATTTTAACTAATATAAGTAGCTTTTTTTAGGCAAAGTAGTGTTGAAATTGATTTATTTAAACTGTATCACCTTAACGTCAGATATTGTTTGGTTTTTTGAATATTTTAACTAATATAAGTAGCTTTTTTAGGCAAAGTAGTGTTGAAATTGATTTATTTAAACTGTATCACCTTAACGTCAGATATTGTTTGGTTTTGAATATTTTAACTAATATAAGTAGCTTTTTTAGGCAAAGTAGTGTTGAAATTGATTTATTTAAACTGTATCACCTTAACGTCAGATATTGTTTGGTTTTGAATATTTTTTAACTAATATAAGTGTTTTTAGAAAGTAGTGTTGAAATTGATTTATTTAAACTGTATCACCTTAACGTCAGATATTGTTTGGTTTTGAATATTTTAACTAATATAAGTAGCTTTTTTAGGCAAAGTAGTGTTGAAATTGATTTATTTAAACTGTATCACCGGCGTCGATTCTTTCTCTTAATAGGGTCTTAAAGTTTCTTTTATTTGCAGCCGAAGCATTTTCTAATGAAATTTTCTATCCAAACTTTGTTTGTGGTTTGAAGTTATACTTTAACGACCAAAGAATAATTGTCTTAGTGATTGGAACAAGTTTCTTTCTTTTTCGGAAGCTTGAGAAATACCAAATACATCAATAACTCGAGCGATTTATTTATCTTTCTTTTTTTTTTATAGCAGCAAGATTTTTAAAAATTGAAAGAGGATTCATGTGAAACTCAGTTTTATGGTTCTTAGAAAAATATTCTATTGCATTTACAATTATTGCTTTTGCAACCAAATACAAAGCAGTTTGTGAACCATTTTTTACTACTACAATTAAAGAAAAGGGAAAGTAATATTTATAACATACCGAATCTTCAATCCTCAAACAGACGATCCAATTAAATCTTTGTAAACAGAAAAACTAAATAATTCCTTAACTAACTCATTTCTAAAAAAATTAAAATATGCGTTAGTTTTCCATAACTTTTCTAATGCTTGAAAAATTTCGTCTGAATTAATTATTTTATCTCAATACTCCTTAATGTCATGCAAATTTCAAGGAAGGGTTTCAGATAATAAGATTTGATTTGTGTTTTTGCATTAATAAAATAATTCGATGTTGTATCATTGTTGTTACTCATCACCATATAATACACTTTCCTCAGTTTTAAATATTTTATTTCCATTAAAAAAAAAAAATTAAAATATGCGTTAGTTTTCCATAACTTTTCTAATGCTTAAAAATTTCGTCTGAATTAATTATTTTATCTCAATACTCCTTTGAAGTAATTTTTTTTGTAGTTATTTTCACGAGCTGGTGTTAAATTAATCCTAACTAAAATTTTAAATACGATTACAGGGTATAAGTATTTTCAAAAATTTGCTATACTTTAATGAAGAATTTAGAATGATATCATATGATATAATATAAGAATCGCGGCATAAGAAATAAAAAAAAGTAATATGAGCAGGATATTTTCTAATAATTAAATACGAAAATAATATATGATAAGTTTTCATAATATGTTTTATATAAAGAATTAAGACAATGTGAAATGATTATAAATTAGGATTATTAAAAAGGAGATTAACTAATAATAATTATAAAAGAATGAAATATAAATAATAAAATACTATTAACTTTAAAATTATAACTTACTTTCAAAATGAGAAATACTATGAGAACACTGAAAATATCCCAATGCAACAACGAAAAATTCACTTCGTTGGAATGCAATATTTTACACAAAAGCAGCAGTTTCTTCAACAAGGCAAAAGCAAGAAATAGCCATGAATGCATAAATATGACCTTGGGCCTGGATAGGTCATAATTTAAAATTACCATATAGGTCATCATGAAAAACAAGGTTATCATAAACAAGTAATATAAAAATAAAAAAATTTAAAGTCAATTCCCACTTTTTTTTTCATTATATTGCAGAAAGTCCTTTACAAATAATTTTCATTCATTTTTTTAAGTTTATCTGGCGCCATCTATTAATAGATATATGCAAATTAAATCTAAACAAAACTAAAATTAATTAATTAAATTTAATTACTGAATTGATATTTGAAAAAACCGTATTAACATCAAGTCTCATCCACCACAAGTTCAAAAAAGATGTATTTGAACTTGAGTGGATGAATAAAAAGTATTTTATTGACGATTGAAAATTTGAAAAAGATATATATAGAGAGAGTGTGAACTAATAGAAGGAATTGAAAAATAAGCCAATAATTAGCTTATCAAGTTAAATGAATTGTCTCCGTTTGGAAGCAACACTGGGATTTAACGATTTATTACACTATAATAGAATCTGCTTATACTATAGTAGAATCCCCTAAGTTTGCACACATGTTTACATTTCGTTTAAGGGCTTCGGGGCTCAATCCCGCTTGAGGCCTTTCTGGGTGCGCGTCTACATCTTACTAAACAGGGCTTGCCTTACACATAAAGGAATTTTAACCAAACACAATAATGAAGCATATAATTTTTTCTCGTATGCATTTCATACATTTTATAAAAATTAAAATTTGTTTATAGGAGGATCTACTCCTTTATAACAAAATCTTCAGTTATATAATCCAGTCCAGTAATAAGATCCATACTTCTTTCAAAAAGTAATTTCAATATAATTTCTTTCTGTTAAATTTATGAAATAAGAGTTATTTAACTGTTTGTGTTAATTGTTTAATGTTCAAAATTCTTTAAAAAATTAAATAAAATTTTATCATGTAAAACTTCAGATACTTTTAATCCTAGATACACAAAAGATTTAAATTTCAGTAAGCGTAAATTTCAAAAAGTAAATAATTATAGAATTTTATTTTATAATTTTATAAAATATTTTTATTCTGGCGGGAATATAATTACTCACATATTGAATCGAGAAGAATTATAAATGTCCGGATAAATTAATACTTTGTGAACTTTAGTTTCAAAAGCATTTTATGATTAAACATGTACTTAATGCATTTCCTAACTCCACCTCTCACCCCCAGCTTCCTTTTTCAAGAGTTAATTAGAAAGGTCAGGCTGGAATATATGTCTGCTTCATGTATACCGCAAAGAGCTTACCGACAGGTGTTTAGAGAAGGATAATGCCTTCCAAAAGGACTTTTTGAGGCAACTATGTGGTTGGACAGGGCAGTGCGTTCTTATGTGTACCGGACATTTATTGTCGTATGGAATAAAACCTGGAAAATTACTATCAGGCAGTCTGACTATCCATATGAGATACTTTACGCGCATTGTTACAATCCCTATTGTGTCTTCATGTTTTCGAAAGAACTGACATCAATAATGCAATCATTATATTCAAAATTCAGTCCTTCTTTATGCTGACAAGACGACTAATGCACTGTTTAATGCACTAGAATGTAAAACTTTCACAAAGTTGTAGGTTTTAAGAAGTCAACTATAAAATTGTAGAAATGGTTATTTTGCGATTATAATAAACCCCCAATTAAAAAGGATGTTAATTCACATGAAAATCTCAAGAACAAGACAATGCAGCTAACATGAGGACACAAAAAAACGCTCGATGTCATATCGCGCAGTGTAATACTACAATAAATTGAAGGGTAACAGATGCTATTGAAGATATTCTTTGCAGGTTCAAGTGAGTTCGTAAGTGCATTGACTAAAAAACCCCTTTTAGTCTGCTTGGTTGAAGGATTCGCCATCTTGAAAAGGTAAATCGTGTGACGAGCGTAGTCCAAGAGTTTCGAATTGACAAAAGTGTCATTTCCCTAGCTTGAAAAATCTTCCAGGCCAAATATATAACTGGTAGAATAAAATCGTCTGTTGGCCGAACGCTCAATCGCATTGACAGCTGTCTATCGGGGACACAATTTAGAATTATTTAAAAAACATATAGGCTGGATATCTCATCCTTATATCCTCTTTACAGATGATATACGAGCCACAAGCAATTATTTGCACCAATTAATGGAACGGACACGATTTTACACGCCACGGTAGAGACATGAGTTTATCCCACTCATTTCAGAGAAAGAGATAGTTATGGTGGTCCAGGCATGCTCGTCTGAGGGGGCATTGTGATGATAGAACGCACTGATTTCCAAATTTTTTGCGATGGTACGATAACAGGAGATCACTATTATTGCCTGTGATTCTTTCCTACATGTGACTGTTCCGTGGTGACACTGGGACAACTCTTTTTATAGACAGAAGGTCATGTCAAATTGATGTTGTTGAGGAGCTTCTAGAAAGTTAAGACATCACAGGAAGCATTTGTACTAAAGTTATTCATTCGATAAAGTTTTTTTTTTTTTTGATTCTAAACTGTATGTGTTCTATTCCTTTTTGAGTTAGTATGCTATCTTCATTCTTTATGGATAAATTACTATGCCTGTATTTTGAATGTGTCTCGCAGGAAATTTCTTGTTGAATTACGGCCGTAACTCAAAATATTATGGGTTTAAAGTAGGGTGCTCCCAAAAAACATGTAAACACTCAAAAGTAGTTTTCAAAGCCAAGAACTTTAACTTGAAGTCATTCACCATTATACGGGTATAGATGCAGCGGATTCAGTATTATCCTGTGTTCCACACTGGAGGTTTTCTACTTTTCACTTACATTTTGCAATCACAGTTTGGAACCAACACCTCCATGAATGGCATCTAGGGACTTGAATCCTCCTCTTCGAGCTAATGAAAGAAAATTATGGTTTATAAGATTTATCATGTTCCTACGCACAAAAGCTTTTGGTTCTTCATGAAGCACGCTTGTTCTGAAACACAACCCGAATCCAACAAGTCACTCTGGTCAAAAAATTTGCATAAATTCATAAATATTATGTTTATTCGTGAGTTAGGGTCCATTGAAAACCTGCGTTAGAAATAAATTAGAACTGTGATATTATTCTGAAACATATTTTTTGGGAAGAATACTTTTTTCCTCTCTAAATATGCATAGATTATATCGATATCTTCAACGGTATTCTTTCTGTATCTTATTTTGTAGACTTTGCTTTGGCTTAAACTGTCTTATTCATCTTCTTCAAACTCAAAATCTCCGAGCTTCTTTTTTGGAAATGTTGGATTTCTTCTTCAAACATCTTTTGCATGAATATTAAACATAAAATATGCATCAATCGTTGTCCATGTTTCCCTGAGTTTTCAAGAAAAAAATGTATTTCGAAAATCTTTAATACAACAAATATCTATGCAATATATATTTTCAGAATGGTGTTTCATGCTTGTAAATTATAATGGTATATGAAAATAGTTTGTTAATATGACGATTCTACTCATTTAAATTTTGAAATTGACAGATAGTTTTTCATAGTTTTTTTCTGCAATATTTAAAAGTTTTTTTAGTGTGAAAATATTAAATAAATAGTAATTTAAATGTATTGTAACAATAAATGGAGAAAATTTTTACCTTTATTTAAACACTAGATTAAGTACAATTTTCTTCGTTATGAAAATAATTTCTTAACTCTTATAATTTTTTTCTTATCATTTGATGACTACTAGAAATATTGTAAAAATAAACAAGTTAACTTCTCGCAAAATTATACAGACAACTATAATTACATACTTCTAACATACATGTAAGTACTGATTTTGCCACATTTTTGTTGATATTTACAACACTCTTGATAAGGGCCTTTAATATTATTCTACTTTTATTATCTAAAATGCAAATTCCCCAATCAATTCTTATTAATAAATAATTATCTGGTGAATTTAAGAAACAAATAGAAATTCAAAATTTAAAATTGCTATTTACTTGAGTAACTTCTAACAAAAATGAAAAAGCATCTTCACATACTTTTACGGTAGTATTACAAAAGATCCTTGAATGTCATTCCATTTTTTTTCTTTTATCTGAAATGCAAATACTTCATTCAATCTTATAAATAATAACTATAGAAACAAACGAAAAACTGAAAAGCTTAATATCTGTCAAGTTCATAATATAAATAAAGTACTTCTAAAGTCCTCAATATTTCTGGAATACGCTCAGCAATTATTCTTCAGGAAATATTTGACTTTGGATTAGATATTTATTTCGATATATAATGCAGATATGTAGATGCATTTGCTTTATGAAGGTGAATTGAAAACATGTAAATTTCATAATAGATGTCTTGAGGAATTTTCTATAATAAAGTAGGGAAGTGCATTCCGTGTCATAAAAGTTATATGCCAATTTTTGTAAATATGAGCGACTGCTTTTTAACTTTTATTTTAAGAAGTAGTTTGGAATTTAAAATTGGAATTTTAGAATACAGAATTTTGGAATTTAGATGTTGGAATTTAGAATACAGAATTTTGGAATTTAGTTTGATTTGGAATTTAGAATACAGAATTTTGTAATTTAGTTTGATTTGGAATTTAGAATACAGAAATTTGACAAAAAAAATTTATTTACTACTTTTATAAATATTTTACATTTCTAATTAAAATTGTCCTTTAATTCAACAGAAATTTAATTTCTTTTACACGTAAAATTATCGTAAAATTCTTTGTAAAGAATTATTACCAAAAGTAAGAAAATTTTCATTATTGAATATTTTCCAAATAAAATTTGGTTTAACTTCATATAAATTCCTATGCATGTAAAATATAATATTTTTTTTTTCAAATTTTAAAACAAATATGAAACTACAATCCAAGCGGTATTTTGAATGAGAATAGATTGTTTAAGACATAACTGTAACTATGAAAAAAATAATAATTTTTATACAAAACTATATTTTGTCATATATTGTTTATAATAAAATTTTTACTTTACTAAATGTAACAAATAAGGCTTGAGGGCCGAGTGACTAGTGCTCGGTACCACAGGTGGGGGTGCGAGCCCTGGCGGTGCCATGAATGCTTGTAGGGGTTCTGAACCCCTTTAAACCGTAGGTCCCTGTTTAATATGACCGCATAGCGTTGGTCGTAGAGCAGACAATCCTTCTTAAAAAAAAAATCAGAGTAGACGAAATAGAAATTTTAGTTACGAATAAAAAGTTTTAATATATTGATTGAAATAAATAAAATTTAAATGATTTAAAAGTATGTTTATTTCTCCAGTGAACTTATTCTTCAGTGATACCTTGATTAACATGTGAACTTCTGTAACAAAAAATTCTATCAGAAACTTAATAAATTAGGACTCGGATAGATTTTAGATAGACATTTAAAATTAAATTTCGAATAAATAGGCGCACTTATTTTACTTATTTTTATAATAAATTTTAATGATTTAATATTTACTAATGGTGTCTGTATTTGTTACATAATTTTTTTTTTCAGTTCGTCAAATAAATTTACGATATTTTATAAGATCAAAGTAGAATCTGTATTTTCATAATTAAATGGAATATTACTCGAAATAAACAGCATTTACTGCCAAGCTCAAAGTTGGGAAATAAATACTTTGAATTCTGGAGCGACATTTCTAGAATTGTAAACCGTAAAATATTTCAAGTCAAGGAATGGTAAGAAATGAATCATTTATGAAAGTGTGGTCCACCCGGGAAATCCAACAAAATACTTTATTTATTGAAGTGAGACTCTGCAGAATGCTACGTTTCATAAACATGGGCAGAAAAGTCGAAACAAATTTCATAAAGTAATGTACTGGAAGGAACTGAATAGAATTTGCTATGACTGAGGAGAATTTCTTGGGAACTTCTTTAAACGTACAGCATAAATAAAATGTTTAAATATAAATATTTGTACAAGTTCTAGTAGTATTTATATTTACACTACGGTTGGAATTGAAAATTTTTATTTTAATTAAAGACAATTAAGACTTACTTACTAATAATAATATACTAATTTATTTATTAATGTTTATTGTATAAGAAAGAGTACCTGTTATTAGTTTTTTATTACAAAAAATCCTGAATTTCAAAATAATTCTTGAACTATTTGCTTTATATGAATTGAATAATATTAATAACAAAATGTAATAAAAAAATCCTAAAATTAAATCTAAAAGGAGATCATTTAATAATTTAAATTATTATTATAAGTTATCTTATTATGTACATATATTTATTATTAAGAAATTAATAAATAGTACAGAAATGTTTGATTAAGTGCCTTATAATATCCTAGATTTCTTTTCTCTAGTAAATTTCTTTATAATTAGAAAAATTCTGAATTTGAAATAATTCTTGTGTATGCTATTTGCTTTATATAAACTGAATAAAATTAATAGAAACATTTAATATAAAAACCTAAATTTAAATTTTAAATGAAATCAATTAATTATTTAAAATTTTATTATAAGTTATCTTATTATATACATTTATTTATTATTAAGAAATTAATAAATAGCACAAAGATGTTTCATTAAGTGCCTTATATTATAATAGAATTATTTTCTCTAGTAAATTTCTTTATTATTAGAAAAAATCTTGAATTTGAAATATTTTTTGTAAACCATTTGCTTTATATAAATTGAATAAAATTAATAAAAAATTTTTTAAAAAAATCCTAAATTTAAATTTTAAATGAAATCAATTAATAATTTAAAATTTTATTATAATGATGTGCATACATTTACTATCAAAAAATTAATAACAACACAGAAAGGTTTCATTGAATGTCTCAGGTTGTCCTAGAGCTAATTAGAGCTTTTCTTTATTCAATAATAGTAATATTTTACATTTAAATAAAGTGATTAAAATAAATTACATCTCATTGCATAAAATATTGTACTCCTGAGAATTATTAATGTAAAAGATTTCATTTTCTTAATACATATTGTCAATGTATGTATGTACATATTTAAATTCAAATTGAATTGAATGGAATTTTTTTTAATGATTATGACAAACCATAAAAGATCATGAAATAAAACAAGAAAATCCACAATATTTATTGTTAAAACATTCTCACTAAAAATAAGTACATTTTTTATATAAAAGCAATATTAAATATATCATTTAATAATTACTGATTTAAAAAAATTAATATTAATTGGGCCTGATGGTCAAGTGACTGGCGTTCTGTGCCACAAGTTTCGAGTTGGAGTTCCTGGCTGTACCTTGGATGTTTGCAGTGGTTCGGAATCCATTTTAATCCATCCCAAACTAATATGACTGTAGGACTGACAACCCTAAACCGTAAAAAGGAAAATATCTCATGTTTTGGAATCTACCGCTAGACAGTAAGCCTGGCCCACCATAGATCTGTTGGGCCAATGAAGAAGAAGGAAACGAATTAATGTACAAATTCCAAAAAATTTCAGCTTTTATATTAAGTTACATTTTATTATTTAAATGCTTTTCGATTTTCACGTAATAAAATGTATATGAAACAAAATTTAATGAAATTCACTTTTATTTATTTTCTTCAAAAATTGAAATTTGATTTTTTTGGTATATATCGGACAAAAACAGCTATTGACCAAAAAACATTTTTTTTAATGGAGAACTCATTGATATATCAAAAGCTTCTTCCTCGTCAAATTTCATGAAATTCAGTCTGAGGTTTTGTTATTTTTAAATTCTAGCAAAACCTCAGACTGAATTTCATAGAAAGTTTCCATAGGAACTATAGTTTTATTATTCGTCTTTTTAAGAGATAATAGTTCTTTTCACAATAAATATAATACAGTACTATCAACATAAATGAATTTGTAAACAAATAAGGGATGAATCATGAAATTTAATAATCATACTGTTTAATAAAACAGCATTAAAATAATTAATATATTACAAGACTCACAATAGAAGTCATACTTTAATAAAAATCTTAAAATTCTAAAATGCATTAAAGCTTGTAACGAGTTCTAAATACTGCAAGATTTATCCCCTATGCACCACACACAGTGTCACTAATTTTTCTCAATCCATTACCCAACGAAAAGGGTTACAAATTATATGATATACGAATCCACAAACAAATGTAAACAGCTTTTCGAAAACTTTCCTCCGGTAATTTAAATGGCAAAGAAGAACTGCAGCACACTTAGAGAGTGAGTATAAAAGGGCGCGAATTCTGTTGAAATAATCTCACCTCAAATAAGCTTTTCCCTCTCTTCTTTTGCACTTTTGTAAATTTATGCCAGGACAGTGGATAATTAGTGAGATAGAGCTTTATCACAAGCTCATTAATCATTCAAAATGGCAGGGAGGAGACGTTGCCACAAACATCCACCACAAAATGCACTGCCGGAAGAAAAATTGATCGTAAATAAGGTGGAGACACCAGGGGTATGGGAAGGTGTCATGCCACCCCTTTTTCATCTCGAATTTCAAATTTAAGTGAAGAACCGGTTTGGAGTGCAAATTTTTTTTTTTAAAGAGTAGAAGGTTGAGGGAAAGAAATCAATTGTTTTCTTGTCTGAATGTAGTCCTTACTAAATTGGAATTATTGTAAAACATGTTTTGATACATAGATTGTAGTAAAAAATTAAATTGCAAAATAGGAGACTAAATGTTTCTACATTTGTGTTTTGAAAAGGATTGAATTCGGATATTTTGAAAGAAATATTTTTGCTCTTCTATCATCGAATGCTAGATGTGAAAGAATGATGTTAAGAGAGATAAAATTCATTTTACATGATACTATTTAATGGAAAAAATAGTATAATAAATAGGTAATAAACTTTTTTGAACAGTAAAAAAAAGTGAAAGAAAAAAAATGTAGCCAAAACATCAATTACTATATCTTTACTACTATAAAGAGCATATTTATTGAATAGAGGTTTATTACAATATCTACTCATAGTTGTGGTGTTGTAAAAAGAAAGAAAAGCATTCATAGAATGTGTTTATAGGAAATATAGTCTTATCATTTGTCTTCTTAAGAGATATTACATCTTTCCACAATAAATATAATATTGTACTTGCGACTACAATGGAATTCAAAACAAATGAGGAAGGAAGCAGGAAATTTCATAATTATACTGTTTAATAAAACAGCATTAAAGTAATTTATTACAACACTCACACTAGGTGTCATACTTTAATAAAAATCTTAAAATTCTAAAATGCATTAAACCTTGTAACAAGTTCATTATATGTCTTTAAATACTGCAAGATTTATCACCAATGCACCAGTAACTGTATCCTTAATTTTTCTCAATCCATTACTCAACGAAAAGGGTTACAAATTACATGATATACGGATCCGCAAACACAAGTAAACAGCTTTTCGAAAACTTTCCTCCGGTAATTTAAATGGCAAAGAAGAACTGCAGCACACTTAGAGAGTGTGTATAAAAGGGCGCGAATTCTGTTGAAATAATCTCACCTCAAATAAGCTCTTCCCTCTCTTCTTTTGTACTTTTGTAAATTTATGCCGGGACAGTGGATAATTAGTGAGATAGACCTTCATCACAAGCTCATTAATCATTCAAAATGGCAGGGAGGAGACATTGCCACAAACATCCACCACAAAATGCACTGCCGCAAGAAAAATTGATCGTAAATAAGGTGGAGACACCAGGGGTATGGGAAGGTGACCCCCCGTAAAACCCCTTTTTCTTCTCGAATATCAACTTTGAGTGAAGAACAACCGGTCTGGAGTGCAAAAAAGTTCTATAATGGGGTAGAAGGGTGAGTGAAAAAATATCAATTGTTTTCTTATGTGAATGTCGTCTTAACTAAATTGGAATTAGTGTACAACATATGTTGATAACTAAATTGTCGTGAAAAAAAATTCAATTGGAAAATTTGAAACTAAATGTTTCCATTTTTGAGTTTGGAAAGGATTGAATTTCGGTTATTTTGAATTAAATCTTATTGCTTCCCTATCATCGAATTCTATATAAGAAAGAAAGATGTTAGGAAACAAAAAGGTCCTTTTACATGATAATATAATTTAAATTTGCCACTAGGCAGACGGCCTTGGCCCACCATGGAGCTGCTACAGCAATGGAGAAGAAGAATTAATGTACAAAACTCAAATGCAAGAAACACTAACATTTTTTTCAACTTTTATATTAAGTTATATTTTGTAACTAAATTGCTTTTCGATATTCATAGAATAAAGTGTACATGGAAATGAAATTTAAAGGAATTCACTTTTTATTTATTTTCTACAAAAGTCGAAATTTGACCTTTTTCATATAGATCGAACAAAAACGGCTAAACATGATTTTTTTTCCAAAAGGAAATTACGTTAAAATGTCAAAACCTTCTTCTTCATCAAATTTCAGGAAATTCAATTTGAGGTTTTGCTGCTTTTAAACTATAGCGAAAACCTCAGACTGAATTTCATAGTAAGTTTTCATAGGAACTACTATATAATTTTATTATTAGCCTATTAAAGAGATAATAGTTCTTTTCACATTAAACATAATATTGTACTTGCAACTTAAATGAATTTATAAACAAATGACGAAGGAATCATAAAATGTAATAAATATACAGTTTAATAAAACTACATTAAAATTATTTATTACAAGGCACACAATAGGAGTCATACTTTAATAAAAATCTTAAACTTTTAAAATGCATTAAACCTTGTAACAAGTTCTTTATGTGCCTTTCAATACTGCAAGATTTATCACCTATGCACCAGGCACTGTTGTCCATAATTTTTCCCAATCCATTACTCAGCGAAAAGGGTTACAAATTATATGATATACGGTTCCGCAAACACAAGTAAACAGCTTTTAGAAAACTTTCCTCTGGTTATTTAAATGGCAAAGAAGAGAACTGCCGCACACTTAGAGAGTGAGTATAAAAGGGCGCGAATTCTGTTGAAATAATCTCACCTCAAATAAGCTTTTCCCTCTCTTCTTTTGCACTTTTGTAAATTTATGCCAGGACAGTGGATAATTAGTGAGATAGAGCTTTATCACAAGATCATTAATCATTCAAAATGGCAGGGAGGAGACGTTGCCACAAACATCCACCACAAAATGCACTGCCGGAAGAAAAATTGATCGTAAATAAGGTGGAGACACCAGGGGTATAGGAAGGTGACCCCCTCATGCCACCCCTTTTTCGTCTTGAATATCAACTTTAAGTGAAGTAGAACAGGTTTGATTGCAAAAAAATTCTATAAAATGATACAAGGGATAGGAAAAAAAGTATTAATTGTAATCTGTTGTGAATGCAGTGCTAACTAAATTGGAATTATTGTACAACACGTGGTGAAATTTAGATTGCAGTAAAGCATAATCCATTTGCAAAATTGGAGACTAATTTTTTCTATATTTGAGTTTTGGAAAGGATTTAATTTCGAATATTTTGAAGTATTCTTTTTCCTATCATCGAGTTTTATGTAAGAAAGAATGACGTTAAGAGAGAGGAAACAACTTTTACATGATAATATAATGCAAAAATAAGAATATATAAAAGGTAATAAGCGTTTTAGAAAAAAAATGTGAAATAAATAAAAGTATTGAGAAAGTGAATTAGCATACATAATTTAAAGAAATTGGCATTTTATTCATCTTCTTCAAAAATTGAAATTTGATCTTTTTAGTATAAATTAGTCAAAAACGTCTAATCATGGAATTTTTTTGCAAAAAGAGACCACATAGAATAATCCAAATCTTCTTCCACATCAAATTTCATGAAAATCAGTTTGAGGTTTTGTTATTTTTAAACTATAGCAAAACCTCAGACTGAAATTCAAAGGGAAATTTCCATAGGAACAGAAGTTTTATTTTTCGTCTTTTTAAGAGATAATAGTTCTTTTCACAATAAATATAATACTGTACTTTAAATATTAATAAATTTGAAAACAAATGAGGAGTGGATCATAGAATTTATAGAATTTAATAATTATACAGTTTAATAAAACATCATTAAAATAATTTATTGCAAGGTACACAATAGGATTCATACTTCTTAAAATTCTAAAATGCATTAAAGCTTGTAACGAGTTCTTTATTTGTCTTTAAATACTTCAAGATTTATCACCCATGCACCACGCACAGTGTCACTAATTTTTCTCAATCCATTACCCAACGAATAGGGTTACAAATTATATGAAATACGGATCCGCAAACACAAGTAAACATCTTTTCGAAAACTTTCCTCCGGTAATTTAAATGGCAAAGAAGAACTGCAGCACACTTAGAGAGTGAGTATAAAAGGGCGCGAATTCTGTTGAAATAATCTCACCTGGAATAAGCTTTTCCCTCTCTTCTTTTGCACTTTTGTAAATTTATGCCAGGACAGTGGATAATTAGTGAGATAGAGCTTTATCACAAGCTCATTAATCATTCAACATGGCAGGGAGGAGACGTTGCCACAAACATCCACCACAAAATGCATTGCCGCAAGAAAAATTGATCGTAAATAAGGTGGAGACACCAGGGGTAAAGGCTCGTGCTCACCAAGGCGACAAGATGCAAGCGACCAAAATTTGACCTCACCGCGGTCGCCTGAAACCGGTTTGCAGTTCGCCGCGTGGAGTAGCCCAACTTTCAACTCCAAGCGGTTTTTCACTATGCGTAATGCTATTTCTGACGTTTCGCTGTGAAGGGGTCGAAAAAATTTGGTCGCTTGCCTCTTGCATCTTCACGTCTCTCGCCTCGGTGAGAACGAGCCTTAAGGGAAGGTGAACCCCCCCCGTACTACCCCTTTTTCATCTAGAATATCTACTTTAATTGAAGAAGAACCAGTTTTGAATGCAAAAAAATTTCATAATGGGGTAGAAGGATGAGGGAAAAAATATCAGTTGTTTTCTTGTCTGAATGCAGTCTTAACTAAATTGGAATTAGTGTACATATGTTAAAACCAAGATAGTCTTAAAAAAAATCTTTTTTGCAAAATTGGAGACTAATTTTTTCTATATTTGAGTTTTGGAAAGCATTGAAATTAGGATATTTTGAATTAAATATCTTTGCTATTCTATCTTCGAATGCTATTTGGGATAGAATGATGTTAAGAGAGAAATAAACCGCTTACATCATGATATTTAATATAAATTAAGAATAATAAGTAAGTAATAGGTTTTTTAAAATTAAAAGCAAATTTGATATAAAAAATATACTGAAAAGTCGATTACTATATATAATTATGTACTGCATATTTATTGAATATACATTTATTACAATAACTATTCATAGTTTTGGTGTTGTAAAATGGAAGAAAAGCATTCATAGGAAGTTTTGATAGGGACTATAGTTTTATTATTCGTCTTTTTTTACAAGATAGTAGTTCTTGTCACAAAAAATATAATGCTGTACTTGCAACTTAAATGAATTTGTAAACAAATGAGGTATGCATCGTATAATTTAATAATTATGCAGTTTAATAAAACAGCATTAAAATAATTTATTGCAAGATACACAATAGAAGTCATACTTCTTAAAATTTATAAATGCATTAAACCTTGTAACAAGTTATTTATATGTCTTCAAATACTGCAAGATTTATCACCTATGCACCATGCACTGTAGCAGTAATTTTTCCCAATCCATTACTCAACGAAACGGGTTACTAATTATATGATATACGGATCCGCAAACACAAGTAAACAGCTTTTCGAAAACTTTCCTCCGGTAATTTAAATGGCAAAGAAGAACTGCGGCACACTTAGAGAGAGTGAGTATAAAAGGGCGCGAATTCTGTTGAAATAATCTCACCTCAAATAAGCTCTTCCCTCTCTTCTTTTGCACTTTTGTAAATTTATGCCAGGACAGTGGATAATTAGTGAGATAGAGCTTTATCACAAGACCATTAATCATTCAAAATGGCAGGGAGGAGACGTTGCCACAAACATCCACCACAAAATGCACTACCCGCAAGAAAAATTGATCGTAAATAAGTTGGAAACACCAGGGGTATGGAAGGTGACGTCACCCCCCCCCGTAAAACCCCTTTTTCGTCTCGAATATCAACTTTAAGTGAAGAAGAACCGGTGTGTAGTGCAAAAAAATCCTATAATGGGGTAGAAGGTTGAGGGAAAAAATATCAATTGTTTTCTTGAGTGAATTATTGTACAAATTCTAATTATTGTACAACATGTGTTGATTTGTAGATTGTCGTAAAAAAAAATCCATTTGCATAATTGGAGACGAAGTGTCTCTATTTTTTAGTATAGGAAATGATTAAATTTCAGTTATTTTGAATTAAATCTTATTGCGTCCCTATAATCAAATTGTGTTTAAGAAGGAATGATGTTAAGAGAGAGATAATACCTTTTATAATATAATATTGACTGCAAAAATAAAAATAATAAATAGGTAATAAGCTTTTTGAAAAAAAATTTTGAAATAAATAAATGTACCTAGAAGGTAAATTAATATATATTTATTATTATATAATGCATGTTTATGGAATATATATTTATTACAATATCTATTCATGGATGTGTGGTGTTATAAAAAGAAAGTGAAAGCATTTGTTGACATGCCTTAATATTTTTTTTTAATTTTTATTAATTAGAAATGTTTATTTAAATTTTACTTTGGATTATTATTGCTGTAATTAAAAGTAAAATACATTGATATTAATGTAAATTTATGCTAGACTGAGGTTAAACACAACTACTTGGCATGAAAGTAAGTAAGAGTTAGATATAAAAACAAATGCTAGCATTTTTTATTTAAAATTCTTCGATTTCTTAATTCATAAGGAAGAAATAAGATGAATAAATGAAAAACGAGCTTTCCATAAAATATAATTATTTTGGAACAGATGATTTTGAAATAGAAAGAAAACGATCTAAAAAAGATCTAAATTATTTTCTTCAATGTTTGTTATCAGACTATTCTACATTAAGCAATTTGTCATCACGAAAAACACGCATTTACTAAATTGGAAAAAAAACCTTTTTTTTTTAATTAGAAACTTATTTTAAAATTAGAAATTTTTAGCTTTCTAATTTGAAAATAAGTTTCAAATTATTTGTAGTATAGAAAAAGTATTAATTAATGTATAATTATTTATAATATATATATATTATTTTAAACTGGAATTATTAGCTTTAAATACCTTCATTACCTAAGTATTTGCATATTTTAATTGTTTATATTTGATGCATGTTACAATACACGCAAATAAATACAAAACAAAACTAAATTTTTTGTTTTATTGCTTTGGCATACAGTTATAGTTGTTTACAATCTTTATTTGAGATATATAGAGATGTCACACAGTAATAAAAAAATAAAAAGGAAACAAAAATGTTCAATAAGGGACAAGCTTCTGAAGAACAAATAGAAGCAAATCTTAAAAAGAAAAAAAGCCTGGATTGTATTCTTGTGTCTATGTGCTTCTAAATGTATTGGAATTTTTGTACAATATTTATTGATTTGATATAAAAAGGAAAAAAAAATTGTTTACTTGTAGGCTCAATGACATTTTTTTTTACATTTTGCTTCATTAAATTCATTTAAAATAAGTCTTAATTTAATGCATCTAATTTATCTATTGCATAATTTAAGATTTTATGAGACGGAGTTAACGGAAAAATGTGTTCAATTGGCTTTTAGTCTTTTGATGTAAATTTGTGAAATCTATGAAAATTTTCTTACGACTTCTGATATGTATTTTAAAATTTTGTAATTTTATTATATACATCAAACAATTTATATGTAAATAATAGGTTACATATATAAATATTCATTTGATTGTATATATCAAAATTTTACTCAAGTAAACTAAATTAAATAATAATAATTAGTAAGTTAAACTACAATAAGTTTGTTAGTTCAAGCATTGCTGATTAAATTTTAAATTAACAAAATTAATGAAAATATCATACATTTAGAAATAATTAATACTGTACAGAAAATTCATAAATTATTCTTTTTCCATCAATATAGTAGATAATATAAAACATTTTAATCAAAAAATGAATTAGAGTTAATTAGCTATAGAAAAATCAAGTATATTTCTTAAAATTTGAAAATAAAAAAAAGTAACAATGAAATTTACATTTGCATTTAAATAATTTTAGTACTAGAAGACAGTGTATGCTAATACTAATATGATCTGTAGAATGTTAGAAAGCATTCAGATTGTCAAAAAGCATTTGCTGCTAAAATATTACCTTTTCATTTGTTAAAAAATAAATTTATTTTAAGCCTATTTTAAAAAAAAAACTTATAAAATATCTCAGTATTATTAAAATATCTTATACATCATAGATATTTTAATAATACTGAGTTTCAAGATTTTATTTAAAAAATATTCCTTTTAAAACTGATATTTTATACTCATAATACTGTTAATACTGATCATTCTCTTCTTTTTAATTCATTATAATTTTACTTACACATTTTTAAAACAAAATCCAATTTCAGAAAAAAATAAATGAAATATATTATTAGCTGCTAAAATTTCTTAAAATTAAAATTTATATTTAATACTGATAATACTGTTAATATTGATCATTCTCTCTTTTTTTATTTCATTATAATTTTACTTATACATTTTTAAAACAAAATCCAATTTAATCCAAATAATTAAACAAAATCCAAAATCCAATTACTAAGCAAATTATTAACACTGTGATACTAGTGCCTGGTTTTTTACAATAAACAATTCATTTACAATGTTTGATGATTTAATTTTTTTATAGTCAAGGTATATTTCAACTACTGCTGAAAATCCCTCCTCCCCAGAAAAAAATAGCCAGGTGGGAGGTAGAAAGTAAGCGAAAAATCGATGATAATTCGACAATAGTTAGGGAAACGAAATACCTCCGGAGCCTTTGAACAACGTTTTCAATCAATAAAGTCAACATGGCGTCAGTCAAAGTGCTGGTGATAAGAGGAAAAGAAAATAGGGGAATGGCATCTGCAACCTGCCTACTCGAAAGGTTCTCCATCCAGAAGCAGAAAACTCTCTACTTTTTAAATATGATTGATTGGCAAAAAAGAAACTTTTGACTACTTTGTGACAATATTGTTCTATTGATATAAAATATTGTTTTCAATGTACAAAATCTACCATTGTTATTAGAATTAAGTAAAAATGCAATCATTTTGTAGGAATAATTCAATACTAAAAATTAAAATGGATTTCTGCAATCTGTATTAAAAACATTAAAATAAACTGATAACAATTTATATAAATTCTGTTTAAAATTTTTCAAAGTATAATTGTTATTATTTTGGGGCCTGGTGGCTGATTGCTTAGTGCTCTGACACTCAGTGACATATGATTCGAATTCCAGTGATGCCATGTATGTTTGTAGTGGTTCGAAATCCACTCGATCGCTATCTAATATGACTGTGGCTTTGACTACCCTACACCATAAAATGGAAAACATGTCATGTTTCAGAATCTGCTAGCTGACAGACTACCTTGGCCTACCGTGGATCTGTATTGAAGAAGAAGAATTATTATTATTTAACCTTAAAACAAAAAGCAAAGTCAAGAAATGATTTTAAAAAGGTTAAATTCATGACATCAGTCTGCGAGAATATGTGTAAATATTTAGAAAGAACACATATTCTCGCAGACTCTTGTAATCTCGTAAATATCACATTTTCTTTTTGTTTTAATAATAATATACGTCGAGTGATTAAGGAAATCACTCTTTCTTTCGTGTCAATAGTCTTCTCTTTCTTTCTTTTCTCGTGCTCTTCTTAGTGTCATATACAGAATAATTTTTGCATACATTAAATGCTTGAAAGTCCTATCATAATATATATAAGGGGTTTTCCAAAAAAAAAAAACCTTATATATATTAGATTCTATATTATATATTCCATTTTTTTGAAATTCTATCACATCGATATGCAAGTAAGGCAGGCAATTTTATAGCAAGATAACGAAAGCTGTAAGCGAAAACAGTTACTTTAAACAGCATTCAATTAAGATAATAACAAATAAAGTTTTCTAATCATTAATCTAAGACTGTATTTAAAACAAATATAATTTTAATATTCGATACATGTAAAAGCCTTACTTATCATTCTTAATATAATTATATTTCTCTTTCTTGTAATTTTAATAATTTTAACTTTGAAAAAACATACATCATGAATTAAAAAAAGAAATTTCCAATTTATAAAACCATATTTTCCGAATGTTTATAAAAAAATTTTTTTTTCCATTTTATATCATTGTTTTACTATGCATGCATGTAGTAACATACGCATCAGTAAACTATGAAATTTATAGATACAAATCATTTATAATATATTTTTTTTCATCATGCATTGTTGTGGATTGTAATCGTTAGGAAATTTTAAAAATACCTTCAATGCATTATAATTTACTTTACATCGAGCTCCCATATGTGTTTTAAAAGATTTAATTTAAATGAATTCGTTTTATTATAATTTATAATACCAAGTTTCCATACAAATTCCATCATGATAAAAATAAAAATGAAATCAAAAAGAATTTTTAATAATGAACTAAAAGCAAATTTTCTTGTCTCAATTATCGGATTGCTGTTGTGCAATTTAGAAATCCTAATGCATTTACAAAATGATGCTTCAACTAAGAAAGTTTATCAATATATCATTTAAAAATAATATTTTACTGGATTTCATTACATGTTTTGCAATTCTTGCATCAATGTTCAACTCTAACAGCAATGCATGTTTTATCGGCGTAAAACAAATTTACCAACAACAGATCCATAAATCCATTTGATAACAATCTTTTTCAACAATATTCGCTGTCTTCTATAATTAATTATGCAAAATGATAAGATGTGATAACATAAATGTAATAAATTAACAGCAAATATTTTTTTGTTCGTCCTTCCATTCATTATGTCACTCACATTTTCTGCATTTCTTACAGCAATAAGAGAAATGAACACCACAAACAACAACAACAACAATGCATTTCCTTTTCTGTGCTACTCGTTTCCAAAACATATTAAACTTCCGCACAATCCTGAGACACAGAACTAATAGCATCTCTCCTTCACCACTGTTGTTTCTGGCGGGCCATGCACACGATTGCGAATTCATTGTTTCCGAGCTTATTTTCAGGCGGAAATCATTTTTCTTGAGGTTCCTGCGGCCGAAGTGCATTGTGTGATTAATGCGTATGCCCAGATGGTAAGAGAAATGGACTGTCTTGTAATTTGTGGATAATGCTTATTAAATATATAAACGATCTTACGTCTGACGTTTTCGTTGTTTGCAACTTGCGAAACACTAAGCGAAATGAAATATTAATTACACAAAACTACTCAGGTTCTGACACTCTGTTATTTGCGTGTTATTATACCTTGTCAATTCGATTGTTCTGACGCCCACGCACACACCCTTCATTCAAGTTTGAGAAAGATTTAAGAAAAACAGACATAGAAAACTGAAAGCAAATATTTAATTCAATTTTTGATTTTTAATATATTTGGCAGAATAGGTGATAACTGTATTGATTTCATATCATTAAAATATATATTACATTGAACTTTTTATAATTCTGCAAAATTCATTATTAAAATTCTTAACATGTTATCAGAAAAGTTTAAGACTTTTCCACTTTAATTTCTAAACTTAAATTTACTAATTATTTAATTAATTTGTTATCAAAATTATAAAAATAAATATACTTTAAATAATTCATTGGAATAAATTAATTTCTGGCATATATCTTTCATTTGTTCAGAAATATTTCCTTTCAGTTCCTTTTAATGATTCAGTTATGAAATAAATTACAATTTAAAATTTTTTAATTCAAAGTAAAATAATTTTTAAATGTAACTATTAATGAAATTAGTTGTATAATATAAAGTAATTAGTACCTACAATATAGGAAAACTCATCTAATTATTCATTACTTCTCTGGTGGATGATGTTACAAAATGTAAATAATCTGTTAGTAAATAGTAACAACGACAAATTAAACAAGAGTATATTGAAATTTATCTTCTACCTACACGAAAATCCATTGTATCTTTGCATTCACCAGTTTGGTAAGTAAATAGTTAAGTAAAAATTAACATTCTAAGGTGCCAATAACGTACCTTCACAGATAAATATTTCTTTTCAAATCTTCTATAAATAATTGACTCAAGTCCAGGCGATTTCTGATTTAAGGGATGAAATTCCCATAGAGCCGCCATTATTTTGTTTATAAAATATTATTCATTCAATTAACTGCCTTACAAATACATGCACACAAGCTTGTATAAATCGTTAATTAACTACACTAAGTCAAAATTATTTTCTTAATACTGAAATACGTTATAAATAAATTCATCAATCATATCTTCATTATTTTATTTGAAAAGTTGTAACATGTAACTATTTATTGATAATTTTGTCCAAATTGTGCAGATTCAAGCGATTTATTTTTAAAAAGTCATTCCGTAATAGTACTGAATGTAAAAGATCTAACAATTCATTGATATTTTTTTCAAAATGTGCAAAATTTTTATAAATGTATGAATTAAAAGATCTTTTCAACTCTAAGGTATATTAATGTTTGATACAATGTAGCCAGTCCTATCAGAAAAAAAACAGTTAATAGGATATTTCCAAGAAACATTCTTGCTCAGGATCTATTTATCATCCCGTCACGATTCTTTCCGGAACTGGAGACAATCTTTCCTAGGAAAGTAAAAATTTTTGAAAGGAATATTTTGTATTAAATTGCTTTGTTTAAAACCCTAGGGCTTCTAAGAAACTTAAATTCACTCTCCCGACTTTAAAAGTACTGCATACATTTTACAGATATAAGTGATTTTCTAAAATATTTTCTTTTCTAATTAATAATAAAATCTTACAGAAAAATTGTTCTGTTTAAAGAAAACGAAGAATATGAAATATTAACATGAAGCATAGAAAGACTACTAAATAATTATTTTTTCCTATTTTTATTATATTACAAAAAGAACAATATAAATATTACAATACGAACAAGATGTTATTATTAAATCATATTACTACTACAAGATGATGCATTAGCATAACTCCAGAACCGTAATCGATTATTCAAAAATCATCTGCCATATATCTGTGGTCCCTTTGAAGAAGTTAGCATACTATGGAGTAATAACCATTAATAAATGAAAACCTCATCATTTATTCATTTCTTAAAAATTTCAATTTGATAAATAATAATAAAAGTTTAATATTAAATGTACAAATTTTAACTCTTTTTTTTTTTTTTTTCGTTTATTATATTTTTTACAATTATTTAGAACGGAAATTAGAATAAAAAGAAAACTTAAAAATTATTAGTTCCTACTATTTAAGTACTAATAAGTACTTAATAGCAGGAATAGTAGAATTTCTTTTTCGTTATATTATTATAACTATTATTTAAATAATAATAAGTATTTTGATCAAAATGAAAGTAAATAATTTTCTTGTAAATGTGATGATGATTTTAATTTTAGGTATGAAAACTCATCAGTTTTTTTTATTTATTAAACTAAAAAAAAATGAAGTTGAATTTAAATGAATAAACATAAAAATATAATATACTTGAAATTATCATGAAATACAAATAAATTAAATTTTATTTTATATTAAATTTAACTGAATAAAATTGACAAAATTAATTTGAAATGTTGAGACATATACATTAGTTATTAAATCTTAACCTTTTTTAAATGAAAAAAAAATCACGTTTTACAACACATTATTTTAAGAAATATGTGTCATAATTCGGCCCCTAAAGAAATATATAAGTCAATGAGCTATGCTTTATTATATACTTATAATGTACTTAAGTACTGCATGATTATTTTTACTGAATTTAATTTCGACAAAAATTCAAAGCAATCTTCATACTTAAGGATTTTGGAAGCCATTTTATAAGGAAAGGCCTCTGAAACTTTTTTAAAGGCAATGTTGCATTTTATAACATTTCATAAAATGAAAAACATTTTTTTAAAAAATTACTTTGTAACAAAAAATGTTTAAATTAAATCTAGTGCATATTTTTTTTTCCTCTTAAGCCTTCAAACAACAGTTATTTTTTCCTTCAAGTTCAAAAAACGTCAGATTTAAATCCCTCATACATAATATTTTTTCGCTCTACTGGATTACGGTGAAATGAAAATTATTTTCAAAAGTGAGGAAATCAATTTCCACTTTCCCTACACAAATCTCAGTAAATCTTTACCGTCAATCTCTTCCACTGAGGGTTACAGAAAACACGTAATCCTTGGAAATTAGTCGACCTGGAAAGTCGAAGTATAAGATGTTCGCCTTCGTAATTAGAGACTCAAATGATCCAACTCTAATTGCTACATGGCAAGACCTGACAGTCGATAGCTTGCTCTTCAGGCTTAGAAATAAATGAAGAGTCCTAAAACCCTATGTCGGCGAAAGGAAGCTTCAGAACATGCCTCGTGTAAGTAATGCTTTAGTGGGGGATCAAAGCGCGGTAAAGTTCTCCCGCAAGAAACGTTGATTACTTTTGTAGTCTCATGATAAAATGCTTATTCCTAAAATGATAAGAATGACTGAAGTTTTTCTTTTATGCCACAACATAAAAAACCTAACTCCATGAAAATGTACTCAAAATAAGATAGGGCTTGAATTAATTTTTATATTTGTTTGGTTTGAGTTATATTGTGTTCATTAAAATTATTATGAGTATATTTGTTAGCTGGATTTAGCTTCAGAACATGCCTCGTATAAGTAACGCTTTAGTGGGGAATCAAAGCACGGTAAAGTTCTCCCGCAAGAAACGTTGATTACTTTTGTAGTCTCATGATAAAATGCTTATTCTTAAAATGATAAGAAAGACACAAGTGTTTCTTTTATGCCACAACATTAAAAACCTAAATACATGTCCTCAAAATAGAATAGGGCTTGAATTAATTTTCGTATTTGTTTGATTTGAGATATATATGTTAAAAATATTATAAATGCATTTATGAGCTGGATTTTTAAAGGATTTTAACATTTCAGCATAGTGTTCGCCTTTTTTAACGTTACCGCAGATGATTTGTGGGGTAAGATTATGATTTGTAAGTTTCAAATTGTATTAATACTTAAAATATGACGACAAAAACAATAAATAGTTTTCGAATGCTATTTATTGTTTGATAGTTTTCGAATGCTATTTATTGCATTTTGATTCCATACATTCTCCCTGTAAGCATGAAGGTATAACAAACTTAGAGGACACTTCAAAGCGCTGTTGCACTAAGCGAACTTTACCAGGAAAGGTGTTTTTTAGATTGATCATACATTTTTCAGAACACCCAACTGAAAGTCATTACACCTTAATATTTCAGGTTGCCACTATTAGCATATAACTACATGGTATTTTTAAATGGATCATACTCTTATCAGAACATACAACTGAAAGGTATTTCACCTTAATATTTCAAGGTGCCACTATTGTTTCACATATGGAAACTTTCCGTTCTGTATTGCTTGTCGAGTTTAGAATCAAGCATTCTTAATTCAATCTCCTATCCACCAGGAGATCCTCTGGGACCCAACATCAATAAAATAATAAATTTCATTTTATTTCATAAATTTAAAAATACAAAATTGTTTTTAAAGTTTTATTATGAAATGTATATTATATCGGAA
Organism: Caerostris darwini; assembly: GCA_021605075.1. Lineage (NCBI taxonomy): Eukaryota > Metazoa > Arthropoda > Arachnida > Araneae > Araneidae > Caerostris > Caerostris darwini. Next base: position 176,715 of record BPLQ01000804.1, on the reverse strand, counting down.
AATAATATTTAAAACATTGATAAAAAGATATTTGCAATTATAGGAATTTGAAATTTGAAACTGTAGAAATGACAAAAATAAAATTAAATCAAATTTTAATCAGAATGATAATTTATTTGCCCGTTTTAAATTTTAAATAATTAATACATTTTTTAAGCTTTCGTTAAAATGATAAGATTATACATAAACAATCTAAAAGACATTATTTTTTTAATAATATGAATAGATTCATACTCGATTTTTAATGAAAGCAATGTTTTGTAAAATATACTATATTGTGCTTGAAATATAAGGGACTTTTAAACGTGACCACTTTTCAATTCTGTATATGTTTTAAATCATTTATATAACTGCTTTAAATGTATTGCATAATAAAATGTTCTTCTATTCACAATCAATGCCATTACTATCAATTCATCTCAAAATTAAATCTACTTGATTGACACTTATTTGACACGAGGGTAAATAGATTTTCAATTAAACTTTTCATCAATAGTTGCGTTCCGTTATTTTATTATATTTGGTTACGAAAGCTTTTCATTAAATATAACATTAACATGTCTTGACGCATTTTAATATCATGATTGTTTCTTCAAAATAAAGAATTATTAAAAGGCAAGTTTAATGCGTATTATTATTTTATTAATTATTAATCATTTAAAAAAACAGTTTTTTATAAATATATATTTCTTGAAGGTATATTCCAAAATATAGTCAATTTACAATTTTAATAGAAGAGTGAAAATTCAGAAAAGAAAAAAAAAAAAATCTTTAAAAATGATAACAATATTAATACTAGTAACAAAATAATTAAAAAAAAATACATAATAAATTAACAATACAATATATAATATCATAATAGTTTCTTAAAAAATTTTTAAAATGAAAGTCATAAAAATTGTGCTAAGAAAAACATTTTTTTATAAATATATATTTCTTAAAGGTATAATTCAAGATGTTGTCAATTTGCAATTTTAATAGAAGAGTGGAAATTTTTTAAAAATGATAACAATGTATAATAAAATATAATAATACTTTTCTTTTGTTTGAATGAACTATTTTTAAATTTATAAAATGAAAGATTATGTTATATCTGTCACTCTTATATCTACTTTTAAATACTTTTCAATAAGAAATTCCATTGTTAAAGTGTAATATATATAAAAACATATCATTGATATTAAATAATGTTTAGAAATCTTTAACGTTGGTGCCTTACAGAAAACAATAAAACCGTGGAAATTTGTCGACTTGAAAACTCTAATTATATTTGCAAATTGAATGTGAGTGCAGAAATTAAAAAAATTAATGAGGAACGCTATTTTATTGCAAAATTTTGCGTTGCAACAAGAGAAATATGGAATTATTTTTAAATTTTTAAGAGAAATAAAAAAGTCTACAATACTTCCTTACCTTACTGATGTAAATGATACATCTGCAAATATCTATCAGTCTTATTTCTAGCTATAAATTGTTCAAAACAAGCAATACCATTGTTGAAAAGGTAATATACAAATTCCCTATAAAAAATATTAAATAGTACTCAATTATCTGTAGCGTAGGTATCTTCTTTCAATAGCTACAGAAAAAAACCAAAATGAAAATTAGTGGATATGAAAAGTCTAAGTATATTTGCAAATTGAATATAGGCGAAGAAATTCAAAAAGAAAAAGTCTTTAAATATGAGAAAGGCTATTAAATTGCAAATGATTTTGTAACAAGAGAAAAAAGGAATCATTTTTAAATTTAAAACAAATATAAAAATTTCCAAAATACTTCTGTAAGGATAGACAGCTGCCCTGTTGCAAATGATATATCTATAAATATATATCAGACTTATGCCTAGTTATAAATTCTTCAAAACAAGAAATACCATTGTTAAAAAAGTAATATACATAAATTCCTACCATAAATATTAAATAGCGCTCAGAGATAAGCATAAAATCTTTTGCAACCTACAATTTAACTCAACTGAACAACTGGCTGTGTTTTTTTATTTCTTCCAGCTTTCATTTTCAACACAGAAATACCCGCCATAAAACACAGCTCATAAGTTACACTGCTTCCACTGAGGATTTTAAATCTTCTTCATCGAAAACCCTTCTTACAATCTTCTCAAGAATAGCATTTATTACCACTAGACACAAGTCTCAAGATTCTATAAATCTTGCAAAGTTATATTAAAGAGATATAAAGAAACATACATACAAATAGAGATGACGAAAATTTTCTCGTAACCATAAAAGGAAGGGGGAAAGCTCAAAATTTACTTGTCGTAACACAAACAGGGTGCAGTGATAAGACAGTAAGGGATTACGTTTTATTAGCAAGTTTCTGTGTCTCTTGCCTATGGGATATCGTTCATTACGGAGGAGGGTGTTCGTTCTGCTTTGTGAGAATCTGTTTAAAAATTCTATTCTTTTCGCAGTAACTCTAATAATTTATTCCGTGATATTTTCTCGTAAAAATTTCGGAAGGGGTTGTTTTGTCCCTTTTAAAGATTGCCTTGCTGATTCAGACAGAAAATGGCAATGTTATTGCATACTTTAACATGTTAAATCGCAAAATAAAGCTGACGTATAAATCTAGCCCTCAGGGAAGGCTTATTAGCGAATGAAAGATTTCGATGTATAATTTGAAATTTGCTGAAACATAAGAAAATGGGATTATAAATAGTAAGGAATATTAAATCCTTTTATTACAAATGAAAAACAAAATGATTAAATCAGTTAAGTTAGGAATAATTTGGAGATCATCAGAAAACAGAAATTTAATTCAACATAATTAAATGTTTCAGAAGTTAATCTGTGCTTAAATCTTTGTATTCTATTAAACAATGTACTTAAAACGTGTTAGCAAAACCAGAAATTAATATATATATTTTTACGAACTAATGTGTACCTATAAATTGCAATTTTAAAAACAACAGATCGTTTTTGAAGTGAACTGGTTTGTTTTGTGTAGTATAGGAACTGTCACATCTTTAGTGTCAAATATATGCATCACTATATAAATTTGAAACTTTAAGATATGCATTCGAGACATAAGTATGTTTAAAAACTTTTCATATTCTCAAAAGTAGTAGAATATATGACCAAAATATTGCACAGTTTGTCTAGTTTCATCCTCAGATTCATACATCTCATGTATATTTACAAGTCACAAATCCATAAAATGAAAAAAATTAAAAATAAAAGTTGTAGGTTACACCTTAGGCTCAAAAATTATATTTTCAACTCACCTAAATATCATCTTGAACCACGTAAAAAAATTTTGACAAAATTTGTTTCATTCTCTCTACCACTCAAAAGTTGATAAGATATTTTGAAATATTTTTTCCAAAGCGAGTAGAAATGTTATTTCAGTATCGATCCATCTGTATCATTGGATATGTTGGTACTTTACAAAAGGAACATCATGGTGTTATGGTGTCGTTGTAAATATAGTTATAATCACTTCCAGGAATCCCAACTATCCCCATTTGAGTACAATGTACTGAATATTTTTTTTTAAAGAATGATGTAATCTTAATCGAGTTTATTTAAATGTTAACTCATATTCAACTAATCAGTACAACTAATAATAACTCATATTACACTAATTCATACAGCTAATAATAACTCATATAATACTAATTTATACTAATCATGGTAACACACATATTAATACATACTACTAATCAACCAGAGTAAGACTAATTCATTATGTAATAGCCATATATGATTGCATTTGAATATAATAATGCATAAACTCATCCTAATAAATACAATTGGCTATTTATATAAATTAATTTATGAAATATTTATGAAAATTTGGATTAGACGTTTGTAATTATTTGCTTGAAAAGCAAATATTTAGCTTGATTTTAGTTCAATAGTCATAATTATATTGATCTCCACTAAGCAAATCACATTACTTAGAGATTATTTCCTCTTCTAAGTTAATAAATGTTTTTAGTTTTGAAAGTCAAATATTTTCGTAAATTAAAAATGCCTTTCAATTTATTATTCGATTGCTTTATTAAATTGTAATAAAAAATCAATGCTGTTTGCTTAAAGACAATTATGCTCAGTAGTTAAGACATTTATCACCTTAATTAATGCATTCAGAATTAACATCATTATATTACGGCTTCTGTCCACAAAGATAAATCTTATCACTCAACTTTAAATCAATCAGGAATTCAACCATTTATTACCCTCCGAGAAATTAAAGCCTATTATCAAGTTTGATTAAGCTTTTACTTGGCTGCTGAAATAGAAGTCGAATGCACTATTAATTATCAGTTAATCATCCTATGTTGTTTAAATCGCATTAAAACCATTTATGAATTAATTCCACCGTAGGAAGAATTTAAAAGATTATTAATGCAATTTGTACTGCCTAGTTAGTTTAATGAAAATTAAACGAAACTCAAATAAAACATTTTTATATTTCTTGCACATTACCAAAAGGTAAACATTGTATCATAAATTATTTTGAAAATAATAATTGTACTAAAATAAATTAAAATTATTATAAATGCTTACTGAAATTATATAACATTTTACATATTGTTAATCCATGTTTGTGATGAATGTAATACCGTTTTAAAAATGTTTTAACAATATTGTAAACCTAATTATTAAATATAATGAGAGATACTGTTTTGTATTGATAATTTTTTATTTTATTAAAAAGCTTTGCACAGAAAATGAGTTTTTTATTTAGACTTTTTGAGGTCCTTTTTAGTATTTTATTTCATTTTGCTTTCATTCAGTCTCATTTTGTGCAAAATATATATAATTGCTATTATTATTTATAATATTTTCAAGTATTTGAGAAACATTTAAATTTAAATGAAGTTCCACAAATCTCAATCTGAATAGTATTTCTTGAGATTTCACATATAAATCTGAATGTGAGCATTTACTTATGTTTTTCCCTTCAATAAAATTATGAAGGAAAAAAATTGTTGCCGATCTCCCATAACTATTTTCGAATGATTAAATTATTAATTTAAATTTGAATTTTATGTTTGATAAAATCAAAATTAAACTTATAATAAGTAGTACATAAAAATGTAAGACGATTAATATTAAATGTATAATATCTTAGAATTTCTGGATATGTATGATATGATAAATTTTCTCTTCCAAATATAGGTTATATTGAAGGTAGTAATTGTAAATAAATGGCTAAAAGAATAAATATTAATTTTATTTTCAATCTCTAAAAAATATTAAGAACGAGAAAAGATAATTTTCAATTTGAAGGAAAGGGAATGAGAATTTCACAACTTCTTTATTTCCAAACTACAAAATGTAAATTTCTGTATATATTTGAATATTAAATATATTAAATATTATCTGCATATATTGACGATAAAATTCAACAAAAATTTCTAATTTAGTTGTGAAAAACATCATATTTTACCTAATATTAAAATGGGATATTTGTTTTGAAAATAAATCCCTCGAATGCAGTCATTTAATTTGTTTTCGATGAAAATATTTGAAAGCAAAAACGAATTTCGGTAAAACTATGTGAATTTAGAATTTATATGTATTAAAAATATTTTTTCCAGCATTTAAAAACAGAAAAAGATGTCGTCAATTCTGCTTTCAATTTGATAAATTTGCAATGAAATAAAAATAAACTGCTGCTAAGTATTGCAAAATTAGGAAAGAGCCATGGTATTCCAGTTTAGATATTTAGTAAGGATAGGGGATATTATTTAGGATTTTTGCTCAATATTTCTGAAAAACAGGATAAAACTTACATTCAAATTATGATTAAATATTTTTTAATTTTTAAATCTAAAAGTTTTTTATCTAAATTTTTAAAATTTAATTTAAATTTTTATAATTTAAATTTTGCAATTATTTGAAAGGTAAAGTTGCAAAGGATTAAATTAGAATGTTAACCTTAAATTCATTAAATTTTTGAAGGATATTATCAGTCCTAATTATCGCATTGCCGTAAAATTTCGAGATAACAATGTTTCAATATGAGTACACGATATCATTTGTATGAGCAAATACGATGACAAAGCATTGAGTGAATAGAAAAGGACAAAAGTCAATCCTATACAGCAAGAAGAATGAATTTGATCTTCCATGCAATTTGTAGATTATTATAATGCGTTTCTAACAGCAAAATCGAGATCTATAAGGTACAGCTAAGAAAGTACTAGAGATAAGTAAGAAAGCATATATGCCATGCCAAATGCAGGAGGTCTGAACTCTTCACTGAGTCTAGAATTTGTTCGTAAAGTGATTGAAGAATATAATCCGAGGATAAGTATGAATTCACTACTATCTCAGTCATATATATATAAGCCGAATTTGGGGTGTATTATGTATGTGGGTGCATATATATCTCTTTATATGTCACACATATTTTTTTTTTACCATATGTCCATCTCTGACCTCTCTATCATTCGTCGACAAGCAGACCAATTCAGTCAAGAACGACAAAAGCAATTACTAAAGGCATTAACAGCACAAAAACTACAAACACAAAAAGGCATACAGTTAAGAATAGTAGGGCATATGATGAGGTGCTCTCCAGTCATGGGCATGTCATAGTCGCAAAGTGGGAAGATATTTGTAGCAGCCTGTCTTATTCTATACAGGTGACTCTGAAAGTAATCATGGCCCGTTGACAAGTCTAAAGCAGATCACACCGGCAAGGGACTGTAAATTCTTGCTGATTTATTGAATAAGGAATTTCACTTTTTCTCAGAAGCCTTCTCTCAATACAGGTTGTAACGGTTGGATTTAATAGAGAAAGATATATACAGCTGTATATGACGGAAAGGTAAACGGAGAATTAGTTTGCATCATTTGTGGTTCATTCTTGGCCAGCATATCTGTCCTGCTCTTCACACAGATCTGTATATGCCCTGATATACGAGGATCATCTCATATTGAATTTATTTTTATATGCTTCCAATCTGTGTATTTTTATCTTATTGTGTATTTTTTGTGCCATTTTTTGTACAACAGAGTGTGATTAAAGGTTTTGCCAATTTCATTAAAATTTCAATAAAGAGAAATTTTATAACCACAGTTTCATTGATATTTACTTTTTTGAAAATCCGTGTGTTTAATGGTAATGGGTAATGGCTAATAAACCATAGGAGTATCATTACCCATAAATTGGAAACCTGTGAGAAATGAGACTAAATATTCAGAACAAAAAAGATAGTACGTCAATCGTATGTACGTTGATAGTATCGTATACAATTTTCGAAAATTTAAGAACTCATTTAACTTATTTTAAATTTTATTTCTCAAAATTGTTGCAGTAAATATTAATTTGTAAGCTTTCAAATGAACTGAGTTTCACACAAACACATATTTTGGTTTAGTAATATGCGCGTAATGAATATTTCTAAATTGCATTACTAGCACGATTTTATAGAGAAATAAATGTATTTTTATTTGAGAACCAATTTTACAAAATATATGAAAGTAACTTTATATGTATTTATACGTTACGTTTATATGTTTTTTTTTTCATTACATTAATCCCAATTTAAAATTTTAACCTAAATATTGTATACGAAATGATGTTTGATTGACAGTGGATACTATATGTAAATACTATGTACACAATATAAACACTAGCACTGCATATATGACATGTAACACTACACTACATACATACTAAATACACTACACTAAATACATACTACAAACAATACAATGTACTCTACATACACTATGTAAATTTCTCTTTAAAATGCATTTGATGGCAAAGCCTTTTGATTTAACAGAGTTGATTTGTAAGTTAAATAAAAATAATATTAATTCTAAGCTATATAATATTTTTAATGCTAATGAAGATTCAAAACACTTTTTATATTATTATTATTATTATTATCACAATTATGTATCATTGTTTCAATTACAAGAAAACATGTACTTTTAGTTTGATCAAAATACTTATTAGTACATAAATATATATACAGAGATACATAGTACGAATTAATTACTTTTTATAATCAATTATTATCTTAATTGTCTTATGAAAAATAACCATTTACGTAAAATCCAACATAGTAAAATAAACTACAAAAAACAACAGAGAATTGCATTAAAAAATTTAAATATTTCAATTCAACAAACAGAACTAAATTATCAATCAGAAAAATATAAAATCTGTATCAAAATACCTTTATAATAACTAAAATTAAAATGACCTGTACCATATATATAATAAATATATGAATCAAAATAAGTGATGGTGAAACATATAACTTGAACTATTAAGAAATAAAAATAAATTGCATTCCCATATTTTATTTTTTTCTCATATTTCACACGCATTACTTACTGAATTTATGAACCAGACGAACCATAATTTATTTCCACAAAAATTAAAAAAAAATAAAAAAATCCTCACGAAGTCAAAGAAACCAATCCGCAATTTAACTCCAGGCTGAATGATTCTCTTCTCCCCGCTTACCGCTTATCTGAAAAAGAAGAAAAAAAAATACAACCAAGTTTTATACACTGTTCTAAACCGATATACCCAAAGGAAGAATTAAGTAGATCATTCACATTCAAGATAAAAAAAAAAAATAGGAAGTGAAGGAAGAAAAAAAAAGTTTAAAATTTCGATTGCACTTTTTCCATCGAAATTCCATCTCCGTCCATCGCTTTATCTTGCTTGATCATCATTTTTTTTCCACCCCAATTTTCTTCTTTTTTTTTCATCCAAGGCATATCGTGCGAAATTCAATTTTCTAGAACAGGCATATGTTAAGGAGAAACACCCCTAGAGACCTCCTATTTCACCTAGACGTCACGGTCACGATGTGTAGATTTCTTAACTGTACTACTTTTATCGGAGTGAGATCCGTTTTCTGGAAAATCTTTTGAGTTGCTATTGATAAGAAAAATCTATCCATTGTTGTGGAGGGTCTACTTCATTCCGAAGAGAAATTTTTATAATGTCCCTTCTTTATAATGACTCAGATTTTTCAGGTTTAGGAAAGAATATTTAACCTTTAAAAATAATGTAATAATTCCATGATGTTTAAAGTTTATACGGTCCCATTAAATTCGGTTGTTCTTTATATGTTAGTAGTTTTGCCAAATTCCATTGCTTGTCATAGATTTAGAAAATTTATAAATGCTTACGCTTTGCAAAAATTGAAGGTATTTAATAATTGATTGCTTATATGTAAATTTATTTTTATATATTTTTATTTGAGAAACCAATTTAGAAAGTATACAAAAGTAGTTTTATAAATATTTACTGTTTTTTTTAAGTTTTAACGCTTAATGTTTAGTGTTTTTTAAGTTTTTTACGTTACTTCCCTTTTAAACTTTCAGCCTAAACATTGTATAAGAGACGCTGTGGGAATTTACAGTGTATACTATATGTTCATACTAAGTACCTTTTGCAAACAATGCACTACATATATACTGTGCAACGCTACACTAAATACATTCTATGTGATATTACATTACATACAAACTATGTAATAGTACAATACATACATACTATGTAATATTACACTACACTGCATACATATTACATACACTACTAAGTACACTAAATACATGATGCAATTTTTTTTTAAATGTCGTTTATGGCGAAGCCTGGCGATTAACCAAATTGATTTGTAAGTTGAAATTTAAGTAACAATTTCTTTTTAATCTAAGCAATATATTATTTTTCCACTAATAAAGATTCAAAACACTTTTTACATTATTATCATAATTGTTATATGAAAAATAACCATTTACGTTAAGTTCAAAATAATAAAATAAACTCCGAAAATCAGAATTACATTAAATAATTTAAATACTTTAATTTAACAAACAGAACTAAGGTATCAATCAGGAAAATATAAAATCTGTATCAAAATACTGTGTTGTAATGAATGAAATTATAATGTCATGCATCAAGTATATAATAAATATATGAATATAAATAACTGACGGTAAAACAAATGACTTGAACTATTAAGGAATAAAAATAAATTGCATTCACATATTTTATTTTTTTCTCATATTTTACACGCATTACTTCCTAAATTTATGAACCAGACAAGTCATAATTTATTTCCACAAAAAAAATTTAAAAAAAAAAATCCTCACGAAAACAAAGAAAGCAATCAGCAATTTAACTCCAGGCTGAATGATTTTCTTCTCCCCGCTTACATATCCTTATCTGAATACAACCAAGAAAAAAATACAACCAAGTTTTATACACTGTTCTAAACCGATATACCAAAGTAAGAATTAAGTAGATCATTCACATTCAAGATAAAAAAAAAAGAAAAAAATAGGAAGTAAAGGAAGAAAAAAAAGTTTAAAATTTCGATTGCACTTTTTCCATCGAAATTCCATCTCCGTGCATCGCTTTATCTTGCTTCATCATCGTTTTTTTTTTTTTTTCCACCCCCAACTTTTCTTCTTTTTTTTATCCAAGGCATATCGTGCGAAACTCAATTTTTTAGAACAGGCATATGTTAAGAAGAAACACCCCCAAGGGACCTACTTCACCTAGACGTCACGGTCACGATGTGTAGATTTCTTAACTGTACTACTTTTATCGGAGTGAGATCCGTTTTCTGGAAAATCTTTTGAGTTGCTATTGATAAGAAAAATCTATCCATTGTTGTGGAGGGTCTATTTCATTCCGAAGAGAAATTTTTGTAATGTCCCTTCTTTATAATGACCGAGATTGTACAGATTTAGTAAAGACTGTTTATGCTTTAAAAATAATGTAAAAATTCGACAAAGCTTATAGTTTATAAGATCCCTTTAAAATCTGTTGTTCTTTATATTTTAATAATATTGCCGAAGTTCATTGCTTGTCATAGATTTAGATAATTTATAAATGTTTACGCCTTGTATAAATTGATGAAATTTAATAATTGATTGCTTATATGTAAATATATTTTAATTTGAGAAACCTATTTACAAAATAAATAAAAGTAGTTTTATAAGTATTTACTATGGTTTTTTAAGTATTTACGTTGAATTTTTTTTAAGATTTTACGTTACTTCCCTTTGAAATTTTCAGACTAAACATTATATAAAAGATGCTGTTTGATTGACAGTGCCTACTATACGTAAATACTATGTACACTTTGTAATCACTACACTACATTACTTTGTAATACTACACTATGTAACACTACACTACATTACTGTCTAATACTACGCTATGTAACACTACACTATATTACTGCGTAATACTACACTATGTAACACTACACTACATTACTGTGTAATACTACACTATGTAACACTACACTACATACATTCTATTTAACACAATACTACATACATACACTACACTTCATACATACCATATAACACTGCACTACATACATACAACATACACAACTATGTACACTACGTATATTATGTAAAATCCTCTTTAAAATACCTTTAATGGTGAAGATTGGTTATTAAAAGAAGTTGATTTGTAAGATGAAATTTAAACATAAATTACCATTTATAGTATAATATTTTAAATACTAATGAAGATTCGAAACACTTTTTGCATTAATATAATAGTTGTTTTATGAAAAATAACCATTTACGTATTATTCAACATCATAAAATATAGAATTTTATTAAAAAATTTAAATACATTAATTCAACAGGCAAAACTAAAGTATTAATCAGACAAATATGAAATTTGTATCAGAATACTGTGTTGTAATAACTAAAATTAAGACGACATGAATCATATACATAATAAATATGTGGATACATACAACTGTTGGTGAAACATATAACGTAAACTATTAAGAAATAAAAATAAATTGCATTCACATATTTTATTTGTTTCTCTTACTTCACACACATTACTTCCTGAATTTATGAGCCCGACGAAACATAATTTATTTCCATAAAAGAAAAAAAAAATCCCCACGAATTCAAAGAAAGCAATCAGCAATTTAACTCCAGGCTGAATGATTTTCTTCTCCACGCTTATATATATATCCTTATCTGAAACAGAAGAAAAAAAAATACATCGAGTTTTAGTCATTGTTCTAAACCGATATACCCAAAGGAAGAATTAAGAAGATCATTCACATTCAAGATAAAAAAAAATAGGAAGTGAAGGAAGAAAAGAAAGTTTAAAATTTCGATTGCACTTTTCCCATCGAAATTCCATCTCCGTCCATCGCTTTATCTTGCTTGATCATATTTTTTTTTTCCACCCCCAATTTTCCTTCTTTTTTTTTTCATCGAGGCATATCGTGCGAAACTCAATTTTCTAGAACAGGCATATGTTAAGGAGAAACACCCCCTAGGGTCCTACTTCACCTAGACGTCACGGTCACGATGTGTAGATTTCTTAACTGTACTACTTTTATCGGAGTGAGATCCGTTTTCTGGAAAAATCTTTTGAGTTGCTATTGATAAGAAAAATCTATCCATTGTTGTTGAGGGTCTATTTCATTCCGAAGAAATATTTTTTATAATGTCCCTTCTTTATAATGATCCAGACTTTTCAGATTTAGGAAAGATTGCTTATTCTTTGAAAATAATGTAATAATTCGATGAAGTTTATGTCTTATACGATCCCTTTTGAATCTGTTGGTCTTTATACTTTAATAGTTTTACCAAATTTCATTGCTTGTCGCAGATTTAGATAATTTATAAATGTTTACGCCTTGCATAAATTGAAAGAATTTAATAATTGAATGTTTATATTTTAGTATAAGTTTTATATAATAAACCTAAAAATTTAAATGTAATAATTATTAATAATTATATATTTTATCTAATTATTCGCTAATCATATTTTAATATATATTTTTCTAATATCAAGTCTCTTTTGGAAAAAGAACTATTCCGACGACACTTTTTTACTATAAATTTAGAAAAATTATAAATATTTACGCCTTGCATAAATTGAAGGAATGAAATGACTGATTGCTTATATGTTAGTCTAATTTTTATGATATACAACCATTTAATTTTAATAAATATTAATATTTATATAATATTTATCAAATTTTAATCGTTAATCGTTAATAATAATCGTTAATCAGATTTTAAAACTTTTTCTCATACCAGGTCTCTATTGGAAAAGGAACTATTGCCGATGATCATTTTTACAATAGATTTAGATAATTTATAAATATTTACGCCTTGCATATATCGAAGAAATTTAATGATTGATTTCATCATTTCAGGCCAAGTTTGGGAGAAGGTCAAAACAAAGGAAATTTTTATAAAACTTTTTTTACAAGTGTGTGATTGTGTTTCAATAACAATATTCAACAACATCATCTATTCAAGTTTAGTATATAAAGCATTTATTGAAACATTTTATTAAACTAAATCCAATCTGTTTGGGAAGTAAATCCAATAATGGCCATATTCTCTTAAAGTTTTCTTTAATTCTTCATTTTACAATAATGTAAATAATTATAAATAAAATATCCAAACCTAATGATTAAAAATGGCTGAGCTACACACAATTAGTTTCAAAATTTCAATTTTCTTAAATAGAACAACTCTTCAAATTTCTTTTCAAGTCTGGTTAAGTTGCTAAAAGATGAATTTTGATGGAAATTATAGAATAGCATAATTAATCAACATGTCACGTCAAATACCTCCTGATACTGTCAGTTTTAGTTCGGCTTCTCGCTCTATGGTTATTTTTTTCCACACTTTAAGGGAATTAGACAAGGTCCTGCTGTTTAACAGGGATTCTGAACCACTAACAAACATCAATTCCACCGCCAAACTTCGAACCTGAAGCTCGTGGTACCAAAGGCCAGAGTGATAGTCAATCGGCCATCAGGTTGAGTTAAATCTCTCGTATTAGTTCCATTTCTTTCTTTTTTTTTTTTTTTTTTTTTTTTGCATCTTTAACCTCATTTTGCTGCACTAAAAATGTACGTCATTATATTATTTCATATACAACATGTAATAAATAAGAAAACTTTTTTCATGAGTTCAATTTTATTTTCTAACTTGAATTATCAAAAAATTGCAATCAATTATGCACTTAAAAAATCCTATAACTAACAAATGAAGGTGAAAATGAACAATCGACACAATTTATAAACAAAATTTAGTACTGTATATCCAATTTATTTTTTTCTTTATTAAAACAATTATATTTTATTGCTGAATAAATTATACTAATAAAGCATATTTATGTCTGTCAAACTTTGAATTATAAATGTTTTAAATTTGAACAATATTTATTTATAGTTGCTATATTTAATATTACTAAATATAATAAAGCATAGAGCATAAATGCATAATAATAAATGCTAATAAAGCATATTTATAATGTCAAATGTTGAATTATGAATATTTAAAATCTGTACAATATTTATTTAAATTTGCTATATTTATTAATGCTAAATATTGATTATTATATTTACTAAATTTATTATTTATTAATTTTTATTATTAATTAAATTCTTTTTTAAATTAATAAATTAAAAATATTGTTACATGTTTTATACCTAAGCAATAATATAAATTTATTATTGTATATTAACCGTATACACTAATATAATTAGTAAATCGTTATAAATTTCTACTGCTTATTAAAGCTTAACAAATATTTGATAATTAAATTGTTCATTAAATTTTGCCCTTACTTTCTCTCTTTAACCCATATGTACAAATATATGTATTATTTATTCAATACGAGTGATTTTAGCATTTTAGTCTTTCATTGGAATTAAAGACGACAAATGTTTGTATTATATTTATTTTTGAAATGCATTAGATAATTAAATTTCGTAGGAGATTCAAGAGTGCAATCATTTCAAGAACTTTTAAATGTATATTTCAGATTCTTTGAATTTAAAAACAGAAAATTTCCAGTTTCTAGAATTACCTTTTATTTTTTGATTATGGATTATTTTCACTAATCATTGAAAGCATCTTGCGTTTTTACAAATATTTAGTTTTTTCTTTAACTCCAGTTATTTAATGTTTACTTAGAAATTCCTTTTAAGTTATTGCATTTTTTTATCTCCTAAGCAATCTATAAAATACGTTTATCAGCAATCATACTTATTTAAAATGTATCGTTATTGTCCTTACGTCCAGGATAGATTAATTATCATAACATGTTTGCTTAAATGTACAAATAAATATGTTATTTTAAATATAAATAATAGAAGTTTATTAATTTTCTGATATTTTATATTTAATAATGGTATTTTATCTAAAATTTTATTATTGAGCTTTCGTAATATGAAAATAAATAAAATGTTGTTGTAACATTGGAATTGCTTTATTGGAAATCAATCCATTACAATAAGGATGACACACAAAGAAGGAACAAGAAGAACAAGGCAAATATACAGCAAAACAGCAATTGGCAATATGTCGATCTCACACACCACAAAAAGTCAAAGGGGGAGAGAGTAAATAAAGGGGATAGACACTTTAGTTCGGTCCATGAGGCCCCTGGTCTCTCAATATAACTTAAAAACTGATCATTGGCGCTGAGCCTCCCTGTTCTGTCCTGGACATTTCAAAAGATGTTCTGAATTCATTGTTCCAGCACTGCATATCTGACAAGTGTTATAGGCGAGGACACTTATCCTGTTAAGATATTCCGCAAGACTAAATGTAAAATATGTTAAAATCATTAAATGTTCTAGTAGGAAAATTGTTGCTTTTCAGTGAATAGATAAATTGCCTTTTAAGAGAATTAAAAGTATACTGTTTGGATAGTAAAACATCTTGCTTGTTTGCTCCACGTTCTTCTTCTTCTTCAATAGCATGATAGCCCCATAGTGCGCCAAATTCTTCTCCAAATTACGAAACATGAGAACGTTTTTCAATTTAAGGGGTAGGTTTTTCAGCCCGGTAGTACGTTCAAAGTTATACGGTCTTATTAAACCGTGACCTAAGGGGATTCCGAATTATTGCAAGCTTTCATGACACTGCCAGGACTCGAATCCTGTGGTATCGAGTTCCAGAGCGCTAGTCACTCGATCATTAGGACCCCAAATTAGGATTGGTTTCCAAAAATTAACGAAAAATAAAAAAAGATTGTAATTACAATGTCAATTCAAGTAAGAATCTACCAAAATTAATATTAGTCATTCTGTAATTCATACACTGTGGAATGCACTTTTAACAGCATAATCAGTTCCCTAGAAAATACATATGAGAAATACATAGAGTTACAAATGCTTCAAATGACTTCTGCTTACTTGCAAAGGAAGAAATAAATTGCTATACCATCCCATCTCATTGTTGATACCATCCCATCCATCTTTATGCAGCAGCCATTGCAAAGTTGGTATCTAGATCATTTACGTGTAGGAAATTTAAAAAGGAAAATTTCATTTAAGACCCTCAATATTCCATATATCCCTAACATATTGTCATTAAAAGGAAAAGTAAAATTGGGCGAGCCCAAATATTAAATGAAGTTCAGTCAATAGAGCTATGTTCACTGATAAGACGATATTTTGTTTGTAAAATGATTCAAGTAGATGGCTTTTCCGCCGACAACTAGAAAAGGCATAGGCTTAAATGAAAGGAAAGGCTTATCTCAGGCATATCCATGAAAGAAATTCCTTTGAGGATTCAAATTCTGTACGGTCAGATAGTTCTTTGGATGGCCAAACTAGTATGTGCATTTCCCAAGAGGCACTGTTACTGCTCAGTTATATAAATATGTCATTTTTTTACAATATTTACTTCGAAATATATGTAATATTCATAACAGCAGTTGATGAATCCTTTATCCGTCAAAATGAAAATGCTAAAACTATTTAGCTCAATTGATGAAAAATTACTTTCATATGAAATCGATTTTGTACATGGTTTGGCATGTTTAAGAAGACGCAGACTCCACCTGCAGCTATTCGAGTCTTCAAACTGCTGTGATAACAATAGGCTTTTCTGACTACTGAGTAAATGAATATAATATTTAGCATGTAACATCACTATCGTTCCTTTAAAGCTGTTAGAGGTGATCATATTTCATACTGGAGCTTAAGAAATATTGAATTCAGATAATTTGATATTATATTATGTCATTGTTTAATGCATTTTTAAGACAGAAAATAAGATTTTTTGCCCTTGACTTGTAAAGAACTGTTTACAAATTTTGGTAAATTTAATTAAATTCTAATGAATAGAAATTTCAAAGTCACATTGTTTATTTATATTTGGAAACTAGGATAAATTTACTCACATAGGAAATGTTGACATAAATATATAGGTATACTTTTTCCTTATTTTTCATCGCACTATCATTTGCTTAAGTATTTATTAACTAATCGTATACAAATTCACACTAATTTATGTAGTTCTCAATGAATAATCATATCTAGGTTGAACATGAAAATTTCTTTATTTTGAAAGAAATTTGAATTAATCAAGCTACGGCTTCATAGGTGAAAAAATTGTAAAGTGATTACATTCCAGAGAATGCAGACCAAAGCCAGTGCTTTCAGTACTGAAAGGTGGAAGATTTCTATTGATAATATAAACGAAAGAAAAATTTATTATTAGAAACTAAGCGAATTTTTAAAAAAATTGACGGATAATTAATTATTAAAATCCAACATTTCTGTCATTCTAATGCATTGCATAAAACTCCATCCGATTTCTTCCTCTGTGTAACGTTAAATATTTCTTTAAATGCAATAATGTTTTAAGTCAGCTGAATCATACGTCAGTATTTCATATGCATATTTTAGTGTTACGCCTCCTATACTTATGAATATGTATGTTACGATTTTTTCATGAATACAAATATGTATCGTGGTTATGGTGAACTCTTTGATGACGTCAATGTTAATTTGATATCATTTGATATCACTGTACACACACAATTTTAGGTTTGCCTATACTATACATAAATAAATATGTATATTTTATTGAAAATGTTTGATCTGATATGCGATTATTTGTTTTCACTCATTATTTGTTTTTGCCGTCTCATCTCATCGCCTTTAATATATATATATTATATGCATCATTCTTACATTGTGTGTTCATTGCAAACACTGAATAAAATGGTACGCAAAAATACGTATAAATATTATATAACATGAAGCATATAAATTTCGGATATTTTGATATTCACAATATATGATAATTTATCTCATTTATGTAAGTATTTGATGAATCATGACGTCCGTGACGAAGTTAGGAAACACAAAACTCTTGGAACATAAAAATGTTCAACTAACAAAAAAAAAATCTCAAATCTGGTCTTGTTGTATTCACTGCTTCCGAAACTCAAAGACAATTATGGAAGCATATTTAAGTTTTTTGAATCCATACTAAGGACAGTCTAAATATGATCTCACAATGCTCTCAAATTGGGGTCATTTACTCCTGACAGTTCATCGATGAATGAAATAAAACCTATTGTCTCATAAGAAATAGTTAATGCAAAGCTGTTCTAGAACTAAAAGCGAAATATTGATTAACACATGTGCAATAAAATTATAATTTAATTAAAGATTTTTAAAGAAATTTTAATCATTATCGATTATAAAGTAAAACGCTTTATTAAATAATGATCTTGTTAAGTAAATGACATTACATAACACCAATTATTAAAAAATTATGTATGCATTTATGAATTTCATCGATAAATGCATAGGAATTTCAATTTATATTAAAGTTTTGTCATATAAATAAAACTGTTGATGTGTAACAAATTTGAATAAACGCATTTTCAATCGGAATAAACTTAAATTGAGATTTAAAAAAGTACATCCTGCCAACCGCCCTTTCCAACAAAAACATTTCCCTCCAAGTCTCAAAACAGGTAAGTAATTAATACTAAAATACAACATTTTCGCAGCCTGAAACTTCATATTCTGTGCACTGTAGTGCGAAATTTCAATAAAATTATAGTTTAATTAAAGATTTTTAAAAGAAATTGTAATCATTATCGATTATAAAGTTATCTTTTTATGCATTTACCGATGAAATCCATTAATGATCACTGAATTAACTTATCTTTTTTAGTAATTGGCAAATAAATTAATAAACTATATATAACCTTCTTTATTAAATTAATAATCTTGTTTACTAAAAGAGTTTACATAAAACCAATTACTAAGAAAGATAAGTTAATTCTGTAATCATTGATGGATTTCATAGATAAATGCATAGAAATATCAATTTATATTAACGGTTTTTTCAAGGAAAAATTGCTGATGTTAAATAAATTTGAATAAAATCATTATAAGCAATCGAGATAAACTTAAAATGAGACACAAAAAAAGTTCATCCTGATTACCGCCACTTCCAACAGCAACATTTCCCTCCAAGTCTCAAAACAGGTAAGTAATTAGTAGCAAAATGCAATGCTTCACCACTTAGCATTCATTTTCGCAGCCAGTATCTTCATATTCTGTGCACTGTAGTGTGAAATTGCGGGCTGCATGCATATTTATACCTTAATTATTTGCCGTAATTAATGCACTCTTCAAAAATTTCATTTGAAGCAGCGTAGCTCTTTAGTGCCAGTTATTACACTTCTTATTGGTCTTCAGAAAAGCAGTCACTTTGAATATAAGATTAATTTAAACTGTATATCTTGAACTAGCTTAACAGCTGTTCAAATTAGCGCTGTTCGAGCGATCTAATCCCGCCCAAAAGAGCTGGATTTTCCAACATTTTATTCTGAATATGTTAAGAAGAAAATCATGGTGTACAAATCGAGAGAAGAAATATTCATGTTTTATTTGCGCCAACTATAAAATGTCTTTCTTAATGTAATTTCGTTCGTTTTACTATTTATGTCTCATTCCATTCTTAGTTTTTCGAAAAGCCTTTTCTGGTAGGCAACGCATGTAATCTTTTTCAAACAGAAGCTTATTACATATTTTTTGTTCTATTATTGAAATACATATAAACTATTGTAGAAATTTTTTTTTTTTTTTTTTTTTTGTAATCAACATAAATTTTGTGAAATTTTTTGACATAGAACATTGTGTTAAAAGAAGACAACTCCGTTTCTTTCTAATTATCAAGAAGAAAAATGTCAACTGACTTAAAAAATTTCATTATTTTTATGAAAGACTTCATTATTCTCAAGAAAGACTTCATTATTATTATTATTATTATTATAGCGTTGAATAATACATTATACATAATGAAATGTTGATAGCATGAACTGCATCCAATACCCGTTTCGATGTTTTTATTATTTTCAACATTACGTTCTTGTCTATTTTCTTCGTGATTTTTCACGACATTACATTCTTGTCAATTTTCTTCGTGATTTTATACGGCATTATCTTCGTGTTAAAAAATGCAATGAAAATTTCAGAAATCAATAAGATATTTTAGATATTGCTTATGTTATTTAATACATATTTCTTTTTAATCATGAATGAATAAATCAGTATTCTGATGATATGCATGCTGCAAGTCCAGAAGCAAATCTTAGGTGCTGACGTGAGGAAAGTAGAATCATGAAGTACATGAATAGTCACGAAATGATGATTATTACCCTTTTATTAACATTGAGGCTTCTAGACTTTGTAACCAATTCGGGAGAAAGAAGCTAGTCATACTTCTAAAATCTGCAAATGTTGTCTGGCATTTCGTACTGTGAGTGGCTGTCAAAACAAATAACAAAAATTCTTTTTGTGAGCAGATTATATAGAGTGAGAAACAAAGAATTTGAAACAGTGCTAGAAGAGAAATGCGAAGTCAGTGATTATAGAAGTGGCGAGAAACTGCATTTTGATTAGAATATGTGAAAGATTGCAGGATTGGTGCAACAATTGAATTCGGAAAATTTGCTTAGTAAAATCAGAAAAAGAATAAAAAGAGAATGAGACATATGAATTATAAATATTACATTATTATATTATTACTATTACATTATTCGTAGTTAGTTAAAAATAAATATTGTTGAAGCTAATGCTAATAAATAATCTCTGAAATAAATTATTTATTTCAGAGATTATTTACTAATGCAAAATTTGATTTTGTATTCCTCAAAATTAAATTACAGAAGCTGTATATAATAAAAAAAATTGCAATCACGATAAAGTTTATTAAGATTTCTTTGTGCAAAACTTAATTTAATTAGGAAATCGTGGATGTAATTTTAAAGTTGGAGTATTTCTCTTATTAATAATATATAAAGAAGTTGATTGCTAATTTTAATTATTAACACATAAGTTTAATTATTCATTAAAAATTTTGATAATATTAATAATAAATTAATTTTTAATTATTATCTATTTTTTAATAATTTTAACAATTGTTAACTTAATTGCTAATTATTTTAACAATTGTTAACTTAATTGTTAATTATTTTAACAATTGTTAACTTAATTATTAATAATTTTAACAATTGTTTAACTTATCAGAAACGAATATTTACGTAATACAAACAAGAACATATTTTCAATAAAAAATCCTATAATTCCAATTGACATTTACTTTAAAAATGAATTATTTTATAAGTATAGTTTAACAGTATTTCTAATTGACCTACATAATTATTTATTATAATATTTTATTAATTAAACAGAATTTTAAAAATTGATATTATTTTTTTTATATTTTAAATAAAACGTCATAAATATAATATGTTTAAATTCAATAGGATACCATTTTTTTTTTTATTTTCACATAAAAGCAAACAAATAGTATTTTATTAAAATACTACAAATTCAACGAAAAAAGTTTGTTATTGTAATATTTAAACTATTATATTGGATTTCATTACCTATTTTTCAACTCTTACAACAATGTTTATTTCTTACAGCAATTTATTATGCAGCAATGTTTAACACTTACATCAATCCATGTTTTAAAGATGTAAAATAAATCTAACATCAAAAATCAATAAATGCATTTAATAACAAACTTTTTTAACAATATTCACTACCTTCTATAATTAGTTACTCAAAATTATAAGATGTGAGGAAATAAATGTAATAAATTAACAGTAAATATTTTTTTGATCATCCTGCCAATCATTATGTCACTCACATGTTCTGCATTTCTTACAGCAATAAGAGAAATAAACACCACAAACAACAACAATGCATTTCCTTTTCTGTGCTTCTCGTTTCCAAAACATATTAAACTTCCACAGAATCCTGAGATACAGAACTAATAGCATCTCTCCTTCACCGCTGTTGTTTCTGGCGGGCCATGCACACGATTGCGAATTCATTGTTTCGAAGCTTATTTTCAGGCGGAAATCATTTTTCTTGAGGTTCCTGCGGCCGAAGTGCATTGTGTGATTAATGCGTATGCCCAGATGGTAAGAGAAATGGACTGTCTTGTAATTTGTGGATAATGCTTATTAAATATATAAACGATCTTACGTCTGACATTTTCGTTGTTTGCAACTTGCGAAACACTAAGCGAAATGAAATATTAATTACACAAAACTACTCAGGTTCTGACACTCTGTTATTTGCGTGTTATTATACCTTGTCAATTCGATTGTTCTGACGCCCACTCATACCCTTCATTCAAGAGTTAGAAAGATTTAAGAATAACAGATGTAACAAATATTTAATTCAAATTTTGATTTTTCAGTCATTTGGCAAAATAGGTGATAAATGTTTATTTCATATTATTTTATTTTATATATTTTATATATATATATATATATATATTACATATTATATATATTATTTTATTTTACATATTTTATTTTTATCATTATTTTATTTTTTTTTTTCATATTATTTTATTTTACTATTTTTTATAGTAAATTTCCATACAAATTTCATCATGATAAAATTAAAAAATGAATAAAAAAGACTTTTTAATCATGAAATAAAAACAAATTTTCTTCTCTCAATTATTAAATTGCTGTTGTAAAATTCATAAATCGTAGTGTATAGTATTTAGAAAAGACATGTTTCAACAAATAAAGTTTGTCATTATAACATTTAATTTATTTTATTGGATTTCATTACATATTTTTCAACTCTTTCAACAATATTTAATTCTTACAGAAATGCATTATCCAGCAATGCTCAACTCTTACAGTAGTGCATTTTTCAGCAATTTAATTTCTTAAAGTAATGCATTCTGCAGTAATGTTCAAATGCTTACAGCAATGTTCAAATTTCACAGCAATGTATGAGTTAAAGATGCAAAACAAATCTACCACCAAGAAATCAATAGATACATTTGATAACAATATTTTTTAACAATATTCGCTGCCTCCTATATTTAGTTACACAAAATGATAAGATGTTATAACATAAATGTAATAAATTAACAGCAAATATTTTTCTGTTCGTCCTTCCATTCATTATGTCATTCACATGTTCTGCATTTCTTACAGCAATAAGAGAAATGAACACCACAAACAACAACAACAATGCATTTCCTTTTCTGTGCTACTCGTTTCCAAAACATATTAAACTTCCGCACAATCCTGAGACACAGAACTAATAGCATCTCTCCTTCACCGCTGTTGTTTCTGGCGGGCCATGCACACGATTGCGAATTCATTGTTTGCAAGCTTATTTTCAGGCGGAAATCATTTTTCTTGAGGTTCCTGCGGCCGAAGTGCATTGTGTGATTAATGCGTATGCCCAGATGGTAAGAGAAATGGACTGTCTTATAATTTGTGGATAATGCTTATTAAATATATAAACGATCTTACGTCTGACATTTTCGTTGTTTGCAACTCGCGAAACACTAAGCGAAATGAAATATTAATTACACAAAACTACTCAGGTTCTGACACTCTGTTATTTGCGTGTTATTATACCTTGTCAATTCGATTGTTCTGACGCCCACGCACACACCCTTCATTCAAGTTTTAGAAAGAATTAAGAAAAACAGATATATCAAACTTAAAGCAAATATCTAATTCAAATTTTGATTTTTTAAATATATTTGACAGAATATGTGATAACTGTATTTATTTCGTATCGTAAAAAAAGTATTCCATTGATTTTTTTAAGATGCTATAAAATTATCAAAAATATTAATTTGTCATTAGGAAATTTTAATACTTTTTCATTTTACTTTCTTAATTTGAGTTTAATAATTATTTCCAATGCGTCTTTAAGTTGTAATCAAAATTTATTTTCATAAATATACTTACAATAATTAATTGAAAGAAATTAATTTCTGGTATATACCTAGTAATTGTCAAGAAATATTTCCTTTTAATTGTTCAGTTATGAAATAAATTACAAATTCAAAGTTAAATAATATTTAAATGCAACTGTTTATTAAATTAATTTTAATAATATAAAGTTACTAGCACCTTTTATATAGTAAGACTCATCTAATAATTGATCAATTCTATCATTGGATGATAAAGGTAAACACTAACAAGAAATAATTAAACAGAAGTATATAGAAATTTATCTTCTACCTCCATCATAGATATCACTAGTTTGTTAAGTAAATAGCTAAGTAAAAGTTAGCATACTACGTTGCTAATAATGCATCTTCACAGATAAATATTTATTTTTAATATTCTCTATATGATTGCCTCACCTCCAAGTTATTTCTGATTTAAAGGATGGAATTCCCAAAGAGCTGCCTTCACATTACATGTAGGTAATCTTGCATAAATCGTTAATCAACTACTCTAAGTCAAAATTATCTTCTTAATACGTTATAAATGAATTCATAAAATATATCTTCATTATTTTATATGAAAAGCAGTACAATGTAACTATCCTTTGATATTTTTTTCCATATTGTGCAGAATCATGTGCTTTATTTTCAAAAAGTAATCCGCATAATAGTACTGATTGTAAAAGATCTAAGGAAAAATAAATGTGGATTACTTTCAACTCTAAGGTATATTACTGTTTGATACAATGTAGCCAGTCTTATCAGAAAAAAAAACAGTTAATAGGTTATTTCCAAGAAACGTTCTTGCTCAGAATCTGTTTATCATCCCGTCACGATTCTTTCCGGAACTGGAGACAATCTTTCCCAGGGAAGTAAAAATTTTTGAAAGGAATATTTTGTATTAAATTGCTTTGTTTAAAACCCCAGGGCTTCTAAGAAACTTAAATTCACTCTCCCAACTTTAAAGTTACTGCACACATTTTACAGATATATCACGCGACAAATTAAAATATTTTTTAATTAATAATAAATTGTATAATAGAAAAATTGTTTTGTATAAAGAAAACGTAGAATATGAAATATTTACATGAATAACAGAAAGACTACTAAATAAAAACATACATTTTTACATTTACATTTTTGTTTTTCTTTATTATTTACATACATTTACATTTTTCTTTTTTTACATTTTTTACACACATTTACATTTTTCTTTTTCTATTTTTATTATAATACAACAGGATCAACAAAAGTATTACAATACGAAATAAGCATGAGGACATCATTTCATCATATGACTACTACAAGATGATACATTAGCATAACTCCAGAACAGTAATCGATTATTTAAAAATCACCAGCCATCTATCTGTGGTCCCTTTGAAGAATACTATTAACCATTAACCAATGGTGTATTAACCATTAACCTATGGTGTATTAAATATTAACCTATGGTGTATTAACCATTAACCTATGGTGTAGTAACCATTAACCATTACCAGAAGTACACTTTTCAAAAATTAAGTAAATATCAATGAAATTCTGTGGTTGTGAAATTTCTCTTTTTTGAAATTTAATGAAATTAGCAGAACCTTTAATCACACTCTGTTGCACAAAAAAGGCACAATAAGATACAAATACACAGATTGAAAACATATAAAAATTAAATTCAATGAAATGATCCTCAGTATAAATTATGATAACTTCTAACAGCTATACAGGCATTAAAGAAATATTCTATACTCAAAATAATGGGTTTTATTTTAACTAAATGAATAGAAAAAATTCTTCACTGTGTCAAAACAGTTCAAAATCTGGAAAAGTCGAAATGGACAGATTAAATGTAGCAATACGTACTTCAACCGAGAGTAACCAGAGCCTGCTCAATCGAGTTGAAGTAAGGAAAACATGTTTTGGTTAATTCATTAGCACAATATTTTTCTCATGGATAAAATTCGCCATGAACCGCGAATCAGTGTGATGCAGCATTATAGATTTTCAGGATCAAATTAGTCACCAACAAGGACGAACAATTTGATCAAGAATGCCGTCTTCATTATCTGAGAAATAACGGTGCATCTTTGGGCATATACAGATCTGTGGGATGAGCAGGCTGATATGTTGGCAAAGAATGAACACAAATGATGCAACCTGATCCTCCTTTGCCTTTGTATGATATAAGGGGAATTATATATCTGCTTTATTAAATAATAACCGTTAATAATATTAAAAAGTATAATTGTTTGGACCTGTATAGAGAGAAGGCTTCTGAGAAAATGTGGAATTCCTTATTGAATAAGTCAGCAAGAATTCCAGTTCCTTGCCTAGAGCGGTCAGCATGGCCTGCTTCAGACTTGTCACGGGCCATGACTAGTTACAGAGTCACTAGTATAGAATAGGTCTGGCAGCTGCAGATATTTGCTCATTTTGCGACTATGACGCGCCAATGACTGAATATACCCTACTGTTCTTAACTGTATCCCTTTTTGTGTTATTATCAATGCCTTTAGTAATTGTTTTTGTCGTTCTTTACTGAATTGAGCTGGTTGTCGACTAATGATCGAGAGATCGGAGACAGGCAAAGGATAAAAAGAAAGCTCTGTGTGACATATAAAAATATTGTGCACCCACATACATAATACCCACCAAATTCGGCTTTTTCTTAGATATTACTGAAATATTAGTGAATTCACAACTATAGTCTTCAATCACTTTACAAACAAATTCTAGACTCAATAAAGAGTACAAACGTATTGCATTCGACACGGCATGTATAATTGCTTACTTATCGCTAGATCTTTCTTAGCTATACGTTTTAAATGTCGATTCTGCTGTTAGAAACACATTCCATAATCTATAAATTATATAGAAGATCAAATTCCTTCATCTTGCTACATAGGATGGACTTTTGTTCTCTTCTATTCACTCAATGGCTCGTCATCGCATTTTCATACAAATGATGTCGTGTACTCATATTAAAACATGACAATTTTGAAATTTTGCGAGATATGTGATAATTAGGATTGATAATAATAATCTCCAAAAATATTTAATGAGTTTGCTGTTAACATTTTGATTTAATCGTTATATATGTCAACACAAGATTTCAAATTTAACTTCTTTAGAAGCACAACTTTAATTAATTGCAACCTTTTATATTTAAAAATTAAAGAACATTTAATCCACATTTGTCCTGTTCTTCAAAAATATTGAGCAAAATTCCTTTTAACTAATATTTAAAATGGAATACCATACCATGTTATTTCTTTCCTGATTTTTCAATACTTCGCAGCAGTTTATTTTTATTTCAAAATAAATTTATGAAATTAAAAATTGGATTGACGGCATCTTTTCTCTGTTTTTAAATGCTGGCAAAAAATATTTTTTTTATACATATAAATTCTAAATTCTGCAATTCACATATTTTTCCCGAAGGTCGTTTTTGCTTTCAAATATTTTTAGTGAAAACATATTAAATGAATGGAATCTAGGGATTTATTTTCTTACTCTCTATTTTAATTTATTTATGAACGGAATATAGGATTTATTTTCAACACAAATAACTCTTTTTTAATATTAAATAAAATATGATATTTTTCATAGCTAAATTAGAAATTTTTTTGAAGTTTGACGCAAATATATACAGATAATATGTATGGTATTTATTATATATAATATATTTTAATATACTCAAATATATACAGAAATTTATATTTCATAGTTTAAAATGATTTGCTTTTGAAATTTTTATTTTTATTCTCTTTCCTTCAAATTGAAAATTATCTTTTCCCGGTTTTTAATTTTTTTTTTTTTTTTTTTTTTTTTTTTTTAAAAATAAAATTAATGCTTATTCTTGTAGTTATTTATTTAAAAACACTGCCTTCAATGTAGCCTATATTTCGCACAGAAAATTTCTCATATCATGAAATAATAAGATATATATTTTATATTAATCGTTTTACATTTTAATGTACTATTTACTATACGTTTAATTTCGATTTTATCAAACATAAAATTCAAATTTAAATTAATAATTTAATCTTTAGAAAATAGTAAAGTGAGATAGGCAATAGTTTTTTACCTTAATAATTCTATTGAGGGAAAAACATAAGTAAATGCAACAAATACAATTTCATGTGTGAAATCACAACAAATATTATTCAGATAAAGATTTATGTGGTTTCATTGAAATTTAAATGTTTCTCAAATCCTTGAAAATTTTATAATAATAATAATAATAGCAAATATGTATATTTTAACTAAAATCTGACTAAAATTTAAAGTTGGTTCTAAAACAAAACAAATCGAAATCAAATACGTAAAATGGATCTCAAAAAAATCTAAATAAAGAAAATAATTTTTCTGAAAAGCTTTTAATAAAATGAAAACTATCATTGCAAAATAATATGTCTCATTACATTTAATTAATCATTTTACAAAAATTGTTAATAATTTGTTAAATTTTTTAAAACTTTATTATATACATCACAAACGTGGATTAACACTATATAAAATATATAATTTCAGTTAGCATTTATAATAATTTTATTTTGCTTTATTATAATTATCATTTTTAAAATAATTTATGATACAACGATAACCTTTTTTTATTTTATTAAGATAGTGTGCAAGAAAATTAAAAATGTTATGTTTGAATTTCGTTTAATATATGTTATTAATCCAATAAGACAGAACAAATTACATTAATAACCTTTTAAATTCTTCCCGTGGTAGAATTAATTCATAAATGGCTTTAATGTGATTTAAACAACATACGATGATTAACTGATAAATAATAGTGCATTCGACTTCTATTTCAGCAGCCAAGCAGAAGCTTAATGAAATTTGATAATAGGCTTTAATTTCTGCGAGGTAATAAATGGTTGAATTCCTGATTGATTTAAAGGTGAGTGATAAGATTTATCTTTGTGGATAGAACGCGTAATATAATGATGTTAATTCTGAATGCATTAATTTCGGTGATAGATGTCTTAACTACTGAGCATAATTGTCTTTAAGCAAACGGCATTGATTTTTTATTACAATTTAATAAAGCAATCGAATAATAAATTGTAAAGCATTTTTAATCTACGAAAATATTTGATTTTCAAAACTAAAAACATTTATTAACTTAGAAGAAGAAATAATCTCTAAGTAATGTAATTTGTTTAGTGGAGATCAATATAATTATGATTAATGAACTAAAATCAAACTAAATATTTGCTTTTCTAATACAAACGCTGAAATCGTCGAATCCAAATTTTCATAAATATTTACTAAACCAAGTTTATCGTGGTGAACACATGCCGACATATATAAAATTAACTTATATAAATAGCCAATTGTATTTATTAGGATGAATTTATACATTATTATATTCAAATGCAATCATATATGGCTATTACATAATGAATTAGTTTTACTCTGATTGATTAGTAGTATGCATTAATATGTGTGTCACCATGATTGGTATTAATTAGTATGATATGAGTTATTATTAGCTGAATGAATTAGTATATTATGAGTTATTATTAGTTGTACGAATTAGTAGAATATGGATTAACATGTGAATTAACCAATGATTCAATTAATATTACATCACCGTTTAAAAAAATAAAATATTTAGTATATAATACTCAAATGTGGACAGTTGACTCCGAAATTTTCCCAGAACGTAATTATAACACTTTTTAACAGCGATACCATAACACCACGATGAGGTGTTCCTTTTATAAAGTACCAACATATCCAACGATTTAGATCGATCGAGGCTCAAATAATATTTCACCTCGCTTTGGAAAAGGTCTTAGTAAAAATATCACAAAATATCTGATCAACTTTTGAATGGTAGAGAGAATGAAATAAATTTCGTCAAACGAGGGATTTTTAGACGGCAGAAGATGATGTTTAAGTGAGTTGAAAATATAATTCTTGAGGTCTAAGATGTCACCTATAACTTGGATTTAAAGTATTTTTTTACTTTACGAATTTGTAATGCATTCTACTTCTTATGCGGATATGGAAAATTTTTAAACATGCTCATGCCTCGAATACATATCGTAGAGTTCAAATTCAAGTAATGATTGATATATTTATTACTCCGAAATGTGACAAATCTTAAATGACACAAAACAAGCTAGATCACTCCAAAAGTGCTTTGTTTCTTTTAAAATTGCCATTTCTGGATACACAATAGTTCGTAAATATAGTTATTTATTTTATGTGTTAGGTTTAGGTGAAAAATAAAATTCTGAGTCCTAAGGCCTACAACACATAATTTCAACTAAGGCCTAAACATTGAGTCCTAAGGCATTACCTACAACACATAATTTTAATTTTTTTTACGAATTTGTAACTGATAAATATGCATAAGACATATGGATTTGAGGAAGAAACTAGACGAAGTCAGCAATATTTTATGTATTCTGCTACTTTGAGAATATGGAAACTGTTTAAACATGTTCATGCTTCCAATGTATATCGTATATGACTTTCAAATTCAAGCAGTGATGCATATATTTTAATACTCAAAGATGTGACAGTTTTTAAGCAACATAAAACAAACCAGTTCACGTTAAAAGAATTGTTTCTTTTAAAATTGCCGTTTCCAGATGCATAATAAGTTGTAAAAAATCTATATTGATTTTTGGTTTTCTAAAGATTTTAAGGTTTTTTTAATAAAGTACAAGGTTTAAACACAAATGAACTTCTAAAAGATTTAATTAAGTTGAATTAAACTTCGATTTTATGATGAGATTCGTATATGTTCCAAATTATTCCTAACTTAACTGTTCCAGTCGTTTTGTTTTTCATTGTAATAAAAGGATTTAATATTCCGTACTATTGATAATCCCATTTTCTTCTGTTTCAGCAAATTTCAAATTATACATCGAAATCTTTCATTCGCTAATAAGCCTTCCCTGAGGGCTAGATTTATACGTCAGCTTTATTTCGCAATTTAACATGTTAAAGTATGCAATAACATTGCCATTTTCTATCTGAATCAGCATGGAAATCTTTAAAAGGGACAAAACAAGCCCTTCCGAATTTTTACGAGAAAACATCACGGAATAAATTATTAGAGTTACTGCTAAAAGAATAGAATTTTTAAACAGATTCTCACAAAGCAGAACGCACACCCTGCTTCGTAATGAACGATATCCCATAGGCAAGAGACACAGAAACTTGCTAATAAAACGTAATCCCTTACTGTCTTATCACTGCACCCTGTTTGTGTTACGACAAGTAAATTTTGAGCTTTCCCCCTTCCTTTTATGGTTACGAGAAAATTTTCGTCATCTCTATTTGTATGTATGTTTCTTTATATCTCTTTAATATAACTTTGCAAGATGGATAGAATCTCGAGACTTGTGCTGTCTAGTGGTAATAAATGCTATTCTTGAGAAGATTGTAAGAAGGGTTTTCGATGAAGAAGATTCAAAATCCTCAGTGGAAGCACTGTATCTTATGAGCTGTGTTTTATGGCGGGTATTTCTGTGTTAAAATGAACTCTGGAAGAAATAAAAAAACACAGCCAGTTGTTCAGTTAAGTTAAATTGTAGGTTGCAAAAGATTTTATGCTTATCTCTGAGCGCTATTTAATATTTATGATAGGAATTTTTGTATATTACTTTTTTTAACAATGTTATTTCTTGTTTTGAAGAATTTATAACTAGACATAAGACTGATAGGTATTTACAGATATATCATTTACTATAACAGGAGAGCTGCCTATTCTTACGGAAATATTGTAAACATTTTTATTTCTCTTATAAATTTAAAAACATTTCGTTATTTCTCTTGTTGCAACACAATAATTTGCAATGGAATAGTGTTCCTGATTTTTAAAGAATTTTTTCTTTTTGAATTCTACACCTATATTCAATTTGCAAGTATACTTAGAGTTTTCAAGTCGACTAATTGCTAGAGACAATGTGTTTTCTGTAACCATAGAAAAAAGATCCTTACGCTAAAGATCTGTGAACTATTTAATATTTATGATAAGATTATATATATATTATATTTTAAACACTAACATTTGTTGTTGAAAAGTCTTTACATGTTGAAATAAGAGTGATAGATGTAACATAATCTTTCATTTTGTAGATTTAAAAATACTTCATTGCAACAAAAGTATAGTATTATTATATATTTTTATAATATATTGTATTGTTATTTTATTATACATTTATTATCAATTATTCTGCTATTAGTATTAATATTGTTATCATTTTAAAGATTTTTTTCTTTTCTGAATTTCCACATTTCTATTAAAATTGTAAATTGACTACATCTTGAAATATACTTTTAAGAAATATATATTAATAAAAAAAAGTTTTTCTTGGCATCATTTTTAGCATTAAACTTTTATTTCAATAATTCTTTATTTTGAAGAAACAATCATGATATTGAAATGCGTCAAGTCATCCTATATTTAATGAAAAGCGTTCGTAAAAAAATATAATAAAATAACGGAACACAACTATTGATGAAAAGTTTAATTGAAAATCTATTTACCCTCGAGTCAAATAAATGCCAATCAAGTAGATTTAATTTTGAGATGAATTGATAATAATAACATTGATTGCGAATTGAAGAACATTTTATTATACATTACAATGAAAGCAGTTATATTAAAGCGTTTTAAAACATACAGAATTGAAAGTGGTAAAATTCAAAAGTTCATTATATTTCAAATATAATGCATACTTTAAAACACATTGCTTGTATTAAAAATCGACTATAAATTCATTCATATTGTTAAGAAATAATGTGTTTTATCTGTTTATGAATAACGATGTCATTTTAAAGAAAGCATAAATATTATTATTTATTTAAAATTTATGAGGTTGCAAATAAATTATTATTCTGATTAAAATTTGATTCATATTATTTTAAGTCAGATTTGTACTTTTTTTCATGTTCTAATTCTAATAATTCTTCAAATTATAATAATAATTGCAAATTTTTGTATGATTGTTTTCTATATTATTTTAAGATATAATATATATTTCGTAATTAAATTTTAAAAACAATTTTTTATTTTAAATTAATGAAATCAAAGGAAATTTATATTTTTTTTTATTTGAGTTTTTCTGGAATTGTCTGGGGGAGAGTACGTTGGATTTTTGAAATGATGTTGCTCGATTCTAAGCTCGACAATCAATGCATAACCGAAACTTTCCATATATATATGAGTAGTGGTAACCTAAAATATTAAGGTAAAATGCTTTTCAGTTGTGTGTTCTGAGAAGGGTGTGGTACTTCTAAAAAATATCATTCTTGGTAACGTTCGCTCAGCTCATCAGCCCTTTGGTGTGGTAACGTGAAAAAAGGTGAAAACTATGCAGAAATACTAAAATCCTTTGAAACTCCACCTAACAAATGTATTCATAATATTTTAACATATACAATATACCTCAAATCAAACAAATATTAAAAAATATTTACGTTCTTGCCAAATTTGAGTACACTTTCATGGCGAATACAATGCAACTCAAATCAAACAATTATGAAAAATAATTCAAACCCTATTTGGGTACACTTTTATGACGTAAGGTTTTTAATGTTGTGGCATAAAAGAAACACGTGTGCCGTTCTTATCATTTTAGGAATAACCATTTTATCATGAGACTACAAAAGTAATCAACGTTTCTTGCGGGAGAACTTTACCGTGCTTTGATCCCCCACTAAAGCATTACTTACACGAGGCATGTTCTGAAGCTTCCGTTCGCCGACACAGGGTTTTAGGACTCTTCATTTATTTCTAAGCCTGAAGAGCAAGCTATCGACTGTCAGGTCTTGCCATGTAGCAATTAGAGTTGGATCATTTGAGTCTCTAATTACGAAGGCGAACATCTTATACTTCGACTTTCCAGGTCGACTAATTTCCAGGGATTACGTGTTTTCTGTAACCCCCGAAGGAAGAGATTGACGGTAAAGATTTACCGAGATTCGTGTAGGGAAAGTGGAAATTGATTTTCTCACTTTTGAAAATAATTTTCATTTCACCGTAATCCAGTAGAGGGAAAAAATATTATGTATGAAGGATTTAAATCTGACGTTTTTTGAACTTGAAGGAAAAAAAATAGTTGTTTGGAGGCTTAAGAGGAAAAAAATATGCGCTAGAACTTAATTTAAACACTTTTCTTCACAAAATAATTTTTTTTGTTTATCCAAGGAATGCACGAAAAATTATTTTTAAATTTCCCCAAAAAAATTATATTTTCCTTGTTATGAAATGTTATAAAATGCAACATCGCCTTTAAAAAACTTTCAAAAGCTTTTTCTTATAAAATGGTTTCCAAAATCCTTAAGTAAAGAAGATTGCTTTGAATTTTTGTCGAAATTAAATTCAGTAAAAATAATCATGCAGTACTTAAGTGCATTATAAGTATATAATAAAGCATATAGTTCATTGACTGATTATAT
The DNA here is from genome assembly GCA_021605075.1 of Caerostris darwini. Lineage (NCBI taxonomy): Eukaryota > Metazoa > Arthropoda > Arachnida > Araneae > Araneidae > Caerostris > Caerostris darwini. The sequence continues at coordinate 142,270 of BPLQ01000804.1, read as the reverse complement.
ATTTCTTTAGAGGCTGAATTGTAGTACATATTTCAGAAAATATTGTGTTGTAAAACATGATTTGTTTACTTTCATTTGTAAAAGATTAAAATTTAATAATTAATGTATGTGTCTCAACAATTAAAATTAATTTTACAGTTTATTCAGTTAAATTTAAGAGAAAATAAAATTTAATTTATTTGTATTTAATGATAATTTCAAATATATTATATTTTTATGTTTATTCATTTAAATTCAACTTCAATTTTTTTTGTTTAATAAATAAAAAAAAAAAAAAAAAGAAGATGACATTTCTTCCCTAAAATTAAGATAATCATCACATTGACAAGAAAAATATGTACTTTCATTTTGATCAAAATACTTATTAATACTTAAATAATATTTATAATAGTATACCGAAAAACAAATTCTAGTATTCCAGCTAATAAATACTTAAGAGTACTTAAATAGTAGGAACTAATAATTTTTAAGTTTTCTTTTATTCCAATTTGTGTGCTAAATAATTGTAAAAAATATAGTAAATGAAATAATAAAAAAAAGAGTTAAACTTTTTTCATTTAATATAAAACTGTTATTATTGTTTATCAAAATGGAATTTTTAAGAAATGAAATTAATGATGAGTCATTCATTAAAGTTCATCATGAGTCATTCATTAAATTCATTTATTAAAGTATCATTACCCATAGTTTGGAAACCCTTAGAAATTAGGCTTAATATTGAAAACAAAAAAATAGCAAGTCAATTTTAAGTTATATATTAAACATTTTAAGTATAAAAAATATAGTATACAATTTTCGAAAATTTAATAATTCATTTAACTTATTTTAATTTTTACTTTTTCAAATTGTTGTAATAAATACTAATATATAAGCTTTAAAATGAAGTGAATTTCAAAGAAACGCATATTTTGGTTTAATAATATGTGCGTAATGAAAATTTCTAAAATGCATTACCAACATGATTTTATAGAGCAATAAATGTATTTTTATTTGAGAAAACAATTTACAAAATATATAAAAGTAACTGTATATGCATTTACTACGTTTTTTTAAAGAAACATTTACTTTACTCCCCATTTAAAATGTTAGCTTAAATATTGTACACGAAACGCTGTTTGATTGACAGTGAATACTATATTTAAATACTATGTACATTATATAAACACTACACTACATACATGTTGATATATACACTACATACACGATATGTAACACTACAGTACATATATGATATGTCACACTTCACTACATACATATTAAATACACTACACTAAATACATACTGCATACATTACTATGTACTTTACATTACACAATTTCTCTTTAAAATGTATTTTATGGCAAAGCCTTTCGATTTAACCAAGTAGATTTGTAAGTTAAATAAAAATTAATATTAATTCTAAGCTATATAATATTTTTAATACTAAAAAGATTCAAAACACTTTTTATATCATATTATTATCATAATTATGTATCATTATTTCAATTACAAGAAATTTGCATTTTTTAGTTTGATCAAAATACTTATTAGTACATAAATATATATAGAGAGAGACACATAGTAAGAATTAATTACTTTTTATAATCAATTATTATCTTATGAAAAATAGCCATTTACGTTGACGTAAAGTCCAATATAATAAGTATCAATCAGAAAAATATAAAATTTGTATCAAAATACCTTTTTGTAATAACTAAAATTAAAATGACCGTACTATATATATAGTAAATATATGAATCTAAATAAGTGATGGTGAAACATATAACGTGATCTATTAAGAAATAAAAAAAATGCATTCACATGTTTTATTTGTTTCTCATATTTCACACGCATTACTTCCTGAATTTATGAACCAGACGAGCCATAATTTATTTCCACACACACAAAAAAAAAAAAAAACTCACGAAGTCAAAGAAAGCAATCAGCAATTTAACTCCAGGCTGAATGATTTTCTTCTCCCCGCTTACATATCCTTATCTGAAAAAGGAGTAAAAAAATACAACCAAGTTTTATACACTATTCTAAACCGATATGCCCAAAGGAAGAATTAAGTAGATCATTCACATTCAAGATAAAAAAAAAAAATCGGAAGTGAAGGAAGAAAAAAAAAGTTTAAAATTTCGATTGCACTTTTTCCATCGAAATTCCATCTCCGTCCATCGCTTTATCTTGCTTCATCATCGTTTTTTTTTTTCTCCATCCCCAACTTTTCTTCTTTTTTTTTTTTTTTTTTCATCCAAGACATATCGTGCGAAACTCAATTTTCTAGAACAGGCATATGTTAAGGAGAAACACCCCCTAGGGACCTACTTCACCTAGACGTCACGGTCACGATGTGTAGATTTCTTAACTGTACTACTTTTATCGGAGTGAGATCCATTTTCTGGAAAATCTTTTGAGTTGCTATTGATAAGAAAAATCTATCCATTGTTGTTGGAGGTCTATTTCATTCCGAAGGGAAATTTTTATAATGTCCCTTCTTTATAATGACTCAGATTTTTCAGATTTAGGAAAGGCTGTTTATTCGGGGAAATTTATAGTTTACGCGGTCATTTTAGATCCTGTTGTTCTTTATATTTCAATAGTTTTATCAAATTTTATTCCTTGACATAGTTTTAGATAATTTAAAAATTTTTTGGCCTTGCTTTAATTGATTGCTATTATGTAAATGAAATATTATGTATTTTTATTTGAGAAAACAATTTACAACATATATATAAGTAGTTTTATAAGTATTTACTATGTTTTTTTAAGTTTTAACGTTTGACGTTTTTTAAGATTTTATGTTACGCCCCTTTTAAATTTTCAGCCTAAACATTGTATAAAAGATGCTGTTTGTCAGTGCATACTATATGCAAATACTATGTATACTTTGTAAACACTACACTACATACTTACTATGCAACATTACACTACATTACTGTGTAATACTACACTACATACCATACTATTTAACACTCTACTACATACATACACTAAAATTCATACATACTATATAACACTACACTACATACTTACAACATACACAACTATGTACACTATGTAAAATCCACTTTACTCTTTAAATTTTTAAAATGCCTTTAATGGCGAAGACTGGTTATTAAACCAAGTAGAAATTTCGGTAAAAATTACTATTTATTCTAAACAATATATTAATTTTAACACTAATAAAGATTTGAAACACTTTTTACATTATTATCATAATTGTTTTAATAAAATAATCATTTACGTAAATTTCAAAATAATAAAATAAACTTCAAAATACACAATTACATTAAATAATATTACATTAATCAACAAAACTAAAGTATCAGTCAGAAAACTATAAAATTTGTTTCAAAGTGCTGTGTTGTAATAATTAAAATTAAAATGATATAAATCATGAATATATAATAAATATATGAATCAAAATAACTGATGTTGAAATATATAAAATGAACTAATAAGAAATAAAAATAAATTGCATTCACATATTTTATTTGTTTCTAATATTTCACACGCATTACTTCCTGAATTTATGAACCAGACGAACCATAATTTATTTCCACAAAAAGTGAAAAAAATCTTAACTAAGTCAAAGAAAGCAATCAGCAATTTAACTCCAGGCTGAATGATTTTCTTCTCCCCGCTTACATATCCTTATCTGAAAAAGCAGAAAAAAATATAACCAAGTTTTATACACTGTTCTAAACCGATATACCCAAAGGAAGAATTAAGTAGATCATTCACATTCAAGATAAAAAAAAAAAAAAATAGGAAGCAAAGGAAGAAAAAAAAAGTTTAAAATTTCGATTGCACTTTTCCCATCGAAATTCCATCTCCGTTCATCGCTTTATCTTGCTTCATCATCGTTTTTTTCCACCCCCAACTTTTCTTCCTTTTTTTTTTTCATCCAAGGCATATCATGCGAAAGTCAATTTTCTAGAACAGGCATATGTTAAGGAGAAACACCCCCTAGGGACCTACTTCACCTAGACGTCACGGGCACGATGTGTAGATTTCTTAACTGTACTACTTTTATCGGAGTGAGATCCGTTTTCTGGAAAATCTTTTGAGTTGCTATTGATAAGAAAAATCTATCCATTGTTGTGGAGGGTCTATTTCATTCCGAAGAGAAATTTTTATAATGCCATTTTTGTAATGAGTCAGACTTTTCAGGTTTAGGAAAGACTGTTCATCCTTTTAAAATAATGTAATAATTCAATGGATTCGTCTATCGAATGATGTAATAATCGAATCCTCGAATGAGTTTATAGTTTATATGGTCCCTTTTAAATTCTGTTTTTAATGTTTTAATAGTTTTGCCAAATTTCATTGCTTGTCATATCATCATCAAAGTTTTATATAATTTATAAATGTTTACGCTTTGCATAAAGTGATGAAATTTAATAGTCGATTGCTTACTAATTTTTATTTCAGAAACCAATTTTCAAAGTATATAAAAGTAGTTTTATAAGTATTTACGACGTTTTTACGTTTAAACGCTTAACGCATAAAGTGTTTTAAGTTTTTATAAGTTACTCTCCTTTTTAATTTTCAGCCTAAACGTATAAGAGATGTTGTTTGATTGACACAGTATACTATAAGTAAATGCTATGTACATTTTGTAAACACTACACTACATACATACTATGTAACACTACAATACATACATACTATGTAAAACTACATTACATACATACTACAAACATATTATACAACACTACACTGCATAAATACTACATACACTTCTATTTACACGATGTAAATTTCACTTTAAAATTCCTTTGATGGCAAAGCCTAGATATTTAACCTAATTGATTTGTAAGTTAAAATTTAAGTAAAAATTACTATTTATTCTAAACATTATATTTTCAACACTGATGAAGGATTTAAAACACTTTTTTACATTATTAAAATATTTGTTTTATGAAAAATAACCATTTACGCAAAGGTCAACGTGATAAAATATACACCAAAAAATAGAATTACATTAAAAATTTTAAATATTTAATTCAACATACAAAACTAAAGTATCAATCAGAAAAATATAAAATACCGTGTTGTAATAACTAACACAATAACATGTACCATATACATAATGAATAAAATATATGAATAAAACTGATGGTGAAACACATAACGTGAATTATTAAGAAATAAAAATAAATTGCATTCACATATTTTATTTGTTTCTCATATTTCACACGCATTACTTCCTGAATTTATGAGCCAGGCTAACCATAATTTATTTCCGCAAAAAGTAAAAAAAATCTTAACGAAGCCAAAGAAAGCAATCAGCAATTTAACTCCAGGCTGAATGATTTTCTTCTCCCCGTTTACATATCCTTATCTGAAAAAGAAGAAAAAAAATACAACCAAGTCTTATACACTGTTCTAAACCAATATACCCAAAGGAAGAATTAAGTAGATCATTCAAATTCAAGATAAATAAAAAAAAAGAAAGAGGAACTGAAGGAAGGAAAAAAAAAGTTTAAAATTTCGATTGCACTTTTTCCATCGAAATTCCATCTCCGTCCATCGCTTTATCTTGCTTCATCATCGTTTTTTTTTTCATCCCCAACTTTTCTTCTCTTTTTTTTTCATCCAAGGCATATCGTGCGAAACTCAATTTTCTAGAACAGGCATATGTTAAGGAGAAACACCCCCTAGGGACCTACTTCACCTAGACGTCACGGTCACGATGTGTAGATTTCTTAACTGTACTGCTTTTATCGGATTGAGATCCGTTTTCTGGAAAATCTTTTGAGTTGCTATTGATAAGAAAAATCTATCCATTGTTGTTGAGGTCTATTTCATTCCGAAGAGAAATTTTTATAATGTCCCTTCTTTATAATGATTGAGACTTTTCAGATTTAGAAAATACTGTTTATCCTTTAAAAATAATGTAATAATTCGATTAATTTTATAGTTTATACAGTCCCTTTAAATTATGTTGTTATTTATATTTTAGTAGTTTTGCCAAATTTCATTGTTGTCCCAGATTTAGATAATTTATATATATTTACGCATAATATAAATTGAAGGTATTTAGTAATTGATTGCTTATATGTAAATATATATTTTTATTTGAGAAACCAATTTACAAAAAAAATAAAAGTAATTTTGTAAGTATTTACTACGTTTTTTTACGTTTTAACGCTTAACGTTTAATGTTTTTTTTAAGTTGTTAAGTTACTCCCCTTTTAAATTTTCGGCCTAAACATTGTATAAGAGATGTTGTTTGATTGACAGTGTATACTATACGTAAATACAGTGTGCATTTTGTAAACACTACACTACATACATACTATGTAACACTAAACTACATGCATACTATGTAATACTACACGACATACATACTGTGTAATTACACTACATACACTATGTAAATTTCTGTTTAAAATGCCTTTTACGGCGAAGCCCGGCGATTTAATCAAATTAATTTGTAAGTTGAAATTTAAATAAAAATTATTATTTATTCTAAACAATATATATATTGTCAACACTGATGAAGATTCGAAACACTTTTCATATTATTATCATAAGTGTTTTATGAAAAATAATCATTTACGTAAAGTTCAAAATAATAAAATATACACCAACAAACAGTATCATATTAAAAATATGACATTAACTAACAAAAGTAAAGTATCAATTAGAAAAAATATTAAATATGTATCAAAATACCTTATTGTAATAACTCAAATGAAAATGACCTGTACTATATATATAATAAATATATGAATCAACATAAGTGATGGTGAAACATATAACCTGAATTATTAAAGAATAAAAATAAATTGCATTCACATATTTTATTTGTTTCTCATATTTCACAAGCATTATTTCCTGAATTTATGAGCCAGGCTAACCATAATTTATTTCCGCAAAAAGTAAAAAAAATCTTAACGAAGCCAAAGAAAGCAATCAGCAATTTAACTCCAGGCTGAATGATTTTCTTCTCCCCGCTTACATATCCTTATTTGAAAAAGGAGTAAAAAAATACAACCAAGTCTTATACACTGTTCTAAACCAATATACCCAAAGGAAGAATTAAGTAGATCATTCAAATTCAAGATAAATAAAAAAAAAGAAAGAGGAACTGAAGGAAGGAAAAAAAAAGTTTAAAATTTCGATTGCACTTTTTCCATCGAAATTCCATCTCCGTCCATCGCTTTATCTTGCTTGATCATCTTTTTTTTTCCATCCCCAACTTTTCTTCTTTTTTATTCATCCAAGGCATATCGTGCGAAACTCAATTTTCTAGAACAGGCATATGTTAAGGAGAAACACCCCCTAGGGACCTACTTCACCTAGACGTCACGGTCACGATGTGTAGATTTCTTAACTTTACTGCTTTTATCGGATTGAGATCCGTTTTCTGGAAAATCTTTTGAGTTGCTATTGATAAGAAAAATCTATCCATTGTTGGTGAGGGTCTATTTCATTCCGAAGAGAAATTTTTATAATGTCCCTTCTTTATAATGACTCAGATTTTTCAGATTTAGGAAAGGCTGTTTATTCGGGGAAATTTATAGTTTACGCGGTCATTTTAGATTCTGTTGTTCTTTATATTTCAATAGTTTTATCAAATTTTATTCCTTGACATAGTTTTAGATAATTTAAAAATGTTTTGGCCTTGCATAAATTGATTGCTATTATGTAAATGAAATATTATGTATTTTTATTTGAGAAAACAATTAAAGTAATTTTATAAGTATTTACTACGTTTTTTTAAGTTTTAACGTTTGACGTTTTTTAAGATTTTATGTTACGCCCCTTTTAAATTTTCAGCCTAAACATTGTATAAAAGATGCTGTTTGTCAGTGCATACTATATGCAAATACTATGTACACTTTGTAAACACTACACTACATACTTACTATGCAACACCACACTACATTACTGTGTAATACTACACTACATACATACTATTTAACACTCTACTACATACATACACTAAAATTCATGCATACTATATAACACTACACTACATACTTACAACATACTTACAACATACACAACTATGTACACTATGCAAAATCCACTTTACTCTATAAATTTTTAAAATGCCTTTAATGGCGAAGACTGGTTATTAAACCAAGTAGAAATTTAGGTAAAAATTACTATTTATTCTAAACAATATATTATTTTTAACACTAATAATGATTCGAAACACTTTTTACACTATTTTCATAATTGTTTTAATAAAATAATCATTTATGTAAATTTCAAAATAATAAAATAAACTTCAAAATACACAATTACATTAAATAATATTACATTAATCAACAAAACTAAAGTATCAGTCAGAAAACTAAAAAATTTGTTTCAAAGTGCTGTGTTGTAATAATTAAAATTAAAATGATATAAATCATGCATATATAACAAATATATGAATCAAAACAACTGATGTTGAAACATATAAATTGAACGATTAAGAAATAAAAATAAATTGCATTCATATGTTTTATTTGTTTCTAATATTTCACACGCATTAATTCCTGAATTTATGAACCAGACGAACCATAATTTATTTCCACAAAAAGTGAAAAAATCTTAACTAAGTCAAAGAAAGAAATCAGCAATTTAACTCCAGGCTGAATGATTTTCTACTCCCCGCTTACATATCCTTATCTGAAAAAGCAGAAAAAAAAATATAACCAAGTTTTATACACTGTTCTAAACCGATATACCCAAAGGAAGAATTAAGTAGATCATTCACATTCAAGATAAAAAAAAAAAAAAAAAGGAAATGAAGGAAGGAAAAAAAAAAGTTTAAAATTTCGATTGCACTTTTTCCATCGAAATTCCATCTCCGTTCATTGCTTTATCTTGCTTCATCATCGTTTTTTTTCCACCCCAACTTTTCTTCTTTTTTTTTTTGTCATCCAAGGCATATCGTGCGAAACTCAATTTTCTAAAACAGGCATATGTTAAGGAGAAACAACCCCTAGGGACCTACTTCACCTAGACGTCACGGTCAAGATGTGTAGATTTCTTAACTGTACTACTTTTATCTGAGGGAGATCCCATTTTCTGGAAAATCTTTTGAGTCGCTATTGATGTCCATTGTTGTGGAGGGTCTATTTCATTACGAAGAGCAATTCTTATAATGTTCCTTTTATAATGACCCAGACTTTTCATATTTAGTAACGGATGTTTATCCTTTAAAAATAATGTAATAATTAGACGAAGTTTACAGTTTATAAGGTCCCTTTAAATTCTGTTGTTCTTTATATTTTAATAGTTTTACCGAATTCCATTGCATGTCGCAGATTTAGATACTTTATGTATACACTGAAGTGACAAAAGTCATGGGATACCTCTTAATATCGTGTCGGCCCTCCTTTCGCCCGGCGAAGTGCAGCAACTCGACGTGGCATGGACTCAACAAGTCGTTGGAAGTCTTCTGCAGGAATATTGAGCCATGCTGTCTCGATAGACGTCCATAATTGTGAAAGCGTTGATGGTGCAGGATTTTGGGCACGAACAGACCTCTCGATGATGTCCCATAAATGCTCGATGGGATTCATGTCGGGCGATCTAAGTGGCCAGATCATTCGTTGGAATTGTCCAGAATGTTCTTCAAACCAATCGCGAACAGTTGTGGCCCGGTGACATGGCGCATTGTCATCCATAAAAATCCCATCGTTGTTTGGGTACATGAAGTCCATGAATGGCTGCAAGTGATCTCCAAGTAGCTGAACATAAGCATTTCCAGTCAATGTTCGGTCCAGTCGCACCAGAGGACCAAGTCCATGCCATGAAAAAACAGCCCACACCATTACGGAGCCACCACCATCTTGAAAAGTGCATTGCTGACAGTTTGGGTCCATGGTTTCGTGGGGTCTGCGCCACATTCGAACCCTACCATCAGCGCTTACCAACAGAAATCGTGACTCATCGTACCAGGCCACGGTTGTCCATTCATCTAGGGATCAACCGATATCCTCATGTGCCCACGAGAGTCGCCGCAAGCGATGTCGTTCTGTCATTAAAGGCATTCGAATCGGTCTTCTGCTGGAATAACCCAAGAAAGCCAAATTTCTCCGCACAGTTCTAACAGACAAGTCCCTAGTACGTCCCACATTGATTTCTGCTGTTATTTGACGCAGTGTTGCTTGTCTGTTAGAATTTACGACTCTTTGCAAACGTCGCCGGTCTCGGTCGTTAAGTGCAGGCGGTCGACCACTGCGCTGTCCATAGTGGGATGTTATGCCTGAAATTTCATACTCTCGGCACACTTTTGACACAGTGGATCTGGGAATGTTGAATTCCCTAACGATTTCCGAAATGGCATGACCCATGCGTCTATCTCCAATTAACATTCCGCGTTCAAAGTCTGTTAATTCCCGTCGTGCGGTCATCATCACGTCAAAACCTCTTCACATGAATAACTTGAACAGCAATGGAAGCTCTGCGAAAGCACTGCGCATTTATACCTGTTCTAAGCGATGCTATTGCCATCTGAAAATTTGCATATTGCTATCCCATGACTTTTGACACTTCAGTGTATTTACTCCTTGAATAAATTGAAGGAGTTTAATAGTTGATTGTATATATGTTAGTCTAATTTTTATATACTATACCTAACTATTTAAATATAATAAATATTCATACTTATATATTATCTAATGATTTACTCAGATTTTAAAACAAATTTTTCTAATTTTAGGTCTCTATTAGAAAATGAACTATTGCCGACGACACGTTTTTACTATAGATTCAGATAACTTCTAAATATTTACGCCTTACATAAACTGAAGGATTTTAATAAATGATTGCTTATATGTCAGTCTAATTTTTTTATAATATACCTAACAATTTACCTGTAATACATATTAAGTATTATTTATTTATTATCTAATGATTCGCTAATCCGATTTTAGAACATAGTTTCCTCATATCAGGTCTCTATTGGAAAAAGAACAATTGCCGACTTCACTTTTTTACTATAGATTTAGATAATTTATATATATTTATGCCTCTTGCATAAATTGAAGGAATTTTATAAATAACTGATTATATGTTAATCTAATTTTTATATGATAAAACTAACCATTTAAATATAATAAATATAAACATTTATATGTTACCTAATGATTCGTTAATCAGATTTTAAAACATAGTTTTCTCATATCAAGTCTCTGTTGGGAAAATAATTATTGCAGACAACACATTTTTACCATATATTTAGATAATTTATATATATTTATGTCTGGCATAAATTGAAGGAATTTAATAAATAACTGCTTATATGTTAGTCTAATTTTTATGGAATAAGCCTTACCATTTATATTATCTAATGATTCGCTAATCGGATTTCAATATGTATTTTTTTCTAACATCAGGTTTCACTGGAAAGACTATTGCCGATTACTGCTTTTTACTTTTTAAATCACATACCCACCAAGCAATTAAAAAGATGAAAGCAATTATTTTTATTTCATCCTATAAGACCAAGCTTGGGGGAAGGCAAAAATAAAGGAAAATTTTTATAGAATTTTCTTACAAGTATATGATTGTATTTCAATAACTTTCGGGAAAGAACAATAATCAACAGAATCATCTATTAAGGTTTAGTATAAAAAAAAACATATATTTAAACATTTGATTAAACGAAATCCAAACTGTTACGGAAGCAAATCTAATAATGGCCATATTCTCTTAAAGTTGTCTTTCATTTTTCACTTTACCATAATGCAAATAATTAAACTTATAAATAAAGTATCCGCACGTAATGACTAAAAATGTGTGAACTACTCCCAATTATTTTCAAAATTTCTATTTTCTTAAATAGAACAACTCCTAAATATCCTTCCATGTCTGATGAAGTAAAAAAAAAAAACTAAAACTAAAATATATTAACTAAATAACTAAAATATAAACTAAATATAAATTTTGGTGGAAAGTATAAAACAGCAAATTTTGTCACGTCAAACATGTCACGTCAAAAACGTCTTCTTACTGTAAATTTTGGTTTGGTTTGGTATGTTATTATATTTATATCATATACAACATGTAATAAACAAGAAAAGTTCGTTCAAGAGTTCAAAATAAATTCACTTATTACAGCAAATAATAATTCATTTCCTAATTTGGATTATTAAATCATTGCAGGCAACTTTATAACTAAAATTTGGTACTTTATATTCAAGTTATTTTTTTATTTAATATTAAAATAATTTTATTTTATTTTCTGAATAAATTATACTAATGAAGCATATTTATGCTGTCAAATTTTGAATTATGAATATTTAAAACTTGAACAATATTTATTTATAGTTAGTATATTTATTATTACTAAATAAACTTATATTATTATATTTACTAAATTTATAATATTTATGTATGTTATTAAGAATATTTACTAACTTAATTCTTTTTTACATTAGTGAAATCAAAAATAGGGTTGAATTTTTTATACATAAGCAATAATATAAATATATTCTTGTATGTTAAATATAAACAATAATATAATGAGAAAATCATTATAATTTTCGACTGCTTACTAAAATTTAACAAATATTTGTTAATTTAATTATTCATTAATTTTACATGTACTTTCATTTCTTACACAAATATATATATATATATATTATTTAATCAATGCTAGCAGATTTTAACATTTTAGTCTTCCATTGGAATTAAAGACGACAAATGTTTGTATTATATTTATTTTTGAAATGCATTAGATAATTAAATTTTGTAGGAGATTCAAAAGTGCAATCATTTCAAGAACTTTTAAATGTATATTTCTGATTCTCTGAATTTAAAAGCAGAAAAATTCCAGTTTCTAGAATTACCTTTTATTTTTTGATTATGGATTATTTTCACCAATCATTGAAAGCATCTTACATTTTTATAAATATTTAGTTTTTTCTTTAACTCCCGTTATTTAATGTTTACTTAAAATTTGCTTTTAAGTGATTGCATTTTTGTATCTTCTAAGCAATCTATAAAATATGTTTTATCAGCCCTCATACTTATTTGAAATGTATCGTTATCGTCCTTATGCCCATGATAGATTAATTAGGTTAACATGTTTGCTTAAATGTACAAACAAAAATATTATTTTAAATATAAATAATAAAATTTTATTAGTTTTTAATAATAATATTTTATCTGAAATTTTATTATTGAGCTTTCGTAATATGAAAATAAATAAAATGTTGTTGTAACATATGGCTTTATTGGAAATCAATCCATTACAATAAGGATCACGCGCAAAAGGAACAAGGAACAAAGCAAACGTACAACAAGACAGCAATCGACAGTAAGTCGGTCTCACACACACAAAAAGTTACAGGGGGATAGAGTAAATAGTGGGGATAGACACTTTATTTTAGTTCATGAAGCCCCTGGCCACCCAATATAACTGCAAGACTTCTCCTTAGATAGTCTCCCTATTCAGTCCTGGACGTTTCAAAAGATGTTCTGAATTCATTGTACCGGCTCTACATATTGGGCAAAGTGTTCGTGGCGAAGACACGAAGACGTTCAGCAAGGCTAAATGTAAAATATGTTAAAATTGTTAAATGTCCTAGTAGGAAAATTGTTGCTTTTCAATGAAATAGATTAATTGCATTTTTATAGATTAATGAATATACTGTTATGATAGCAAAGCATATATCTTGTTTGTTCCACATTCTTCTTCTTCAATAGCGCGATAGCCACGTAGTGGGCAATATCCTTCCTCTACAATACGAAACGTGATATTTTTTTTTTTTTACGGCGTAGGTTTGTCAGCCCTACATCCAAAGTTCTACAGTCTTATTAAACCAGGACCTAGGGTTTAAAGTGTATTCCGAATTACTACAAGCTTCCTTGGCAACACCAGGACTCTAATCACGTGGTACCGAGTTCCAGAGCTCTAGTCACTCAATCATCAGGTATTTCTGATTATCATTGGTTTCCATAAAATGAAAAAATAAAACAAAAATTGTAATAACAATGCAAAAATAATCAGTCTTTCATAAAATAATGTTTTTTTTTTTTTTTTTAAAAGTAATTTTTCAGGAGGAGTTGTTATTATTTAACATCATTGAACAGGATGCCGAAAAAAAGATTTTTAAAGTGTCTTAAAGTTAACACATTTTATTTGATAGTGAAGTTTTCATATAGTCATTTTTAGAAGTGAGAATTCAGGATAATTTTTCTGAAAAATTACTATAGCATTAAATTTGGCGAATAAAAGCATGACAGTGTCAATTCAAATAAGGTTGTACCAAAATTAATGTTAACCATTCTGTAATTCATACACTGTGGAATGCACTTTTAAGAAGATAATCAATTCTTGGAAAAAAGCATGAGGCATACCTAGAGTCACAAAAATTGCAAATGATCGCTAATTGCAAAGGAAGAAATGAATTGTTACACCATTCCATTTCATATCTTTTTAAGCAGCAACCATTGAACAACTGGTATCAGGATCAATTATGTGTAGAAGATTTAAAAAAGGAAGGTTTTATTTAACACGTTTAATATTTTGTATATCCCTCACACATTGTCATTAAAATTAAAAATAAAATTCAACAATCACACATGTTAAATGAAGTTCAGTCAATGGAAGTATGTTCACTTAACTGATAAGTCCATATTTGCTTGCGATATGATTCAAGTAGAAGGCCTTTCCAGCGGTACCTAGAATAGGCATAGGAAAGTAAAGGGAATGGCTTAAATGAAAGGAAAGGCTTATCTCAGGCATATCGATGAAAGATATTCCTTTGGGGGTTCAAATTTCTGTATGGTCAGATAGTTCTTTGGATAGCCAAACTAATATGTGTATTTCCCAAGAGGTACTGTTACTGCTCATTTATATAAACATGACATTTTTATACAATATTTCCTTTGCAATATATATAATATTCGTAAATTCTGTTGATGATTCCTTTATCCATCAAAATGAAAATGCTACAACTATTTAGTTATATTGATGAAGAATTACTTTCTTATTACTATTTTGTATATAGTTTGGCATGTTCTCTTAATAATATTTTCTAAGAAGAAGCATTCATATTCTTTCAACTCCTCCTGCAACTATTTGAAATCTTCAAATCTTCTGTGAAATTTGTGTACCAAAGCCTATTGATACAACAATAGGCTTTGCTGACAACTGAGTAAATGAAAAATTTTCAGCATGCAACATCACTACCATGCCTTTGCAGCTGTTAGAGTTGATTATACTTCATATTGGAACATCACATGTTGAATTCAAATATTACGGTTTTTATTATGTTTCCGGTTCGTGCATTTTTAAGACAGAAAATTAGATTTTTTTTTGCGTCTGATTTATGAATTCCTTTTTGATATATACTTTTCTAAATGTCATTAAATTATAGTGAATATAAATTTTACAATCACAATTTTTATTATTTTTTGGAAACCAGGATAATTTTGCTCAGATAGGAAACGTTGACATAAATATATAAGTACACTTAGTCCTTCTTTTTTATTACATCATTATTTGCTTAAGCATTTATTAACTAATCGTGTATAAACTTACACTGATTTATATAGTACTCAATGAATAATAATATGTAGATTACATATGAAACTTACTTTATTTTCATAGAAATTTTAACTAAGCGAGCTATGTAGCTTCATACTGAGATATCAGTAAAACGATTACATTCTAGAGAGTGCAACCAAAATTAGCATTTTCAGTACTGAAATGTAGAAGATGTCTATTGATAATATAAACGAAAGAAAAATTAAAGAAGTAATTGTTAAAAAACAAGCAAATTTAAAAAAAAATATATAGACGTCTAATTATTTATTACAAGGAAGCATTTCGACCACTGGAATACATTGCATAAAACTCCAATGGATTTCTTCCTCTGTGTAACGTTAAATATTTCTTTAAACGGAATAATGTTCTAAGTCAGCTGAATCATGCATCAGTATTTCATATGCATATTTTAGTGTTATTTCTCTATGCTTAAGAATATGTCTGCAAAGATTTTTTCATGAATACAAATTTGTATCGTGGTTATGGTGAACTCTTTGATGACGTCAATATTAATTTGGCATCACTATACACACACAATATTAGGTTTGCCTATACTGTACATAAATAAATATTATTTGTTTTCACTCATTATTTGTTTTTACTATCTCATCTCATCGTATTTATTATATATATTATATGTATCTTTCTTACATTGTGTGTTCATTGCGAACACGGAATAAAATGGTATACTAAAATACGCATAAATATTATACAACATGAGGCATGTAAATTTCGGATATTTTTGATATTCACAATATATGACAACTTATCTCATGTGTAAATATTTAATAAATCATGAGGTTCTTGACGTATTTAGGTATCACAAAATTCTTTTTAATATAAAAATGTTCAACTAACAAAAAAATGTATCCATATCAAATCTGTTCTTGTTGTATTCGCTGCTTTCAGAAACGAGAAGAGTCAATGGCGATTTTGGAAACATGTGTAACTTATTTGCATCTATACTAAGAGTACTTTGCTGTAATTTTTTAATGATGTCACAATACAGTCAAATTGGGGATATTTACGCCTGAGAGTTCATCGATGAATGAAATAAAAAATATTGTATCATGATAAATAATTAATGCAAAGCTGTTCTACAACTAAATAATTCAAAATATGCATTAACGCATTTGCAATAAGATTGTAATTTAATTAAAGCTTTTTAAATTAAACTTTAACCATTATAGATTATAAAGTAAAACGCTTTATTAAATAATGATCTTGTTAAGTAAATGGCTTTGCATAACACCAATTATTAAAAATTCTGTAATCATTGATGAATTTCATCGATAAATGCATAGAAATTTCAATTTATATTGAAGTTTTGTCAAATAAAAAAAAACTGTAGATGTTTAACAAATTTGAATAAAAGCGTTTTCAGTCGAGATAAACTTAAATTCAGATTTAAAAAGGTTCATCCTGCCAACCGCCATTTCCAACAACAACATTTCCCTCAAAGTCTCAAAACAGATAAATAATTAAGTAATTAGTACCAAAATTCAACATTTTCGCAGTCTGTAATTTCATATTTTGTGCACTGTAGTGTGATATTGCAAAAGAATTATAGTTTAATTAAAGATTTTTAAAAGAAATTGTAATCATTATCGATTATAAATTGATATTTCTATCCATTTATTGATGAAATCCATCAATGATTACAGAATTAACTTATATTTCTTAGTAATTGGTTTTTTAAGTAAACTCTTTTAGTAAACAATATCATTAATTTTAATAAAGAGGGTTATATATTGGTTATATTATTATATTGGCTAACAATTTATTTACCAATTACTAAAAAAGATAAGTTAATTCTGTAATCATTGATGGATTTCATCGATAAATGCATAGAAATATATATTGACGTTTTTTCACATAAAAATTGCTGATGTTAAACAAATTTGAATAAAATCGTTATAAGCAATCGAGACAAACTTAAAATAAGAAAAAAAAAAAAAAAGTTCATCCTGCCAACCGCCACTTCCAACAGCAACATTTCCCTCCAAGTCTCAAAACAGGTAAGTAATTAGTAGCAAAATGCAATGTTTCACCACTTAGCATTCATTTTCGCAGCCAGTATCTTCATATTCTGTGCACTGTAGTGTGAAATTGCGGGCTGCATGCATATTTATACCTTAATTATTTGCCGTAATTAATGCACTCTTCAAAAATTTCATTTGAAGCAGCGTAGCTCTTTAGTGCCAGTTATTACACTTCTTATTGGTCTTCAGAAAAGCAGTCACTTTGAATATAAGATTAATTTAAACTGTATATCTTGAACTAGCTTAACAGCTGTTCAAATTAGCGCAGTTCGAGCGATCTAATTCCGCCCAAAAGAGCTTGATTTTCCAACATTTTATTCTGAATATGTTATGAAGAAAATAATGGTATACAAATCGAAAGAAGAAATATTCATGTTCACTATACAAATGTTTTTCTAAATGTAATTTGTTTCGTTTTACTATTTATGTCTCATTTCTTTCTTTCTTTTTTTTTTCTATTCGAAAAGCATTTTCTGGTAGGCAATGCATGTCATCTTATTACATATTTGTTGTTCTTTTATTGAAATAAAAATAAAGTAATGTAGAAGGATATTATTATTTTATTTATTTATTTTTTTGCTTTGATCAATATAAATTTTGTGAAAAATTTTTGACATAGAACATTGTATTACAAGAAGCAACATTGTTGTTTTCTAATCGTTAAGAAACAAAATGTATCAATAAGACTAATAGAAGATGAAAGATTTCATTATTATTACTATTATTATGACATTGAATAGTACATTATATATAATAAAATGTAGATAGCTTGAATTGTTTTGTTTTTCAAGATATAATCAAGGCTTAATCACGATGACTGCATTTTTGAATAGTCCTTCTCAAAAAAGAGAAATACAACAGAAATTTCAGAAATCAATAAGGTATTATAGATGTTGCTTATTTATTTAATAAGTATTAGTTTTTATTCATGAATAAATAAATCAATAACCTAAAGATATGCATGTGGCAAGTCCGTATGTACTTATCGTTATCCAAAATGCTGACGAGAGAAAAGTAGAATCGTCAAGGACATGAATAGTCACGAAATGATGATTATTACCATTTTATTAACATTGAAGCTTCTAGCCTTTGTATCCAATTTGAAGAAAGAAGCTAGCCATACATCTAAAGTCTGCACATGTTGACTGGCATTTCATACCAGTATGAGTGGCTGTCAAAACAAATAACAAAAACTCTTTAGGTAAGCAGATTATACAGAGTGGGAAACAAAGAATTTCAAACAGTCCACGAAGAGGAATGCTAAGTCAGTGATTATAGAACTGGCAAAAAAATGCATTTTGATGAGAGTATGTGAAAGATTGCAGGATTGGGCAACAATTGAATTCAGAAAATGTACTTAGTAAAATCAGAAAAGGCATAAAAAGAATGAAATACATGAATTATAAATATTACTTTATTATATTATTAATATTACATTATTAGTAGTTAGCTAAAAATCAATATCTTTGAAGCTAATGTATTAATAAATAATTTATTTCAGAGATTATTTAATAATGAAATTTGATTTTGTATTCCTCAGAATTAAATTATATAAGCTGTATATAATAAAAAATTTATATTACAATAAAGTTTATTTGTAAGATTTTTGTGCAAATTTTAATTTAATTATGAAATATTGAATGCAGTTTTAAAGTTGGAGTTTTTCTCATATTAATATTATATAAAGATGTTGATAGCTATTTTTAATTATTATTTCATAAATTTTAATTATCATTAATAATTTCAATAATGGTTAATAATTAATTAGTTATTAATTATTTTTAATTATTGTTTCCTTGTATTTACTTATCAGCAACGAATATTTCAGTAATAAAAACAAGAACATTTGTTTAATAAAAAACATTCCTAAAATTCTAAATGACATTTACTTTCAAAATTGCTTTCACAATTTTTTAGATTATTTTATAAATGATATAATTTAGCAGTACTGCTAAGTTCACTGCATAATTATTTATTATAATATTTTATTAATAAAACAGCATTTTAAAAACTGTCGTTAGTTTTTATATTTTAAATAAAGCCTCATAAGTATAATTTTCTTAAGGCCATTATGATATCATTACATAAAAGCAAGCAAATAGTAGTGTCTTAAAATGTATTTAATAGAACAAACACTACTGGATAAAGTAATAAAAATTATTTTTCGTACTAATCGAGTATGTTTTAAAATAAAATGCAGATAACGTTAAAAAAATGGCAGTTTTAAAAATCACGCTAATTTAAAATTAATTTCCAAGATCAATACTTTTGATGTTTAAAACATGCATGTATTTGTTAAGGTTGAGGAGAGTTTACTTCACATAATGGGAAAGTAATATTTTCAATATCCATACTTATAATACTAAAGCAATCTAAAACTATTGACTTTATCGACGTTATTAAATTTTTATTGACTGTTTGTAGGATTAAAAATACTTATCCTAGAGTGGTTCAACCATCTTTTCGAAAACGCATATTAACTAAAACCCATAATATATTAAATACATTTTTCATGATGGATAGGAAAAACATTACAAAATTGCGTTGAAATAGTTTATGTTTAACATAAAAATTTTTTTCCTGTTTTGCTTTTTGATGCTTCATGATTTTAAAATTAACAATACATTTATTAAAAAAAAACATTTCCTTTATGTTTGTATTTTATTTATTGTTTTTATTATTTGTAAAATTTTAAGGCAAACAAAATTTATTAAATGTTTAATAATGATTCATTATCTTCACTTAGGAAGAAAAAAATATATCCATTTCAAACAGAATTATACACATTTAAATACTTTAATAAAATACTTTTTGATACTTTTCGAAAGTAATATGAAAGTTAAAAATACGATTTAGGTATTTACTGCTTTTCACGTATATTAAATTCTTTAGTTCTAAAATTTCCATTTTCAATAAGCCGATACAGTAAAGGCATTTTAAATCAATTAAAATTTCCATTTGTGTTTATAAAAACATTTGCATTCTTTTTGTAGGGTTTAAAATTTTTAATCCGTTTCATGTGCATTCATAATAGGAATATCCTTAATTTTATGTATTATATGGTTTACGTGGTCTGTAATACTTAGTTTTCAAAGCCAGTTTTATGTAAATAGATAAAATAAACTGAAACACAATTACACTGAAATAGATGAATAAAAATTGAATAATAAAAAAATCTGAAATACAATAAGAATATAAATAATTTTACATTATAAACTAATGTAAAATATTTATATCCTTATGCACACAAAAGCTTATGGGAAAAACACATAAGTTTTGTGAAAAACACAAAAAATATAATTCATATTATATTTTTATATGAATTATATTTTTAAATTTTAAATTATGAATAAATATTTTTAATATTTTTTTTTATTTTATATATGAAACACATATACACTGAAATAGATAAATATAAAATTTGAATAAAAAAACCTGAAATACATTATGAATATAAATTTATATCCTTATGCACCAAAACTCCTATGTGAAAAACGCAAAAAATATAATTCATATACATCATATTCATATTAAGGTATATTAAAAATATAACTCGTAATATACAGTATGTGAAAAACAAACACAAAAAAATCACATGTAAAAATATAGTTAAAATTAATAGAGCAATTGTTTTAAATGACAAAATTTAAATTACTTTATATTTCCTCTCTTGAAAGAACATTGTTTTCTATTATTCTTTCTCAAAAGCTTTAAGATGATTTAGTAGCATTTATAGTTAAACAATGCAAAATTACATAGGCATGGCAATCATTTGAAAAGCAGGATATTTTTACTATATTTAATCCAGGTATAAGAAACTATGATAATTGTTAAAGTTAATTCCTGAATGAAATAAAATAATACATAATAATTAATCAAAACTTTTTTAAATTGTATAGTATTTTTTTTAGCAAACTAGGAAAATATTTTTGGTTAATTATTATTCTATTGATAAACATCTTTTTTTATGATTGAAAAAATTAATCGAGTAATTATTTTAAAAGGCGAAATTTAATTTATTTTTCATTACCTCTTTTGAAAAGAACATTGTTTTCTATTATTCTTTTTCAAAAGCTTTAAGATGATTATATTTATGTAGATATAAGTAGATATATGTAATAACATTTATAGTCAATAATGAAAAGGACATAGACATTGCAATAAAAAGTAAAAAAATATCGTTTTTACTATATATAATCCAGGTACAATAAACAATGATAATTGTTTAAGATAATTCCCGAAGGAAATGAAATAATACATATAAATTAATCAAAACTTTTTAAATTGTATAGTATTTTTTTAGTAAAATAGGAAAATATTTGTCTTTAATTACTATATTTGATAAATATCTTCTTTTATGATTACAAATTTGTATGAATAATCTTATTCTAAACAAATACAGAACGTAAAAGATCTATATAATTAAATATAGAACACAAAGGCTCAAGAGTAATAAAATGTTTACTAGAAATAGAAGAGTGTACTACCCAAAACAGACATTGTCTTGAATTCAGACAGTGAAATAAATAGCTAAAAGCTTCCTGGATATTGGATATTATATGATGTAAAAGATAATATTTCGCTGTACTATGAAGGGAAATGTTGGAAAAACCTTATTTCGGATGGGAAGCTGTCAGAAAATAAAAAGTGTAACAAGAAGAATTCCCCTAGTACACTTAGCTGCAAAGAAAACACTATTTAGAAAATCTTTTACACCATTTTCAGCATTCATTTCCATTGTAAGGTAATATTTTATCTTTCTTTTTTATCGTACTGCCCTAACTAATGATACTTTGCTACTAAAGTAGTATTATGGAAGGAAAAAGGAACATTGGAAATTGTTAAAAAGCGATATCTGAAACAAAAAATAAAATAAAAAGAAACATTAAAAAATTTATCCTTTCTGCACAAGAGCTGTTTTTTTTTCTTTGAAGAAGAAAAGTACTTATAGTATTCCAAAGAAATAGTTTCAATTAAATAATTCAAATAAATGTAGCATGAACTTAAAATGTAGTATGTCATTGGACTTAATATGATATGAACTCTTTCGATGAAAAAATATGAACCGTTTAAAATTTGGCTTTTGATATATTATTTCAAAAAATAACAGTGAAATGTATTATGAATAAATGAATCCATATGCTAGAAGTTATTGAAAAATATAATAACAAAAAGAAATGATTTTGAGAAAAAAATATAATGAATATTTCTATTACATAAAATATGGAAGCTTAATTAATTATATGTTGATATAATTAATAATAAATTCATTGTGTGTAGCGAAATTTATATTTATCTTTCACAGCATGTTATAAAAAATATTTTTTTCGTAATTTAATTTCTCATGAAACTCTAAAATAATTATAGAACATTATTTTTAAAAAAGAAAACCTTTTAGTTAAATTACTAAAACTTAAAACTATTACTTAAAATTGCCTTTAAGTGAATATATGTAACATCATGAAAATAAATTTAGAATCAAAGTATCTATATTATGTGCATTGTAAAATATCAATGTTCATAAAATAAGCAAATGTGCATGGTATGCAATTCAGAGTATGGGCAAACAAGTAGCACCAAAGAATAATTATGAAAAGTAATTATTCTGGTGCATCTATGATTTTGATTCATATTAATTTTAAATATCGTAAGCTTGTTAATGGCAATAGTAAAAACATAAACAATTTAATATCAGTGAATTATCCTTAAACATAGAACATATTATACACTCCTCTCCGAATTGAAGAAGGTTGTAGAAAAACAAGACATTTACTGTTCTCCTCAATATTTGCACCATTTTTGCATTGAAAAACAATTACGGAGATTGTTCAACAATGTTTTGGACAGCTACATGTTTTCTGAATAACGCAGATCTTCAAATCTCGTGTAGACAATAGCAATCAACCTCCGAACTCCGATGAAATTATTCTGTAACCTTAGAACATGTTGCACATGCAATTCTGAAGGAAAGGATAATATCAATAATCAATATCTCCAAAATTTCTCCATGACAAGCAACAACTATAATTGTGTTATAGCGTGTTTGACAACTGCGTCTTGTTGAATGACGCTATCAGTTCTGCAAGGTTGCTAATATATTTCAATAAACTAAGACATTCTGGTAACTATTTAGACAAAACTCTCCCTTGATGAGACAGATGGACTAATAACTTATTTTTCAGATTCTGTGAAATGCTATTATAAATAGTTGTTATATCAAAATAGAACAGCCAATGTGGATAGAGGTTCCACTTTTATAGAATACGTTAAGACTAGGGTACCATTGTTGTTGAATTGTCTATTTTTTAAAGTTTTTGCTTTACATAGAAAAAAACATTTTTACCACTCCACAATGTTATAAGAGACAGAATCTACAGGGCCAATTATCATCCATTTGCCTGCCCGTAAAGAATTTTTATGCATTAAATAAGCGTTTCATAAACATCTGTATCAGAAACATGTAATCTTTTAGCGAATTTGTATGTACCACAGATTTACTTTTTCAAATGCTTCATAACAAGAGCTACTACTACTATACACACAACTTAATAGTGCCTTGAGCTGAGATGCTCTTTACAGGTTAAAATTGATGTGAATGAAGTTATTGTTACATACATTGAAGATGGCAAGAAAGTAGAGGAATGAATAAAATCAAACTAAAAAGAAGAGTGTAAGTGAAGATTTTCTAATAATGTAGATGCGAAACGTTATGGATATTGCAAGGTTTTCGCAGATAGTATGAAAACACAAAGAAATTAAAATTTTCAGGTATTTATTCAAGACGTTTCTGAGACTGATAAAGGCTGATATGCTTTTGCAATGAACAGTAAGCAAAAAAATACAAATAAGGATTAAAAAATGGAAAAACAATATCAATAAAATTGATATGGAAAACGTACGCGAATAAACTGAGACATATATTAGCAGAAAACATAGCAAGTAAAATATTGGTAAAACGTTATAATAAAGTATATACAAATATATTAAATATATAATAAATAAATTTAGAATTAAATATATATTAAAATAAAATCGTAATTATCAATGTGGACCGAAAGTTTAGAAAGAGAAATGATAACCAGTAAATTAAATGGAAGATTTGGTTGATATAGTATAACATAATTTCTCAACAATGGGAGCCCGAAACCAAATGATTTTAGACCTGAAATATTATTATTAAAAAAAAGATTTTGGATTAGGAAAATTGTTTCAACATCAAAATAAACTAATATTTATATTAAAAAATGCATATAAGAAACTGATATGCACATGATATTCAAAATAAATAAATAAATAAACCCTAAACATTCATATGGATATATAGTAAGAAATTTAGAAAAAGAGACAATGCTATATACAAGCAGGCAAATTAGAGACGAATTAGATTTTCAAGATCTTTTGCATTTTATGACGTTTTTCTTCTGTATATTAATATGGGCTTCGGAAGATGCATTAAAATGTCATAATTTCAGCGTGTAGGATGCATAGTAATGGGTTGGATTCCATTCTTCTATTCAGAAATGAAAGCTTTTGCTTTTGTTAGAGTTTTTGTTTTGCCATTTTGTTTTACCTTCAGTTTTGCCATTTGAAGGAATGTTCTTTTACTGAAAACTTTTTATTCTATGAGAGGATTTTTACATGTAATAGATTCCCTTTTGTATGCCTAATTAGGCGATTGCAATGGTTTTTTTCATTAACGAGATGCCATGTATGTTATCTATCCTAATGTAGTCAATTTATTGAAGTGAACAGAGCAATGGATTAATCTTGCCAGGAATTACTGCTTATGTGGATTTAATATTACTAGTAATTGAGAGACGCTGCCAGACCAAATTTTTCAGGATCTCTAGTGGTTAAGACACATCGAAAAATTTCAGTATAGATATTAACTCCGCAAGAAAACTGAGTTTTGTGGATTTAATTTACTCATCCAAGAAGATTTTTCTCCATAGATTCTTTTTAAAGCGAAGCATTACCCCTTTGCTTTCATTTGATTTTTAGCCATCTGATTAATAAATCTCGCATGGCTCTCTTGGCAGCGTCTCTCAATTACTAGTAATATTAAATCCACATAAGCAGTAATTCCTGGCAAGATTAATCCATTGCTCTGTTCACTTCAATAGTACTTTTTGGAGAAAAGTGTGTTTTAAAACCAGTTGGATTAAAAAGTTGTTGGAAGGAATGGTATTTCTCAATTTTGTACTTGAAACCTTCCACTGCGATATATCGCGTTTTCATTTGTAAATTCTTCCTCGTTGTAGAAGCAGCAGTGAATTAAACTTCTGCTTGAAGTTATAAGGGATGTATTAGAAAGACGTGATATAATCAAATATGCCGCTGTTGTTGTTGTTGTTGTTTTTGTATGCACCAGTTATATACAGAAGAAGGAACCTTTGAGTGGATATATTTTTTCTATACTTTCAAGATGTAGGATAAAGAGCTCACACTGCTTCACAGTGATTTTGTATTCTTTCCGTTACCATATTAAAAATTCGCCGGAATTTTTTTTTATGTCCCAGATATTAATGTTTTTTTTTGTGAAATAAAAAAAATTATATCTGTTGCTCTTTTCTTTCAATATTTCACTCAACAGAATTTTTATTGATGAATACTCCCAAGTGATTAATGAATCTTTTTTGTCCTTTTTATGAAATCATTTCCTTATTTTATGACGTACCCTCTTGAGATTCTCTCTCTGAGAAGATAATTCGTTTTCTCTTGAGATATGGACACCTCTTGTTTATTGATCTAAATTTATAATCCATACCGTTTCATTTTAGAGTCTCACAATTCCAGTTTCAGTAGAAATTTTAATGGCAGATACTAAATGTCTGCAAAAGCTTTGAAATGTACTGTTAGTGCCAATTATAATTAAGAATATCATCAGTTATAGATTTTCATATTTTTGTCCTTCTTGAAGAACATTTAGGACAACTAATAACTTTTTCTCAGATTACTCACTAGATTCAGACTTCACTGGTTTGGATCTGTTCGGTTTAAAGTGCTGAAAACAGTTTCTGCATCTTGTATAAGTTGAAAGACGTTTTTCTTCTAATACAGATTGAATTGTATTTAAAATTTTCAAAGCACCTATAATATTTATTAATATAATTATTATATGGTGTTGCATTTCAACAATACTAGCATAGTCCATTATTCCATAAAAGAACCATTTTCGAATATACTTGCTTAACAAAACGAAATCCAATATTTTAATAAAAAATATCTATGAATATACTTATCCAATATGAAATCCATATTGTCTATGATTCATTTTATTTTCTTCTTAGAAGTTATATTTGACGTAAGAGATTTTCTAATGTTTTATAGCAGAAAGAAGAGAAACTGATCTATGACAAAAATGATCTGTTTTGTTTTATCTATTTTGAGAAAGATCACACTATTTTTAAAGTGTTCGCGAAAATATCTAACTACATATATGTTTCTTAAAACTGAGATTAGGAAGACCTTTCGGAAAATATTTGCTGATAGCAATGAAAAATATATGAACTATAGACCAACAAGAACTTTATGTTTTAGAAGCATTTATATTGTACTTTTTATCTCTTCCTTTAGAAAGAAAGCCATGGAGTTGAAGTATATTTTCGCGTACAAGGAATGTCATCTTGATGATTGGTGAGAAAACATTTTTCAGTATTTTTAATGACTTCTATGTTATCCCCACTGATGCGAGTACAGATTTAGAGATTTCTAATGGAGAAAAGGATATTTTAACTGTTATCTTAAAATAATTCCCATAAGTAGTATTTAATTCTCGATATAATATTCTCCAAGCTTGAAACTTTGAAATATAATTTATTTTTGTTGATTGCCTTTTGTTTTGAAGTAAATCGAAATATTTTCTCTCTCAGCTCTTTCTGATTTTTCATTCTTCTTTTAACACTAGCTAATTGCATTAACTCTCATCTCAAAACGGGGATTCCACCGAATTTTACAGTAATTTTAATTTTATAAATTTATATGCTTTACTGTAACGTTAATTTTTTATAAGCTTCAACGATGTCATTAGGAAGATCACAGGTAACTTCATATAGTTGGCATTCATTTATGGAATTATTTAGCAAAATGTTTTATTATTCTAGGAAAAAGCATGAAGTGAATTTTAACCCCGTGCATATATATATATATATATATAGATAGAGAGAGAGAGAGAGAGAGAGAGACTATATGCTTTTTTTATTGTATTTATAGGATAATTGATAGACTAAGGAAATTACAAGAATGTTGCAAATCGTTCTAAAATATAACAGATTTTTTTTTTTTTTTGTTTAATAATTGACTTTAGAAGTATGAATATACAAAATCAAAATAATATATTAATTCATTAATTATCACTAATCAAAAAAAAATATATTTTATGAGGTTAGGTTTTTCTCTGGTAGTCTTCAACAATGTATATATTCCTTTCACAAAAGTTATCCTTAAAGTATTATTACAAAAGTAGCTGAAAAGCACGAAATTCTTTCAAATCAATAACTACTGCAATACTAAAAAAGTTACACGTTTGGAAAATTTTAGGAGCTCTGCAAAATGCGCCTGTCCTGTGTGGAAAAGACATTTCCAACTTTCGAGAAATAATTCAAAAATTTATTTACTGCTGCGCATGGAAAATTCAACAATATTGCTACAGTTTAAGTATTACTGGTTCCTGGATTTATTAAGACTGATCTGCTCAACAGAAGTCATTGTATCTTCATCAGCCATTTGCACAATCTAAGATTTTTGGCACATTGTCGTGGAACTGGGAAACTAACAATCTAGTTCCAACGTTCAGCCATTCTCTGAATATCATATTATGTCATACAAAGCAAAATTCAAAATTAAGCAAAATTTTTAATTAAATATACTCATGAATGAAAAAATGAAGAACTCATGCATGAAAAACTCATGAACTAGTGAATGAAGAACTAATGTATACTCAAGAATGAAGTAGTATTTTCACGATTCTTCTAAAGCGATTTTAGTAATAAAACACGACCGGGCAATTTAATCAGTTTATGTTTTTAAAGTTTAAAAAAATTTCGTAAAGTAACGTCTTTCTTTATTTATATCATATGGAATCTTTCCAAAATTTTCATTAAATTTTAGCATTCTATTTTTATACTCCTTACAATTCATAGCCCTTTTCCCTAAGTGCAATTTGCAGTACTATTTATGCGTCGTTCTTTTCCCTATGGTCTGATATATAAGTTAGACATTCTTAAGACCTCTATTTTCTCTTCTGTATACTGTTTTGAACAAGGATGTTTTATCATAACTATTCGCTATTTAATGATAATGTGCGCAATAGGGATTTTAAATAAAATATATATATATTATTTAATAATACAGATGTATTCTTAATACATCCCTGTTTCCCCCTTGCTATCATAATTCAAAATTTTATCTAGTATTTTCAGATATATGCACTATTTATTATTAATCAAGAATAAATATTATGTAAAGTAACAGTCATATATTAAAGAAAATTCTTTATAACAGTCCTATATCAAAGAAAATTTTTATAACAATTCTATATTCAGAACAATCATTTATCTTTTACATAAAAAGACACTTTACACTACATGCTTTTGTCTAGTTTAGCTAACCATGATTGAGCAGAATCAAATTTGGGTTGATTAACAGCTACAAATGCTATCATTAGGCTATGAATCCGACATATTTTGAATAATTTACAATATTTTAAATATTTGCACCTATGAACAAAATAATTCTGAAAACATATACAATTAATTCAGCTTTTTTGTATTAAATGGCGGTTAAATATCTTTCATAATAATCCTGTTACAAAACTCATAGGCTCGTACAGTTTTTGAATGTGTGGGGACTCTTTGCTAAGTAAAAACAGCTTAGCTTCACAAAAACAACTTTATTAAAAATCTAACAATTAATGGGCAAAGGCATGGAATTCGTTTCTGTATAATACAACACATATATACACACAAATACATTTTTGTAATAAACTGCTACCACAATAGCGAAGAAATATTACAAAGCATAGTGCACAAGAACCATATTTCAAACTATTCTTTCGCAATTCTTCTGGATTCTTTTAAAGATACCCAGAAGGACGTTGTATATTCGATATATTTCGTGATATATTAGATATATTTTCTTGTTTTCAAGATCAATACTGTACTTGTTTCCTTGTTTCTGAGGTCTTCAATACTTTCTTTGTTTCCAAGATTCGAGAAAATTCAAGACTTTCGAGAAAATTCGACTGATACTTTTTGAAAATTAGACTGACCTGAATAAATACTTAGCCAATTATATCGCCAAGGTCAACTGACGATATTTACAACTAATACAATCGTAAAAGGACATGATATATTGATATTTTTCTTGTTTTCCCCAAACTAATAGATGGTTCATGTACCTCGAAAAAAAGATTGACTGCCATTGTAGTCAAACAAAATCATTGCCAACATTATCACTAAACCATTTGTGGATATATATATAGTCTTTTGCTTTGTACAGTACACATTTTCTATATTTTTACAACAAAAATATTTTACATAATAGATTAAAAATCTAGACAATTTAAACACTATCTATTTAAAAAAAAATAATATTGCTTAAATTATAATGAAATTTAATGTAGTTTAAATTATAATTTATAAATTAAATAATTAATTAATTATTAATTTATGAATAAAATTTATTTTTAATCACATATATCTAATTTTAAATTATATTATATATATATATTAAATTAAGTTATATTAGCAACTTATAATTTAAACAAATTATAATTAAACATTCTACATTATTATTTAATTAAATATATATTATTTTGTACATATTAACAATATATTATCATTACAATAGAAATCAAAAGTTTTCAACAACGAGCTGCACTATAATATATTACTAATACATATTCTCATCCCATTCGTTTCACCCTTTCCTCTCACTCCTCAATTCCGCTCCGACTAAACTATTAAGTGTACAATAAACATTCCCGTAATAATCTGTTTATACAGGAATTGTTGAATGGATAGTTCGAATCAACTCAAAATTATAAAATTATTGATTCAAATATGTGCGGAGGGCACACTAAGCTAATTTTACTCGCTCTCGCATTCTCTATCAATGGATGGACGTGGACTTTAAAACAAGTCGAAGGGATTGAGCTTCAATTCTCTGAACCGAGAGAAATCCGATGTGCATGGTACTTTGATGTGTTGGTGGTACTCTAAGAATGGTAATTAAAACACTGAAACGCCCATTTCAAAAGGGAGAAGTACAGGAAGTACTCATAGCAAGATTTTGAGTCTCCGGGCTTGAGATATAAAGTGAATGAATAGACGGTGAATGGCTTTATAGTTTTCATTTTGGTATTTATTGTCTTGGTGTTATAATTGAAAGTAAATATTTATTATAAGATAATGAATATGGTAGGTGGATTTTACTGTATTATGAATAGCGTTTTATATGTACTAGATAATTCTTATTGATTATGTTACTTCTTAAAAATTGTGTTATATGTTTTTGTTGAGATGGCAGCATTATGAGAATAAATAATGTGATTACTGTGTTTAATGTGATTAATGTGTTGTAAGAATATCATTTTATGGTCATCCGATAAATATGACCTTTCTGGTGATTTTGTTCTTAATAAGATAACTAACCAAACAAATCTGTACCAAAAAAAATACGCTAAGGATTCTTTGACACTGAAATGCCCCCAAAAAAGTACAGGAAGTACTTAAGGAAGGATTTTGGGTCTCCTGATTTGAGATATAAAGTGAATGAACAGACGGTGAATGACTTTAAAGTTTTCAATTTGGTATTGTTTTGATGTTATGACTGAGAGTAAATATTTATTATAAGTTAATAGAATGATAGGTGGATTTTATTGTATTATGAATAGCGCTTTATAAGCACTCGATAATTTTTATTAATAATATTATTTCTTAAAAATTGTGTTATCTGTTTTTGTTGAGATGGAAGCATTATAAGAAAAAATTATGTGATTTTTTGTATGTGGTTATAATAGTATTTTATGACCATTCGAAAAATACGTCCATTCTATTGATTTAAATGCTTTCTTTCTAAGATTTTATTTCTAATGCAGCCGGTAAACACTTTTATTCCATAAGCAAGGACTGCACCGACGTTACTCACTTAGCACTACCCACGGTGTGTGTGTGCGTGTAGCTTCAAGATAAGTTACTGACGCTGAGTAACAATACATCCGCAACGCTCTACGACCATAATTGACAGTGACCTATGATTTAAACTGGATTCCGAACAACTAGAAACATC
Organism: Caerostris darwini; assembly: GCA_021605075.1. Lineage (NCBI taxonomy): Eukaryota > Metazoa > Arthropoda > Arachnida > Araneae > Araneidae > Caerostris > Caerostris darwini. The sequence continues at coordinate 110,443 of BPLQ01000804.1, read as the reverse complement.
CATGGCTGAGCCGGGACTCGAACCCGAAACCTGTGGTAACGAGTGCCAGAGTGCTAGCCATTCGACCATCTATATATATTTAAATTATATGTTATATTAACAACTTATAATTAAACATTTTATATTGTTATTTAATTAAAACTAAACTATTTTGCACATATTAACAATCTATTTTCATTACAATAGAAATAAAAAGTTTTAAACAATTACAAAGCAAGAGCTGTAGTATAATACATTACTAATAAATATTCATTTCACCATCGCTCCTCATTCCTCAATTCTGCTCCTACTAAACTATTAAGTGTACAATAAACATTCCCGTAATAATCTGTTTATACAGGAACGGTTGAATGGATAGTTCGAATCAACTCAAAATGATTGATTCAAATATGCGCGGAGCGCAAACTAAGCTAATTTTATTCGCACTCGCATTCTCTATCGCTGGATGGACGGTTACTTCAAAACAAGTCAAGGGGATTCGATTCTCTGGACCGGGAGAGATCCGATGTGCTCGGTGCTTTGATGTGTCGGGGGGACTTTAAGATTCGTATATTAAAACACTGAAACGCCTATTCAGAAGGAACAAGTACAGGAAGTACTTACAACAGGAATTTGAGTTTCCTGCTCTGAGATATAAAGTGAATGAATAGATGGTGAGTGGGTTTAAAGTTTTCATTTTGGTATTGTGTTGGTATTATTGGTGAGAGTAAATATTTATTATAAGATAATGGGATGGTGGGTGTATTTTATTGTATTGCTAGAATAGAGTTTTATAAGTACTGGATAATTCTTCTTAAAAATTGTGTCAACTGTAGATGAGATGGCTGCATTATAATAATAAAGGATATGCTTATTTTATGTATGCAGTTTTAATAGCATTGTATGACCATTCGAATGATATGGCCATTCTAATGATTTTGTTGCTTTCTTTCTAAGTTTTTTTTCTAATGCAGCTGGCAAACACTAAGACAGTTGTCTTTGATGCCTTAAGGCAAGGGCTGCACCGACGTTACTCACTTAGCACTACCCAGGGGTGAGTATATCTTGAAGATAGGCTACGGACGCAAGGTAACAAATACCCCCGCAACGCCCAACGGTCATAATAGAATGGGACCTACTGTTTAAAGGGGATTCCGAATCATTACAAAAATCAATGCCACAGCCGGGACTCGGACCTGACACCAGTGGTACCGAGCACCAGAGCACTAGACATTCTGCTATCTATATATATTTAAATTATATTAATTATATATATATTTAAATTATATTAATTATATATATATATACATTTTATTAAGTTATCTGTTATATTAACCACTTATAATTTCAATATTTTATTATTATACATTATATATTACTATTTAATTAAAACGGAGCAATAATGTGCATATTAATACTATATTTTCATTACAATAGAAATCAAAAGTTTTCAACTACAAACAAGAGTTGTATAATACATTACTAAGAAATATTCTCATCCCATTCATTTCACCATTGCTCCTCACTCCTCAATTCTGCTCCGACTAAACTATTAATTAGCATTCCCGTAATAATCTATTTATGCAGGAACGGTTGAATGGATAGTTCGAATCAACTCAAAATGATTGATTCAAATATGCGCGGAGGGCAAACTAAGCTAATTTTGGTCACACTCGCATTCTCTATCGGTGGATGGACGGGGACTTTGAAACAAGTCAAGGGGATAGCGCTTCGATTCTCTGGACCGAGAGAAATCCGATGTTCACGGTGCTTTGATGTGTTGGTAGGACTTTAAGACTGGTCTATTAAAACATTGAAACGCCCATTCAAAAGTGAGAAGTACAGGAAGTACTTATAGCAGGATTTTGAGTCTCCTGGTTGGAGATACAAAGTGAATGAATAGACGGTGAATGGCTTTAAATTTTCCACTTTGGTATTGTTTTGGTGTAAACGATTGAGAGTAAATATTTATTATAAAATAATGGCGAGGGAAGGCGGATTTCATTGTATTATGAATAGTGTTTTATAGGTACTCGATAATTTTTATTGAAAATATTGCTTTTTAAAAATTGTGTATTCTGTTTTTGTTATGATGGCAGAATTATAAGAATAAATTATATGATTATTTTATGTGACGTATAACTTTTTATGGCGATTCGATAAATATGGACATTTCGATCGATTTTGTTGCTTTCTTTCTAAGATATTTTTTTCTAATGCATCTGGCAAAAGTTTAGACATTTGACTTTTATACCTTAAACCAAGCGCTGTACCGACGTTAATCACTTAGGAGGTGCGCTTAGCTTGAAGATAAGCTACGGACGCGGAATAACAATACCCCCGCAACGCTCTACGATTCTGTTAGAGTGGGACCTACCACTTAAAGTGGATTCCGAAACACTATAAACATGCAGGGTACCGCCGGGTCTCTTGGTAACACTAGCCTAGAATACTAGTCCCTCTGCCATCAACAAATATTTATATTATATTTATAAATTATATTAAGTTATATGTTATATTAACAACTTATAATTTAAACACTTTATAATTAAACATTATATATTATTAATCAATAAAATCTAAAAAAAAATTTGAACATATTAAAAAAGTATATATGAAAGTATTCTATAGAATGGCTTTAAAAATTCCATTTTGGTGTTATAATTGCGATTAAATACTTATTATTAGATAATAGGGATGGTAGGTGGATTTAATTGTTTTATGAATAGCGTTTTATATGTACTCGATAATTTTCATTCAATATATTCCTTCTTAAATATTGCCTGTTTTTATTGAGATGGCAGCATTATAAGAATAAATGATAAAATTATTTTATGTTGTTGTCCTAATGCAGCTGGCAATATAGAGACAATTAAACTTTATGCCATAAGCAAGGTCTGCACCTCTGTTACTCCTTTAGCACTACCAGAGGGCACGTACAGCTTGAGCTAAGCACGTACAGCTTACTGGTTTATTAAAAATATGATAAAATATATTTTTAATGATGTGTATCTATTTATTTAAATTATATTTATTATTTATATATATATATAAATTATAATAAGTTATTTTAGCAACTTATAATTTTTAATTAAACATTATATATTATTATTTAATTACAAATAATTTATTAAGTATATATTAAAAATATGTTTTCTTTACAATAGAAATTAAAAGATTTAAAGTACAAAGCAAGCGCTGTATAATACATTACTGATAAATATTCTCATCCCATTCATTTCACCATTGCTCCTTATTCCTCAATTCTGCTCCGACTAAAATATTAAGTGTACAATAAACATTCCCGTAATAATCTATTTATACAGGAACGGTTGAATGCATAGTTCGAATCAACTCAAAATGATTGATTCAAATATGCGCGGAGGGCAAACTAAGCTGATTTTACTCACACTCGCATTCTCTATCAGTGGATGGACGGGGACTTTAAAGCAAGTCAAGAGGATCGCGCTTCGATTCTCTGTACCGAGAGAAATCCGATGTGCACGGTACTTTGATGTGTCGGTGGGACTTTAAGATTTGTATATTAAAACACTGAAATGCCCATTCAAAAGGGAGAAGTACTGGAAGTACTTATAGCAGGATTTTGAGTCTCCTGGTTTGTGATATAAAGTGAATGAATGGGTGGTGAATCGCTTTAGAGTTTGGTTTTATTTTGGTGTTATAATTGGGAGTAAATATTTATCATAAGATAATGGGGTTGGTAGGTGGATATTACTGTATTATGAATAGCATTTTATGGATACTAGATAATTTTCATTAAAAATATTCTTTCTTAAAAATTGTGTTTCCTGTTTGTGCTCAGATGGCAGCTTTATAAGAATAAATAATATATTTTTTTTATGTTTGTATCAAGAATAGCATTTTATGGTCATCTGAAAGATATGACCATTCTATCGGTTTTTTAGCTTTATTTCTAAGTTTTTTTCAAATGCAGCTGGTAAAAACTTACACTATTGTCGTTGATGCTTTAAGGTACGCGCTGCGGCGATATTACTCACTTAGCACTACCCAGGGGATGTCTGTATCTTAAAGATAAGCTATGGACGTTGAGTAACAATACGCCTCAATGCTCTACGGTCATGTTAGACAGACACCTACCTTTTAAAGTGGATTCGAAACCACAACAAACATTTATACACCGCCGGTTACTCGAAACCGTAAACCTGTGGTACCAAGCGCCAGAACGCTACCACTTGGCCATCTATATATACATAAATTATATTTATTATATATACAAGCTATATTAAGCTATATGTTATATTAACAACGCATTATTTAAACACTTTATAATTATATATTATATATCACTATTTATTTAAAACTGAACTATTTTCTACATATTATCAAAATATTTTCATTGCATAGAAATCAAAAGTTTTAAGCAACTTCAAAACAAGCGCTGTAGTATAATACATTAGTAATAAATATTCTCATCCCATTAATTTCACCATTGCTCCTCACTCCTCAATTCTGCTCCGAGTAAACTATTAAGTGTATAATAAACATTCCCGTAATAATCTATTTATACAGGAACGGTTGAGTGGATAGTTCGAATCAACTCAAAATTATTGATTCAAATATGCTCAGAGGGCAAACCAAGCTAATTTTACTTACACTCGCATTCTCTGTCGGTGGATGGAATGGGACTTTAAAACAACTCAAGGGGACTGCGTTTCGATGCTGTGGACCGAGAGAAATCCGATGTGCACGGTGCTTTGATGTGTCGGTGGGACTTTAAGAACGGTATATTAAAGCACTGAAAAGCTCATTTAAAAGGGAGAAGTACAGGAAGTACTTATAGCATTATTTTGAGTCTCCTTGTCTGGGATATAAATTGAATGGAGAGACGGTGAATGGCTTTAAAGGTTTCATTTTGGTGTTATGATTGAGAGTAAATAGTCATTATAAGATAATGTCGATGATAGAGGGATTTTATTATATTATGAATAGCGTTTTCTGGGTACTCAGTATTTTTTATTAAAAATATTTATCAATAATTGTGTGATCTGTTTTTGTTGAGATGGCAGAATTATAAGATTAAATGATTTGTTTATTTTATGTACGTGGTAAGATTAGAAATTTATGACCATACGATAGATATGGCCATGCAATCGATTTTGTTGTTTTCTTTATAAGATATTTTCTCTAATGCAGTTGGCAAACACTTCGACAGTTCCCTTGGTGGACTTAAGGCAAACGCTGAAACGACGTTACTCACTTAGCACTACCCAGGGGGATCGTGTATCTTGGAGATAAGCTATTGACGTGGAGTAACAATACCCCTGCAGTACTCTACGGTCATAATAGACTGACACCTACGGTTTAAAGTGGATTCAGAACCACTACAAACATCCATTGCAACACCGAAGTGCCTTTACTGACAGAACGACATCGCTTGCAGCGACTCTCGTGGGCACGTGAGCATATCGGTTGGTCCCTAGATGAATGGAAAATGGTCCGATGAGATGAATGGTCCGACGAGTCACGATTTCAGTTGGTAAGAGCTGATGGTAGGGTTCCAGTGTGGCGCAGACCCCACGAAGCCATGGACCCAAACTGTAAGCAAGGCACTGTTCAAGCTGGTGGTTGCTCCGTAATGGTGTGGGTTGTTTTTCATGGCATGGACTTGGTCCTCTGGTGCGACTGGACCGAACATTGACTGTAAATGCTTATGTTCAGCTACTTGGAGATCACTTGCAGCCATTCATGGACTTCATGTACCCAAACAACGATGGGATTTTTATGGATGACAATGCGCCATGTCACCGGGCCACAACTGTTCACGATTGGTTTGAAGAACATTCTGGACAGTTCCAACGAATGATCTGGCCACCTAGATCGCCCGACATGCATCCCATCGAGCATTTATGGGACATTATCGAGAGGTCTGTTCGTGCCCAAAATCCTGCACCATCAACGCTTTCACAATTATGGACGTCTATCGGCACAGCATGGCTCAATATTCCTGCAGAAGACTTCCAACGACTTGTTGAGTCCATGCCACGGGCGAAAAGAGGGCCGACACGATATTAAGAGGTATCCCATGACTTTTGTCACTTCAGTGTATATATATATTAACAATATATTTTCGTTACAATATAAATCAAAAGTTTTCAACTACAAAGCAAGCGTTATAGTATAATACATTACTAATAAATATTCTCATCCCATTCATTTCACCCTTGCTCCTCACTCCTCAATTCTGCTCCGACTAATCTATTAAGTGTACAATAAACATTCCCGTAATAATCTATTTATACAGAAACGGTTGAATGGATAGTTCGAATCAACTCAAAATGATTGATTCAAATATGCGGCGAGGGCAAACTAAGCTAATTTTACTCACACTCGCATTCTCTGACGCTGGATGGACGGGGACTTCAAAACAAGTCAAGAGGATAGAGCTTCAATCCTCTGTACCGAGAGAAATCTGATGTGTACGGTACTTTGATGTGTTGGTGGGACTTTAAGACTGCTTTATTAAATCACTGAAATGCCCATTCAAAAGGGAGAAGTACAGGAAGTACCTATATCAGGATTTTGAGTCTCCCGGTTTGAGATATAAAGTGAATGAATAGACGGTGAATGGCTTTAAAGTTTTCCTTTTGGTATTGTTTTGGTGTTATGATTGAGAGTAAATATTTATTATATGATAATGCATATGGTAGATGGATGTTATTATATCATGAATAGATTTTTATAAGTATTCGATAATTTTTATTAAAAATATTGTTATATAAAACTGGGTTATCTGTTTTTGTTGAGATGGCAGCATTATAAGAGTAAACGATATGACTATTTTATTTTTGTGTTAAGAACAACATTTTGTCTCCATTCGATCACTATGGAGATTTCGATCGATTTTGTGGTTTTCTTTCTTAAATAACCTACAAAACAAAGTTGTCCCAAAATGAGCCACTTCATATTTTAAAATGTTTTTCCCTATTCAATGCAAAGTTTATAAATTACTATTATTATTAACAATGGTGTATATTTGGTTTAAACATATTACGACAATTAATTTTCTAGAATAATAATAATATACACACTGAAATAAAAGTACCTTAACAAATAATTATTTCACAACGTCAAATTTTCATAATAAATTTTACATTTGTTTAAAAATATAAGCCTCATGTGGAGCGTTATGTATTTATGATATATATATACATGTATATATACATATATATATGAAAAATATTCAAATGAAACCTTAAATATAATAAATAAAAGCTTTAATTTATAATGTCTTTTTTAAAAATAACCTATAATGCCGTCTCTTTTTTTCAGATAAACAAACATATATTTCGTTAATATGAAAACTTATGTCTAGTGTAAAAATGCTATAAATGAAATAACAGTTCTTCTTAAAGTTAATATTTAAATATTTATCAAATTATTATATATTTTTGTATTCATTGATCAAAATCCGAATTTTTTTTTAAATAATGTTTTTGTATTTTGGAATTACTAAAAAAATTCGATTGTAATGAATTATATGTTTTCTTTCTCAAAATAATGTATTTACCCTTTTTCTGTTATGTATAAGTTCTGCTCTGAAATATGGTATAGAGGCCATAAGATATGTAGCGAGTTTATATGCATTGGGTACTAGTATCAATTTGGCCGTAATGCACACAAGTGTATCGTTCGCAAACACTGAATTTACATTTTTCGATGCTATGAGTTCCGACAGGATGTGTTGGAAGTTAACTGTTTTGTAACAGGTCATATAAAATAATACAATTCAAGGAATTTTTAAAACAATAAATATTTTTAATATTTAAATTAGCCCAGAGATACATAAATATTAAACAAATATAATGACTTTAATCATAATGAATTTCAAATATCAGTATGTATATTTATCCAAAGCTATTAGTTCAAAGATAACATTGATTTGCATTTCAAATCACATGTGATATCATTTGGATATTATGTTTCATTGAATAACATACCGAGAATGAAGCAATCATGCATTATCAGGCATTGCTTACAAAATATATATGCTAGTACTGATTTCATTGATTTATGTTCTACAAATGTAACGCTGAATAAATATGCTACGTTTCATGTATGTATTTATTCTGCAGTTAAAGGTCTGTATAGAAATCTAAACTCTTTTGATTAAAAATTTGTGGTATTTTTAAAACTTTTTTTTGAAAGATAATTTATTATGAATTGCTTGGTTTTGATTTAATAGTAGAGAATAACAGGAAATTTTAGAGGAAATAAAAGCGTAATTATATCTTACATTATGTATATTTAGAGGAAAAATATATAATTTTAATTTCGTTCTATAATTCTATATTCTTATTATACCTAAATTATATTCATATTTTTTAATATTATGAGGAAAAATCTAGAATGTAATATATGATTAATTGTTTCTTGGATCTAATAGAGGTATACAATTTTTTATTGTAAATTATATTATCTTTTAAAAAAAAAAAGTTTCTAATATTAATTCACAAGATATCAGCCTTAAACAATATAAATTGCTCTTGAAAATATAATAATAAAATCTCAATATGAATTGACTTTTCATTCTGTTCTAAAAGCATAAACTTTTGTTCATTTTGATTGCACTAATCATCATTGCAAACCTAATTGGTATGTAAGTTACCTTTAGATATTTAATTGTCGAGATTTTAATTCACAATTTATTTATTTCTATATTTCAGTATACTTTAATTGTAAAAATTGTTTATATAATTATTAATTGTCTCTGAAATAGATAACTCTCAGGTTAAATGTGTTTATTAACTGCAATTCAAAGCAAATTCAAAAGTACGTATCAAATTATTGCCAATTAATTGCTATAAACCCAAAAAAAAAAAAACTATTTGTTTGACTTTCAATAAATATTTCTTTTAAATCAAAACTTACTTTTTAAAAAGTCGAATTTGCAACCACCGTGCATTTTCAAAAGTTAAAGATATTATTCATCTCTATGTTAGCAGAAAAATGAATTCAGTAATTCAAATTCAAAATATTACAGATTTTGTTTTTCCAACAAATCCAAGCTCTTTTACTCAAGCAATTTTTCTAGAAGATTTAAATCAAAACTCAGTTTTTTTAAGTACAAATCTTCACAATTGTATCACCTATTTCAAAAGCGAAAAGCACTCTTGATTTTTTTATATAAACAGGAAATGACTTCATAATCCGCCAAACATCCGTCGTCGCTTTTACTGTGCTATCCGTGTCTATGAAGAGGATTGCTTTGTCATTCTAAGAATTTTTTTAAGAATATTGAGCTCTCAACAGCTTTGTTTGACACAAGAGGACAAAAAATTCCAAGATTTAAGTTATATTTTCTTTATTTTTTTCTCGGTTTGAGAGAGAGATGTACGATTTCATGGTACAAAAAGATACAATCAAGTAACTCCAGAAAGACAAATTTCGCCAGTTCCTTTAATCCTCTTACACAACTTTTCGTTTACACAAACTATACGCTGGTTTGTTTTGTTTTGCCACAGTGATCAGGGCTTTAGTTAAAAAGCGAAACTGAGAAGTCTGGCGAAAAAAGGAGAAGGAATTAGAATAGTTTGGAGATTTCCTAGTTTTCAGCTCTTTAACGACAGAAATGCTTTACATTATTTTTCTTCCAGTTACTCTGTTTTTCACTTTCTAGTGTTTATTTAGGTTTTTTACGATTAAAAATTCTTTACCAAAGCTTTCTTCAAAGAAAAGATTTATTGTGAATGTTTACCGATACTCTAAAGGTTTATTTGCAGCATTCCTTTTTAATGAATGCTGCAGCATTTTCTGCCTCACCATTAAAATTTTTGTAAAGAAAAATGTTCAACAATATAAAACAAAGTAATTAATATATTTTTTAATTTATAATTCCATATACTTTGACAGTTAACAGATATATTTTTACAACAAACAGATAAAATTTTACAATTTTTTTTCATATATTTTTACAACTGACGAACAAACAAAATGACACAATACAATGACATTTTTGTGACATTGTGTGACACACATTTTTGGTTTTCACATGCATAAATTTTATTTAACTGTGGCTTTTATTGTAATATCTAGTTAGATCTCACCACGACCTTTCAAATGAGGTCTTGATCATTCCCTTAACATATCTGGGATCTGCTATACAACGGCGGGAATCACTTGTTAAGGCCATATAGTAAGCACGATCCCTTCCCACTTTTTTATGCATGACGCACAGTTCTATCCACCCTCTATCACACACAGGATAATCTTTCATCTTTCCTCTAGATGATGGCACATTTACATTTCCTGAATTATATATTTTTTTAAAAGATGTTAAAATTTCAAACTGAACATGAAACCGTAATGCTCTAATACTAAGCCAGCTAAACTGTTGTGGCCTAGAAGATTTCTGGGTGTGAAGGCAGTATTTCAGAGAAATATGTGCCTAAATATAAAAAATATATATAGTTATTATTTTTCTTGTTAGTTTTCTCGTTTAAATATAGCTTTCTCTATAAATACTTAACCATTCTGATTGATTTTTTTCTTTTATTCATATAAGAAGTGCCAAACAGCAATAATGGACAAAAAATGTTTCCGAGAAACTAGGAGCGGGATTCTTCTAGTAACCAGTGTTGGTTACTAGAAGTGTTAACGATAAATGTTACGATAAATGTGACTTTCAATGTTAAAACCCTATGCACTCTATGAGACTCTGCCATCTGTAAGTTGTGGAGTTCATGATTTAACATATACTGAAGAAGAAGAACTAGTAGTTATATCCACTAAACGTTGATTGATAATAACATAACGTTGAACAGAAGGAACTATCTCTTGAAATCTTCTTTAAAAGAAAAAAGCTTTCCAATATCTAAAATAGCTTTGAAAATTTTATTACAGTTTTCAACGTGAAATTTATGTGAATTAGAATTTACTATCCTCCACCTAATGAAGTTTAGAAAGTGAGAAAATATTCAATGAATTGACTAGAAAGCGAGAATTTGCTTTCGAATTTTATGTCCTAACAGTGAAAAAATCGCTAAGGCACTTCAGGCTCAATTTCGTCATAAACACAACAGTAAATGAACTTAAAATATTTTTTACAGCATTATGTTCCTTATAAACTTAGTCATTTTATTTTTTATAGCATTATCTTTCTGTAATATTTGACTTATTATTTGTAATATTGGACTTATACTATTATAATATATTTATTAGAAATTTGTATATATTAGACCTTCAATAATTTGTAGTATTTGAAATGTGTCCAGATGTGTCTCCAGAACGTAACGGATTCTTTTACAAGGTCTTCTCGGAAAAGTTCTTTTTTTTATTTATTTATTTTTTTAAATTTAATTTAATTTTATTATTTTTTTTATGGATCATTATGTTACATTTTATCTTCAGATTTTTTCGAAAACTATGATTACATAAAATAATATATAAGCAGTTAATTATCATTGCTGAGTAGCTTTGTAGTAAATAATTGTTCAATATTTTATTATTTATTATTGAAAATTTTAAATTAAAAAAATGTTCAAACACAAATGTGTCAGGAATTTGTGTAAAAGTTATGATTGGTTTCAAAACAAATACGTTTATCTATTATATTCCTTCTTCAAAATTTTAAACTAAAAAAACCTTCAAGAAATTCTTGAGATCTTTAATTTATAACTCAAAATCTGCAGCACTTGTTCAAACCATTCTGAATTTTCAGCTGTTATTCTAAGCAGAACACAATTCAATATTTTTTTTTCTTGGGAAAATAAAAAAAAAGTTCACCACAAAAGCGTATTTGGGAAGAAGAACCTTAAGCAGAAAAAAAAAAGAGGCAACAGAAAAAAAAAAAGCAGCTTCTATAGTAAAATGAATATGTTTGCCTCACGAAACCGGAAACGTTGGAAGCGAGCGGAAGTTTGGAGTGCCACCCCTAATGAACCGTGGAGAAGAAGATTCACCAGTTCAAAGGAATATGTGTGAAATGTACATGTTTATGCGAAAGTCAAGCTTTTATTTATGATTTTTTATGCAATTCTGAGGAGGGAAGCATTCTGAGAATTTTCACTATTTTTTTTTACCTTTTGCAATGATGGATAATCTTTTTTTCTTTCTTTACAAAATAAACAGCATTATAAAGTTTAAATCAATCATTACTTCCAGCTACTTTTGGAAACTTAAATATGTTTATTTCGAGAATTCTAAGAATATATATTTTTAAAATATAAACATGATTATATTTGATCGTGCAAGTGTATTTAGAAATAGAATGTATATATATGAAATGAGAAAAAAACTTAGTGTTAGATTTAGAAAAATAAAAAATGTGATATTTCGACAAGATTTATACTTTTTCTTAAGAAACACATTCGAAAAATGTTTTTAATTAGTGCCGTGATTACAATATGTTTCAGAATTTCGGCAAAATTCAGTTTTAAATTGTATTATTATAATTCATATCATCTGGTTTCTTCAGATCTCAGTAGAAAATCACTTTTTTAAAAATTGGGTTGGTTTGATTTGTTTTGTTTTGTCGTTCTACAGTCATTTTATGCACACTTTCGGCTAAGCAGACCGGGACCTACAGTTTAAAGCGGTTTCCGAACCACTACAATCACTCATGGCACCACCGGAAGTCGAAACCGAAACCTGCAAACGTTATTGATTGATAAACCAAACATTCCATACACATTTTATTTCGAACTCTATCTTAATATAGAATTAAGTAATGTAAGGTAATAAAATTTATTTGTTAGAGATTTGCTGTATCTAAACATCCAAAGATTCATTGCAAAATGTCAGAATTCTGTTCATCTATGCCATGTGACTATGGTGAATGACAATGGGAAAGCATAGATAAATAAACACGTCTTTGTAAGTAATCTTGTGACCATTTCATGTCGTTTTTACCTTATCATTCTGCATTGTGAATTATTTTATTTTACTTTAAACTTCTGAAAACAAACTTGCTATATGTTTGCACATTTCTTGCAATACAGTCTCTCTAAGAACTAAATTACTATTAATACTCATATATTTACAATACATTTTCATTACAAACGAAATCAAAAGTTTTCAACTACAAAGCAAGCGCTATAGTATAATATATTACTAATAAATATTCTTATCATATTCATTTCACCATTGCTCCTCATTCCTCAATTTTGCTCCGACTAGACTATTAAGTGTGCAATAAACATTCCCGTAATAATCTATTTATACAGGAACGGTTGAATGGATAGTTCGAATCAACTCAAAATGATTGATTCAAATATGCGAGGAGGACAAACTAAGCTAACTTTGCTCACATTCGCATTCTCTATCAGAGGATGGACGGGGACTTTAAAACAAGTCAAGGGGTTTGCGCCTCGATTCTCTGGACCGGGAGAAATCCGATGTGCACTGTGCTTTGATGTAATGATGGGGCTTTAAGATTGGTATATTAAAACACTGAAAAGCTCATTCAAAAGGGAGAAGTACATGAAGTACTTATAGCGGGATTTTGAGTCTCCTGGTTTGAGATATAAAGTGAATGAATAGAATGGCTTTAAATTTTCCATTTTGGTGTTATAATTGAGAGTAAATAATTTATTATTAGATACTGTGAATGGTAGGTGGATTTTAATGTTTTATATATTGCAAGAGTAGCATTTTATAACTACTCGATAATATTTATTAAAAATATTATTATTCTGGATTCCTAGAAGGACATGGTATATTAGATATTTTTCGTGAAATTTTCGATATATTTTCCTTGTTTCTTTGTTTTGAAGATCTTCAATACATTCCTTGTTTCCAAAATCTTCAATATTTCCGAGAAATTTAACTGTCAACTCCAACAAATACTTACTCAATTCCATCGCAGGTCAATAGACGATATTTACAACTAATACAATCATAGCAGTTGTAAATATCGTCGAGATATGATACATGATACACGATACATTCGAGATATTTTTCTTGTTTTACCCAAACTAATAGTTGGCTTCAGTTCCTCGAAATCTTCAGTACTTTGAGCGAAAGATCGAATGCCATTTGCTGCCAAATATATTGCTAATATTGCCAAAAAAAATCATTTGTTGATTTTTACAGTCTTTTGTCTTGTACAGTGCACATTCTGTATATTTTTACGAAAAAAAGTATTTTGCTCATTGAAATAAAACTCTGCACAGATTAAATACTATATAATAAAAAAAATAATATAATTTAAATTACAATAGAGCTTAATATATTTTAAATTATATTTAATAGAAATTTTTTAATAAAATTTACATCTATTTATTTAAATTATATTTATAAGTGCATTATATATGCAAACATTTTAGAATTTTTAGGAAGTTATAACTACACATTACATATTATTATTTATTTAAAACAAAACTAAATATTTTATACATATTAACAATGTATTTTCATTACAATAGAAATCAAAAGTTTTCAACTACAAAGCAAGCGCTGTAGTATAATATATTACTAATAAATATTCCCATCATATTTATTTCACATTGCTCCTCACTTCTGAATTCTGCTTCGACTAATCTATTAAATGTGCAATAAACATTCCCGTAATAATCTATTTATAGAGGAACTGTTGAATGGATAGCTGGAATCAACTCAAAATTATTGATTCAAATATGCGAGGAGGGCAAACTAAGCTAATTTTACTCACACTCGCATTCTCTATCATTGGATGGACTTTACAACAAGTCAAGGGGCTTCGATTCTCTGGACCGAGAGAAATCCGATGTGCACGGGGCTTTGATGTGTTGGTGGGACTTTAAGACTAGTATATTAAAACACTGAAACGCCCATTCAAAAGGGAGAAGTACAGGAAGTACTTATAGCAGGATTTTGTGTCTCCTGGTTTGAGATATAAAGTGAAGGAATAGACGGGGAATGGCTTTAGGGTTTTCATTTTGGCATTGTTTTGGTGTTATGATTGAGAGTAAATATTTATTATTATAAATTGGGGAAGGTAGGTAGATTTTATTGTATTATGAATAACGTTTTATAGGTACTGGATAATTTTTATTGCATATACTACCTCTTAAAAATTGTGTTATCTGTTTTTGTTGAGATCGCAGCATTATAGTATAAAATTATATGATTATTTTATGTATGTGGTAAGAATAGCGTTTTATACCATTCGATAGATATGGCCATTCTATCGAGTTTGTTGCTTTCTTTCTTTTTTTTCCAATGCAGCTGGCAAACACTTAGGCAGTCTCCTTTGATGGCTTAAGGCAAGCGCTGCACCGACGTTACTTACTTAGCACTACCCAGGGAGAACGTGTATCTTGAAGATTAGCTAAGGACGCAGAATAACAATACCTCCGCAACGCTCTACGGTTATAATAGACTGGGACCTACTGTTTAAAGTGGATTCCGAACCACTACATACATCCATGGCACCGCCGTGATTTGAATCTGAAACCATTGGCACCGAGCGCCAGAGCGCTAGCCACTCGTCCATCTATATATATTTAAACTATAATAATTATATATAAATTACATATTTATGTTATATTAACAACTTATAATTTATAATTAAACATTGTATATTATTATGTAATTAAAACTAAACTATTATGTACATATTAACAATATATTTTCACTACAATAGATAATCAAAAGTTTTAAACAACTACAAAGCAAACGCTGCATAATACATTACTAATAAATATTCGCATCGCATTCATTTCACCATTGCTCCTCACTCCTCAATTCTGTTCCGACTAAACTATTAAGAGTACAATAAACATTCCCGTAATAATCTATTTATACAGGAACGGTTGAATGGATAGTTCGAATCAACTCAAAATTATCGATTCAAATATGCGCGGAGGGCAAACTAAGCTAATTTTATTCGCACTCGTATTCTGTATCACTGGACGGACGGGGACTTTAAAACAAGTCAAGGCGATGGCGCTTCGATTCTGTAGACCGAGAGAAATCCGATGTGCACGGTGCTTTGAAGTGTTGGTGGGACTCTAAGACTGGTATATTAGAACACTGAAACGCCCATTCAAAAGGGAGAAGTACAGGAAGTACTTATAGCAGGATTTTGAGTCTCCTGTTTGAGATATAAAGTGAATGAATATTTCATTTTGATATTGTTTTGGTGTTATAATTGCCAGTAAATATTTATTATAAGATAATGTTAATTGTATGTGTATTTGATTGTTTTACGTATTGCAAGAATAGCATTTTGGAGGTACTCGAAATTTATTATACAATATATTGCTTATTAAAAATTGAGTTATCTGGTTTTATTCAGATGGCAGAATTATAAGAATAAATGTTAAGATTATTTTATGTTTTTTTTCTGATGTAGCTGGCAATACAGATACAATTAATCTTTATGCCATAAGCAAGGTATGCACCGCTGTTACGCCTTTAGACCGCTGTTACGCACCGGAGGGCACGTACAGCTTGAAGGTGTACTACAGACCAGAATAGCATGACCCCCACAACGCTATACGATTCTTTTACACCGTGACTTACGTCGTAAAGTGGATTTCGAACCTGTTTCGAATCCGAAACCTGTCGTATCAAATGCCAGATCACTAGCCACTTGGCCAACAGGCCCTTTAATATAGTTTATAGTTTAAATTATATTTCATAAATTAAATATGCTAAAAGATATTTTTAATAATATGTATCTATTTATTTAAATTATATTTATTATATGTATATATAAAATATATTAAGTCATATTAGCAACTTATAATTTATAATTAAACATTTTATATTATTATTTAATTAAAACTAAAATGTATGTATATATTAACAATATATTTTCATTACAATAGAAATCAAAAGTTCTAAACAACAAAGCAAGCTCTGTAGTATAATATATTCCTAATAAATGTTCTCATCACATTTATTTCACCATCGCTCCTCACTCCTGAATTCTGTTCTGACTAAACTATTAAGTGTACAATAAACATTCCCGTAATAATCTATTTATACAGGAACGGTTGAATGGATAGTTCGAATCAACTCAAAATTATTGATTCAAATATGAACGGAGGGCAAACTAAGCTAATTTTACTCACATTCGCATTCTCCATCAGTGGATGGACGGGGACTTTAAAACGAGGAAAAGGGATGGCGCTTCGATTCTCTGGACCGAGCGAAATCCGATGTGCTTTGATGTGTTGGTGGGACTTTAAGACTGGTATATTAAAACACTGAAAGGCCCATTCAGAAGGGAGAAGTTTAGGAAGTACTTATAGCAAGATTTTGAGTCTCCCGGTGTAAGATATAAAGTGAATGAATAGTCGGTGAATGGCTTTAAAGTTTTCTTTTTGGCATTGTTTTGGTCTTATAATTTAGGGTAAATATTTATTATAATAGGAATGGCAAGTGGATTTTGTTGTATTATATATAGAGTTTTATAGGTACTCGATAATTTTTATTGAATATACTAGAACTTCTTAAAAGTTGTATTATCTGTTTTTGTTTAGATGGCAGCATTGTAGGAATAAATGATACGATTTTTTTTATGTATGTGGTAAGAATAGCATTTTAAACGATTTCGATAGACATGGCCATTCTATTGATTTTGTTACTTTCTTTCTAAGATTTTTTTCTAATGCAGTGCTCAAACACTTAGACTGTTGTATTTGATTCTTTAAGGTAAGGGATACACCGACGTCACTGACTTAGCACTACACAGGGGATGCGTGAATCTTGTGCATAAGCTATGGACGCGGACTAACAATACCCCCGCAACGCTCTATGGTCATAATAGAATGGGACCTACGGTTTAAAGTGGATTTCGAACCTTTAAAAACATCCAAGCCACCGCCGATTACTCGAACCGGAAACCAGTGTTACCCAGCGCAAGAGTGCTAGACTCTCACTAATCTATATATATTTAAATTATATTTATTATAGTACATAAATTATATTAAGTTATATGTTATATTAAAAACTTAAAATTTAAAGACTTTATAAATAAACATATATTATTATTTTATTAAATTAAACTATTTTGTATATATTAACGATATATTTTCATTATAATAGAAATCAAAAGTTTTCAACTACAAAGCAAGCGCTGTAGTATAACATATTACTAATAAATATTCTCATCGCCTTCATTTCCCCATTGCCCCTCACTCCTCAATTCTGCTAAGACTAGGCTATTAAGTGTACAATAAACATTCCCATAATTATATCTTTACACAGGAACGGTTGAAGGGATAGTTCTAATCAACTCAAAATTATTGATTCAAATATGCGCGGAGGGCAAACTAAGCTAATTTTGTTCACACTCGCATTCTCTATCGGTGGATGGACAGGGACTCTAACACAAGTCAAGGGGATTCGATTCTCTGGACCGAGCGAAATCCGATATGCACGGTACTTTGATGTGTTGGTGGGACTTTAAGACTGGTATATTAAAACACTGAAACGCTCATTCAAAACTGAGAAGTACATTAAGTACTTATAGCCGGATTTTGAGTCTCCCGGTCTGAGATATAAAGTGAATGAATAGACGGTGAATGGCTTTAAAGATTTCATTTTGGTATTGTTTTGATGTTATAATTGCGAGTAATTATTTATCAGAAAATGGGGATGGTAGATGGATTTTATTGTTTTACGTATTGCAAGAATAGTATTTTACAGGTACTCGATAATTTGTATTGAATATATTACATCTTAAAAATTGTGTTATCTTTTTTTTTGTTAGTATGGCAGCATTTTAAGAATAAATTATATTATTTTATCTATGTGGAAATAATAACATTTTCTGACCATTCTATCAATTTTGGTGCTTTCTTCCTAAGATTTTTTTTTTCTAATGCAGCTGGCAAACACTTAATTTGGATGCCTTAAGGCAAGCATTGAACTGAAGTTACTCACTCAGCACTACCCAGGGTTGTGTGTCTCTTGAAGATAAGCTACGGACGCGGAGTAACACAATATACCCGCAGCTCTCAACGGCCATATTAGACTGGGACATACGGTTTAATGTGGATTCCTAGCCACTACAAACATCCATAGCACCAAAAAATGTGGTGCTGCGCCGCAGAGTGCTAGCCATTCGGGCATATATATATATTTAAATTATATTTTTTTATATATAAATTATATTAAGTTACACGTAATATTAACAACTTAGAGTTTATAATTAAACATTATATATTTTTATTTAACTAAAACTAAACTATTATGTACATATTTACAATATATTTTCATTACAATAGAAATCAAAAGTTTTAAACAACAAAGCAAGCGCTCTACTAATAATACATTACTAATACATATTCTCACCATTGCTCCTCTCTCCTCAATTCTGCTCCGACTCAACTGTTAAGTGTACAATAAACATTCCCGTAATAATCTATTTACACAGAAACGGTTGAATGGATAGTTCGAATCAACACGAAATTATTGATTGAAATATGCGCGGAGGACAAACTAAGCTAATTTTACACACACTCGCATTCTCTATGTGGATGGAAGGGGACTTTAAAATAAGTCAAGGGGATCGCGCTTCGATTCTCTGGACAGACAGAAATCCGATGTGCACGGGGCTTTGATGTGTTGGTGGGACTTTAAGACTGGCATATTAAAACATTGAAACGCCCATTCAGAAGGGAGAAGTGCAGGAAGTACTTATAGCAGGATTTTGAGTCTCCTGGTTTGAGATATAAATAGAATGGATAGACCTTGAATGGCTTTAGAGTTTTCATTTTGGTATTGTTTTGGTGTTATGATTGAGAGTAAATATTTATTATAAGATAATGGAGACTGAAGGTGAATTTTATTGTATTATGAATAGTGTTTTATAGGCGCTGGATATTGAATATATTACTTCTTAAAAATTATGCTACATGTTTGGTGTTGAAATGGCAGCATTATAAAAATAAATTATATGATTATTTTATGGATGTGTAAATAATAGCATTTTATGACTATTTGAAAGATACGGCCGTTGATTTTGTTGTTTTCTTTCTTATAACTACAGCTAACAGCTTCATTGTTTCGAGTTTTCCTGTTGGTATTGTCATAATTGCATTCAATAATAGCGTTTTATAGGTGCTCGATAATTTTTATTAAAAAAATGTGTTTATTAAAAATTGTGTTATCTGTTTTTGTTGAGATAACAGTATTATAAGAATAAATTATATAATCATTTTATGTATGTTGTAGGAATAGCATTTGATGGTCATTTGCTAGATAGGACCATTATATAGATTTTGTTGTTTTCTTCCTAAGATAACTAACAAAACAAAGTTGTCCCAAAAAGTGCTTCTAGGAATAAGATTTTTTTTGCTATCCAAGACAAACTCATAAACTTATATTAATATTAAAATGGTGTATAGTAGGGTATTATATTAATATTAAAAGGGTGTATACAGATTATGACTATTAATTGTGTCTAATCGCTTAAAAATGCTATTCAGCAAATAAGGATTCATCTTAAAGTTAATATTTAAATATTTATCAAATTATTATTTACTATTCACATATTTGTATTCATTGATCAAAATCTTCAATTTTAAAAAATAACATTTTGTATTTTGAAATTATTTTAAAAAATCAAACTCTTAATGATTTTTAAATTTTATTTCTCAAAACAATGAATTTACCCATTATTTGTTATGCACGAGCTCTGCTCTGAAATATATTGTTATGATATAATATGGAGTTCATTAGCCTTCGGTACTTGTATCAATTTGGTCGTAATGCGCACAAGTATATCATTCGCAAACATAGAATTTACATTTTTCGATGTTATGAATTCCACTATTTGAAGTTAGCTCTTTCGTAACCGGTCATATAAAATAATAACTACCGGTCATATAAAACTGTAAATATTTTTCGTATTTAAATTAACCAAGTGATACATAAATATTAAGCAAATATTATGCTATTAATCACAATGAATTACAAATATTAGCATGTATATTTATTCAATGCTATTAGTTCAGAGATAACACTGGTTTACATTTCGAATCACATGTGATATCATTTGGATATTATGTTTCATTGAACAACATACCGAGAATGGAGCAATCATACATTATCGGGCATTGTTTACAAAATATATATGCTAGTACTGAATTCATTGATTTATGAGCTACACATTTAACGTCGAATAAAGATACTACATTTCATGTATGTATTTATTCTACAGTTAAAGGTCTGGTTAAAATCTTAACTCTTTCGATTAAAAATATACGGTATGTTTAAAATTTAGTTTGAAAGAATTTTTTAGTATTTCGCATATAATTTATCATAAATTTTGTTTCGATTAAATAGTAGTGAATAATATGAAATTTTATAGAAATTCTACCTTAAATTACATATATTTAGAGGAAAAATATATAATTCTAATTTTCTTCTATAATTCTATATTCCTGTTATAAATTAATTATATTCACATTTTTTAATATTATGTGTATGAAATTTAGAGGAAAAAACTTGAATATAATATATGATTAATTGTTTTCTGAATCTAATATAGGTTTAAAAATTTTTTTACAAAATTAATCTACCTTTTAAAAAATAGTGTTTAATATTCATTCTCAAGTCATCCACCTTAAACAATATAAATTGTTCTTAAACAATTTTTACATCATCTTTCAACATTTGTTTATTTGTGATTGCACTATTCATCATTGCAAACCTAATTGGTGTGTGAATTACCAATAGACGTTTTAATGTATACTTTTTTTATTTATATCTTTCAGTACACTGTTCTTGTCAAAAATGTTTAAATGATTATTAATTGTCTTTGGAATCGATAATTATTTGATTAAATGTGTTTATTGCATGTAATCCAGGACAAATTCAGAAGTACCTGTCAAAATTTAGCCAAATAATTGCTATAAATCTGTAAAATAAATTATTCGCTTGACTCTGAATAAATTATTCTTTTAAATCAAGACTGATGTTTTAAAAAGTCGAATTTTCAACCACAGTACGGTTTTCAAAAGTTAAAGATATTCTTCATCTCTATATTATTAGAAAAACGACTTCAGTAATTCAAATTCAAATTATTAGGGATTTTTGTTTTCTCACAAAACAAAGCTCTTTTACTCAAAAATTTTTCTCGAAGATTTAAATCAAAACTCTGTTTTTATAAGCACAAATCTTCGCAATTACATCATCTATTTCAAAAGCGAAAAGCAATTTTGATTTTTATATAAACAGGAAAATGACTTCATAATCCGCCAAAACATCAGTCGTCGATTTTAATGTGCCATCCGAGTCCTGGAAGAGGATTGCTTTGTCATTTTAGAAATTTTTTGCTGAATACCGAGCTCTCCACAGCTTTGTTTGACACTAAGAGGACAAAAAAATTGCAATATTTAAGTTATATTTTCTTTGTGTTATTTTCGGTTTGAGAGAGACACAGAGACATACGATTTCATGGTACAAAAAGATACAATCAAGTAACTCCAGAAAGGCAAATTTCGCCAGTTCCTTTAATCCTCTTACACAACTTTTCGTTTACACAAACTATACGCTGGCTTGTTTTGTTTTGCCACAGTGATCAGGGCTTTAGTTGAAAAGCGAAACTGAGAAGTCTGGTGAATAAAGAAAAAGTAATTAGAATAGTTTTTAGATTTCCTAGTTTTCTCTCTCAGTGAATGGTGCAGCATTTTCTGCCTCACCGTGAAATTTTTTTAAATAATATTTTTCAAAACAATATAAAATAAAGTAATTACTATATTTATTTAAATTTGTAAATATTGGATGTAATTTTACATTCATGGACACTTTTTGACAACTAATGGATATATTCTTAAAAATAACGTATCATATAACAGTTTAATGTATACGAAATAGTTACCATTTGAAGACATTAATTCTTTCTGGTGTAGATTGACTTGGCAGATAGAATTTTGAATATTCTATAGGTTTATTTGTATCATTCGTTTCAGTGAATGATGGAGCATTTTCTGCCTTACCAATAAGAAAATTTTAAATAAACAATTTTCAACGATAAAAAACAAAGTAATTAATGTATATATTTTTTTTAATTTGTAGGTATTAGATATGATTTTACAATTAATGGATGCATTTTACCAATAACTAACGAATAAATGTTTACAAATAACTCATAATATTATAACAATTCAATGTATATGTAAATAGTTTGAAACCATTTTGAGACATGGATTTTTCTGGTGTAAAGTAACTTGGTAGAGAGAACGCTGAATTTATAAAATTAAATGCGTTTCAAAAATTAAAATGACAAACAATACAAAAAGATTTATCTATTTCTATGTGTTGGGGCTGTACACGTCAAAAAAGGTAAATTAATTTGTCAATTAATTACTATAAACTTGAAAAATAAACTATTTCTTTGACTCTCAATGAACGTTTCTTTTAAACAAAACTGACTATTTTAAAAAGTCAAATTTTCCACCACAGTACGGTGTACAAAAGTTTAAGATATTCTTCATTTCTAAGTTAGTAGAAAAATGACCTCAGTAATTCAAATTCGAAATATAAGAGAATTTTGTTTTTCTCTCACATAACAAAGCTCTTTTACTCAAGCAATTTTTCTCGAAGATTCAAATCAAATCTCTGTTTTTATAAGTGCAACTCTTCGCAATTACATCATCTATTTCAAAAGCGAAAAGCACTTTTGATTCTTTATATATAAACAGGAAAATGACTTCATAATCCGCCAAAACATCAGTCGTCGCTTTTAATGTGCCATCCGTGTCTAGAAAGAGGATTGCTTTGTCATTCTAGGAATTTTTTACTGAATGCAGAGCTCTCAACAGCTTTGTTTGACACTAAGAGGACAAAAAAATTGCAAGATTTAACTTATATTTTCTTTATTCTTTTTCTCGGTTTCAGAGAGGAGATATACGATTTCATGGTACAAAAAGATACAATCAAGTAACTCCAGAAAGACAAACATTTCGCCAGTTCCTTTAATCCTCTTACACAACTTTTCGTTTACACAAACTATACGCTGGTTTGTTTTGTTTTGCCACAGTGATCAGGGCTTTAGTTGAAAAGCGAAACTGAGAAGTCTTGTGACAAAAGAAAAGGAATTAGAATAGTTTGGAGATTTCCTAGTCTTCAGCTATTTAACGACAGAAATGATTTACATTATTTTTCTTCCAGTTACTCCGTTTTTCACTTTCTTGTGTTTATTTAGGTTTTTTACGATTAAAATTACTTTACCAAAGCTTTCTTCGAAGAGAAGATTTATTGAGAATGTTTAGCGATACTCTAAAGGTTTATTTGTAGTATTATTTTCAGTGAATGCGGCAGCATTTTCTGCCTCACCATTAAAAAAATTTTGGAATAAAAATTTTCAACAATATAAAACAATATAAAGTAACAAAGACATTAAAGTAGTATTTTCAACAATATAAAGTAATTAAGACATTTTTTTCAATTTGTAGGTATTGGATGTAATTTTACAATTAATGTGATATATTTTTACTGCCAACAAATAAAATTTTACTAATAATATATAATATTTTAACAATTTAATATATACGTAAATAGTTTGAAACCCTTTTAAAACACGAATTTTTCTGGTGCCGAGTAACTTGGTAGATAAAATATTGAATTTATGAAATTAAATGCGTTTCAGAAATTAAAATTACAAAAAATACGAAAGAAGTTATCTATTTCTATGTGTTAGGCCTGAGCATGACAAAAAAAAGAAAAATAATTTGTCAATTATTTGCCATAAACTTGAAAAATAAACTTGCTTGATTCTCAATAAATTTTTCTTTTAAATTAAAATTGACTTTTTAAAAAGTCTAATTTGCATTCACAGTACTGTTTCCAAAAGTTAACGATATTCCTCCTCTCTTTGATAGTAGAAAAATGACTTCAGTGCTTAAAATTCAAAATATTAGGGATTTTGTTTTTCCAACAAAACAAAGCTCTTTTACTCAAACAATTTTTCTCGGAGTTTTAAATCAAAACTCAGTTTTTATAAGTGCAATTACATCATCTATTTCAAAAGCGAAAAGCACTTTTGATTTTTATATATAAACAGGAAAATGACTTCATAATCCGCCAAAACATCAGTCGTCGCTTTTAATGTACCATTCGTGTCTAGAAAAGGGATTGCTTTGTCATTCTAGGAATTTTTTACTGAATACCGAGCTCTCAAGAGCTTTGTTTGACACTAAGAGGACAAAAAAATTGCAAGATTTAAGTTATATTTTCTTTATTTTTTTTTTTCGGTTTGAGAGAGGTATATACGATTTCATGGTACAAAAAGATACAATCAAGTAACTCAGAAAGACAAATTTCGCCAGTTCCTTTAATCCTCTTACACAACTTTTCGTTTACACAAACTGTACGCTGGTTTGTTTTGTTTTGCCACAGTGATCAGGGCTTTAGTTGAAAACCGAAACTGAGAAGTCTGGTGGAAAAAAGGAAAATGAATTAGAATAGTTTGGAGATTTCCTGGTTTTCAGCTCTTTAACGACAGAAATGCTTTACTTTATTTTTCTTCCAGTTACTCGGTTTTTCACTTTCTTGTGTTTATTTAGGTTTTTTACGATTAAAATTACTTTACCAACGCTTTCTTCAAACAGATGATTTATTGAGAATGTTTACCGATACTCTAAAGGTATATTTGTAGCTTTCTTTTCAGTGAATGCTGCAGCATTTTCTGCCTCACCATTAAAATTCTTTTTAAAAATGATGTTCAACAATATAAACAAAGTAATTAATATATTTTTTAATTTATAATTATTGCATATACTTTTACAGTTAGTTAACAGGTATATTTTTACAACAAACAGATATAATTTTACAATTTTTTTGGGTATATTTTTAAAACTAATGAATACATAAAATGACGCAATACAATGACTTTTTGTGACATTGTGTGACAATACACACATTTTTGGTTTTCACATGCATAAATTTTATTTAACTGTGGCTTTTATTGTAATATTTAGTTAGATCTCACCACGACCTTTAAAATGAGGTGTTGGTCATTCCCTTAACATGTCTGGATCTGCTATAAAACAGCGGGAATCACGCAGTAAGGCCGTATAATAAGCACGATCCACTTCCACTCCCTTATGCATGGCCCACAGTTCCATCCACCCTCTATCACACAGAGCAGAATAATTCGTCCTTCATCTAGATGATGACACATTTGCATTTCGTGAATTATATATATTTTAAAAGATGTTGGAATTTCAAATTAGACATGAAAACATAATGCTCTAATACTAAGCCAGCTAAACTTTTGCGGCCTAGAAGATTTATGGGTGCGAAGGCAGTATTTCAGAGAAATATGTGCCTAAATATAAAAAATATATATAGTTATTATTTTTCTTGTTAGTTTTCTCGTTTAAATATAGCTTTCTCTATAAATACTTAACCATTCTGATTGCTTTTTTTTTCTTTCATTCATATAAAAAGTTCCAAACAGCAATAATGGACAAAAAATGTTTCCGAGAAACTAGGAGCAGGATTCTTCTAATAACCATTGTTGGTTACCAGAAATGTTAACTATATATGTGACTAATATGTGACTTTCAATGTTAAAAACCTATGCACCCTTTGAGACTCTGCCATCTGTAAGTTGTGGAGTTCATGATTTAACATTAACTGAAGAAGAAGAACTAATCAGTACTTGGGTGGGTGACCACCTGGGAACACTGCGTGCCGTTGGCAAATTTGGGACCTGAATGGCCGAGTGTCAAGCGCTCTGGCGCTCAGTGCCACAGGTTTCGGGTTCGAATCCCGGCGGTGCCATGGATGTTTGTAGTGGTTCGGAATCCACTTTAAGCCGTAGGTCCCGGTCTCCTATGACTGTAAGAGCGTCACGGAGCAAAAGTCAGGCTTCTACCTACGGGTGCTCCATCACAACAGAAGCTGCTTCCTTCCCCTTCAATCATGAGTCCATATGGGCTCGTGGGCTTGGCCAGCCAAGTGGGATAAGAAACAACAACAAAGAAGAACTAATAGTTATATCGACTGAACCTTGATTGAGAATTAAACATAAGGAACTATCTCTTGAAATATTCTTTAAAAGAAAAACCTTGCCAATATCTAAAATAGCTTTAAAAATTTTATTACAGTTTTCAACGTAAAATTTATGTGAATTAAGAATTTCTATCCTCCTCCTAATGAAGTGTAGATAGAGACAAAATATTCAATGGATTGACTGTAAAATGAGAGTTTGCCTTCTAAATTTAGGTCTGAAAATTGCCTTAATTTTATGTCAATTATTGTAGAACTCACTAGGACATTTCAGGCTCATGTTCCTCAAAATCGCAAGAATAAATAAACTTAAAATCATATTTTTTATCGTATTAAGTTCCTTATACACATAGTCATTCTTTTCTTATCGCATTATTTTTTTCTGTAATTAATAACTATAACTATTATAACGTATTTCTCAGAAATAAAAAAAAAATTGTCTTAAATTAAAAAAACGATTTAACTTGTCAGGAGCTTCTGTTAAAGCTATGATTGCTTACAAAACAAATCTGTTTATCATTTTTATTACTTCTTCAAAACTTTTAAACTAAAAAACTGTGAAGAAATTCGTAAAGTCTGTAGTTTATAACTCAAAATATGCAGCACTTCTTCAAACCATTCTGAATTTTCAGCTGTTATTCTAAGCACAGCACAATTCAATATTTTTTTTCTTGGGAAAATAAAAATAAAAAATTCGCCACAAAAGCGTATTTGGGAAGAAGAACCTTAAGCAGAAAAAAAAGAGGCAACAGAAAAAAAACAGCTTCTATAGTAAAATGAATATTTTTGCCTCACGAAACCGGAAACATTGGAAGCGAGCGGAAGTTTGGAGTGCCACCCCTAATGAACCGTGGAGGAGTAGATTCACCAGTTCAAAGGAATATGTGTGAAATGTACATGTTTATGCGAAAGTAAAGCTTTTATTTTTGATTTTTTATGCAATTCTGGGAAGGAAAGTTTGACAGGTCTTACCATTATGAGAATTTTTTAAGATTTTTTTATCCTTTGGCAGTGATGAATAATCTATTTTTCTCTGATCACAAAATAAGCAGCATTATAAAGTTTAAATTAATCATTATTTCCAGCTATTTTTGGAAACTTAAATACGTTTATTTCAAGAATTTTAAGAATATATCTTTTTTAAAAAAAACATTATTTTATTTAATCGTGCAATTTATTTTATAAAGAGATTGTATGTGATGGAAATCAGAAAATACTTAGTATTAGATTTAGAAAAATAAAAACTGTGATATTTCGACAAGATTTAAAAATTTTCTTACGGAACACCTTCGAAAAATGTTTTTAATTAGTGCAATGCTTATATTATGTTTGATAATTTCTGCAAATTTCAAATTTAAATCGTATTATTATAAGTAATTCATATCATCTGGCATCTTCAGATCTCAGTAACAAATCGCTTTTTTAAAAATTGGGTTGGTTTGATTTGTTTCGTCGCTCTGCGTTCATTTTATACACACTTTAGGCTAAATAGACTGGGAGCTACAGCGTAAAGTGGATTCCGAAACACTACAAACACCCATGGCACCGCCAGAACCGAAACCCGTGGTACCTACGCCAGAGCGCTAGCCACTCGGCCATCAGG
Source organism: Caerostris darwini (assembly GCA_021605075.1). Classification (NCBI taxonomy): domain Eukaryota; kingdom Metazoa; phylum Arthropoda; class Arachnida; order Araneae; family Araneidae; genus Caerostris; species Caerostris darwini. The sequence continues at coordinate 81,930 of BPLQ01000804.1, read as the reverse complement.
CCCCATTAAAAATTGCGCAGACAATGAAAAGTTATTTATTGATAAACCAAACATTCCACACGTATTTTATTTCGAACTCTATTTTAATATAGAATTAAGTAATGTAAGATAATAAGAACTATTTGTTAGAGATTTGGAGTATCTAAACATCCGAAGATTGATTGCAAAAGTGTCAGAATTTTGTTCATCTATGCCATGTGACTATGGTGAATGACAATGAGGAAACATAGATAAATAAACACGTCTTTGTAAATATTCTTGTGAACATTTCATGTTATTTTTACCTTATCATTCTGCCTAATAAATTATTTTAATTTAGTTTAAATTTCTGAAAACAAACTTGCTATATGTTTGCACATCTCTTGCTATACAGTCGCTCTAGGAACTAAATTATTATTAAAACTCATATATTCACAATATATTTTCATTACAATAGAAATCAAAAGTTTTCAACAACAAAGCAAATGCTGTAGTATAACATATTACTAATAAATATTCTCATCGCATTCATTTCACCATTGCTCCTCATTCCTCAATTCTGCTCCGACTAAACTATTAAGTGTACAATAAACATTCCCGTAATAATCTATTTATACAGGAACGATTGAATGGATAGTACGAATCAACTCAAAATGATTGATTCAAATATGCGCGGAGGGCAAACTAAGCTAATTTTACTCGCACTCGCATTCTCTATCGGTGGACGGGCGGGGACTCTAAAACAAGTCAAAGGGATTGCGATTCGATTCTCTGGACCGAGTAAAATCTGATGCGCAAGGTGCTTTGATGTGTTGGTGGGACTTTAAGACTGGTATATTAAAACACTGAAAAGCCTGAAGTACTTATAGCAGGATTTTGAGTCACCTCGTTTGAGATATAAAGTGAATGGCTTTCAAATTTTCATTTTGGTATTGTTTTGGTGCTATAATAGAGAGTAAATATTTATTGTAAGATAATGGTGACTGTAGTTGGATTTTATTGTGTTATGAATAGTGTTTTATATGTACTCGATAATTTTTATTAATACTTCTTAGAAATCGTGTTATCTGTTTTTGTCGAGATGGCAGCATTATAAGAATAAATGATATGATTATTTTATGTGTGTGGTAAGAATAAAAATCTATGACAATTCTGCTGATTTTGTTGTTTCTTTCTAAGATAACAAACAGTTTCATTTTTTCAAGTTTTCATTCTGGTATTGTCTTGGTATTATAATAGCGAAGAAATATTTATTATTAGATAATGGGAACGGTAGGTGTATTTAATCGTTTTACGTATTGCAAGAATAGAGTTTCATAGGTACTCTAAAATTCATATTGAATATCTTACTTCTTAAAAATAGTGTTACCTGTTTTTGTAGAGATGGCAGCATTACAAGAATAAATTAGATAATTATTTTATGCATGTGGTAATTATAGCATTTTATGACCATTCAAAAGATAGTGGAATTCTATCGATTTTGATGATTTCTTTCTAAGATTATTTTTCTAATACAGCTTAGACAGTTGTCTTTGTTGCCTTAAGGCAAGCGCTGCACTGACGTTATTCACTTAGCACTACCCAGGAAGAGCGTGTAGCTTGAAGATAATCTACGGACGCGAAGTAACCATACACCCGCAACACTCCTGTTAGACCGGGACCTACGGTTTAAAGTGGATTCCGAACCACTACAAACATCCATGCCACTGCTGGATGTTTAACTGCCGGATGTCGAATCCGATACCAGTGGTACCTAGCACCAGAGCGCTAGCCACTCAGCCTTCTATATATATTTAAAGTATATTTATTACATATATAAATTATATTAAATTATATGTTATAATAACACCTTATAATTTAAACTCTTTATAATTATACATCACAGATCACTTTTTAATTAAAACTAAACTATTATGTACATATTAACAATATATTTTCATTACAATAGAAATCAAATGTTTCCAAATACAAAGCAAGCGCTGTAGTATAATATATTACTAATAAATATTGTCATACCATTCATTTCACCAGAGCTCCTAAATTCTGCTCCGACTAAACTATTAAGTGTACAATAAACATTCCCGTAATAATCTATTTATACAGGAATGGTTGAATGGATAGTTCGAATCAACTCAAAATTATTGATTCAAATATGCGCGGAGGGCAAACTAAGCTAATTTTACTCACACTCGCATTCTCTATCGGTGGACGGACGGGGACTTTGAAACAAGTCAAGGGGATTCGATTCTCTGGACCGAGGGAAATCCGATGTGTCGGTACTTTGATGTGCTGGTGGGACTTTAAGACTGGTACATTAAAACACTAATACGCCCATTCAAAATGAAGAAGTACAGGAAATACTTATAGAAGGATTTTGAGTCTCCTGTTCTAAGATATAAAGTGAATGAATAGATGGTGAATTTCTTTAAAGTTATCATTTTGGTATTGTCTTTGTGTTATGGTTGAGAGTAAATATTTATTATAAGATAATAGGCTGTTAGGTAGATTTTATTGCATTAAGAATAGAGTTTAATAGGTACTCGATAATTTTTATCGAATATACTACTTCTTAAATTGTGTGTTACCTATTTTTGTTGACACGGCTGCATTATAGGAATAAATTATATGATTATTTTACGTATGTACGTATGTGTAAGAATAGCATTTTATACCATTCGATTGATACGGTCTTTCTATCGATTTTCTTGATTTGTTTGATTGCAAATTTTGTGATTTGTTTTTGTAACGCAGTTGGCAAAAAATTATACAGTTATCTTTGATGCCTTAAGCCAAGCGCAGCACCGAAATTATACACTTTGCACTACCCGTTAGGTGCATGTAACTTAAAGATAGGCTATGGACGCAGATTAACAATACCCCCGCAACGCTCTACGATTATGTTAGACCGGGACCGGGATCTTAAAGTGGATCCCGAAGCATTACAAACATCCATGGAACCGGCGGGACTCGAACTAAAAACCTATGCTACCTAGCGTCAGAGCGCTAGCCACTTGGCCATCTAAAAATAATTAATTTATATTTATTATATATATAAATTAAATTAAGTTATATGATATATATTAACAACTTATAAGTTATAATTAAACATTACATATTATTATATAATTCAAACTAAACTATTATGTACATATTAACAATGTATATTTTAATTACAATATAAATCAAAAAATTTAAAGTACAAAGCAAGCGCTGTATAACATATTACTAATACTTCATTTCACCAATGCTCCTGACTCCTCAATTCTGCTCCGACTAAACTATTAAGTGTACAATAAACATTTCCGTAATAATCTATTTACACAGGGACGGTTGAATGGATAGTTCGAATCAACTCAAAATGATTGATTCAAATATGCGCGGAGGGCAAACTAAGCTAATTTTACTCACACTCGCATTCTCTATCGGTGGACGGACGGGGACTTTGAAACAAGTCAAGGGGATGGCGCTTGGATTCTTTGGACAGAGAGAAATCCGATGTGCAAGGTACTTTGATGTGTTGGTGGGACTTTAAGACTGGTATAATAAAGCGCTGAAGCCCCTATTCGAAAGGGAGAAGTACAGGAAGTACCTATAGCAGGATTTTGAGTCTCCCGGTTTGAGATATAAACTGAGTGAATAGACGGTGAATGGCTTTAAAGTTTTCATTTTGGCATTGTATTTGTTTATAATTGTGAGTAAATATTTGTTATAAGATAATGGGGACTATAGGTGGATTTGATTGTTTTCTGTATTGCAAGAATAACATTGTATAGGTACTCTATAATTTTTATTAAAAATATTACTTTTTAAAAAATGTGTTACTGTTTTTGTTGTGATGGCATCTTTATAAGAATAAATACTATGATTACTATATGTTTGTTTTAAGAATAACATTTTATGATCATTCGATAAATAAGACCATTCTATCAATTTGTTGTTTTCCTTCTTAAATAACTAATAAAACAAAGTTGCCCCATAAAATAATCATATTATTTATTATTAGATAATGGGGATGGTAGGTTCATTTGATTGTTTTATATGTATTGCAAGAATAGCATTTTATAGGTAATCTTTAATTTTTATTTAATATATTACTTTTTAAAAATTATGTTATTGTTTTTGTTGAGATGGCAGCATTTTAAGAATAAATGATATGATTATTTTATTTATAGTATGTGCTAAGAATAGCATTTCATGACCATTCTATAGATATGACCATTTTGATCGATTTTGTGGTTTTCTTTCTAAAATAACTAACAAAACAAAAAATGTTCCAAATTGAGGAATTAGATTTAAAAACGTTTTTTCATATTCAATGCAATGTTTGTAAAGTCATATTAATATTAAGGATGGTATATATCTGGTATAAACTGACTACGACTGTTTATTGTCTATAATAGCGTAAAAATGCTATAAAACAAATAAGGTTTCTACTTAAATAAATATTCAATTTATCATCAAATTATTACTTACTATTTATATATGTGTATTCATTTTCAAATCCTAAATTTAAGAAAAATAATATTTATGCATTTTAGAATTATTTAAAAAATTCAAACTGCTAATGAATTATATGTTATATTTCTCAAAACTATGAATTTACCCATTATCTACTATGCACAAGGCTAGCGCTAAAATATAGCGTATATTTCGTAAGGCGTGTAGAGAATTTATATGCTTTGGGTACTGGTATCAATATGGCCGTAATACACACAAATGTATCGTTCGAAAACATTTTGAATTTACATTTTTCGATGCTATGAGTTCCGTTCTCATCTGTTTCAAGTTAACTGTTTCGTGTTTGGTGCCGCAAAATGATTCAAATCAAGGAATTTTTAAAACAATAAATATATTTCCTATTTAAATTAGCGCAGAGATACATAAGTATTAAGCAAATACGAATAAATGTATAATAATTTTCATCATAATGAATTTCAAATATCAATATGTATATTTATTCAATGCTATTAGTTCATAGATAATACTGATTTGCATTTGGAATCACATGCGAAATCATTTGGATATTATGTTTCATTGAACAACATACCGAGAATAAAGCAATCATGCATTATCAGGCATTGTTTGCAAAATATGTATGGTAGTACTGATTTCATTGATTTATGTGCTACAAATTTAAAGCTGAATAAATATACGAAATTTATTCAGCTTTATTTTATTATGTATTTATTCTTTGATTAAAAGTCTGGATAGAAATCTCTTCATTAAAAATTTATGGTATTTTTACATTTTTGTTTGAAAGAAATGTTTACTGTTAAGCATATAATTTATCATAAATTTTGTTTTGATTAAATAGTGGTGAATATGAAATTTTAGAGACATTCTATGCATAATTATGTATATTTATAAGAAGAATATATAATTTTAATTTTGTTTTATATTTCTATATTCCTATTATACATTAACTATATGCAAATTTTTTTAATATTACGAGTATAAAATTTAGAGGAAAAAACTGAATATAATATATGATTAAATGTTTCTTGAATCTAACACAGGCATACAAATTAATTTATCTTTTAAAAAATACTGTTTAAAACAATATAAATTGCTTTTGAAAATATAATAATAAAATCTCAATATAAATTGTTTTTCCATTATCTTCTAAACGTACAAACTTTTGTTCATTTTGAATGAATATTCATCATTGCAATCGTAATTGGTGTGTGAGTTACCTATAGACATTTAATTGTAGAAGTTTTAATTCATTATTTATTTATTTATGTATTTCAGTATACTTTTCTTGTAAAACATGTTTAAATGATTATTAACTGTCTTTGGAAGCGCTAACTCTTGGTTTAAATGTGTTTATTCCATGTAATTCAGGACAAATTCGAAGAATCTGTCAAAATTGTGTCAATTGATTGCTATAAACATGAAAAATAAAACTACTTGTTTATCTCTCAATAAAATTTTCTTTTAAATCAAAACTGACTTTTTAAGAAGTCGAATTTGCAACCACGATAAGGTTTTCAAAAGTTAAAGCTATTCTTCGTCTCTATGTTAGTAGAAAAATGACTTCAGTGATTAAAATTCAAAATATTGGAGATTTTTTTTTTCTCACATAACAAAATTCTTTTACTCAAACAATTTTTCCTCGAAGATTTAAATCAAAACTCAGTTTTTATAAGTACAAATCTTCGAAATTACATCATCTATTTCAAAAGCGAAAAGCACTTTTGATTTTTTATATATAAACAGGAAAATGACTTCATAATCCGCCAAAACATCAGTCGTCGCTTTTAATGTACCATTCTTGTCTAGGAAGAGGATTGCTTTGTCATTCTAGGAATTTTTTACTGAATGCAGAGCTCTCAACAGCTTTGTTTGACACTAAGAGGACAAAAAATTGCAAGATTTAAGTTATATTTTCTTTATTTTTTTTCAGTTTGAGAGAGAGATATACGATTTCATGGTACAAAAAGATACAATCAAGTAACTCCAGAAAGACAAATTTCGCCAGTTCCTTTAATCCTCTTACACAACTTTTCGTTTACACAAACTATACGCTGGTTTGTTTTGTTTTGCCACAGTGATCAAGGCTTTAGTTGAAAAGCGAAACTGAGAAGTCTGGTGGAAAAAAGGAAAAGGAATTAGAATAGTTTGGAGATTTCCTAGTTTTCAGCTCTTTAACGACAGAAATGCTTTACTTTATTTTTCTTCCAGTTACTCCGTTTTTCACTTTCTTGTGTTTATTTAGGTTTTTTACGATTAAAATTACTTTAGCAAAGCTTTTTTCAAAGAGAAGATTTATTGAGAATGTTTACCGATACTTTAAAGGTTTATTTGTAACATTATTTTCAGTGAATATTGCAGCATTTTCTGCCTCACCATTAAAAACTTTGAATAAAACATTTTCCACAATATAAAACAAAATAATTAATATATATTTTAAGTTTATAATATTGCTTATAATTTTACAAAAAACGAATCAATTATTGCTTATAATTTTACAAAAAACGAATAAATTTTTCACAACTATAATTTTACAAATAACATATAATACAGCAATTTAATGCATACGTAAATAGTTATCATTTTGAAACATGAATTCTGTCTTGCGTAGAGTGACTTGGTATATAGAATGTTGAATACTATAAAGGTATATTTATAGCAATCTGTTCAATGAATGCTACATTATTTTCTGCCTCGTTATTAAAAAAAATTAAATAAAAACTTTTCAAATATATAAAACAAAGTAAATAAAATATTTTTTCAATTTGTAAGTATTGGATGTAATTTGACAATTAATGGATACATTTTTACTACTAACGAATAAAATTTTACAAATAACACATAATATTACATCTATTTAATGTATACGCAAATATTTTGAAACCACTTTGAGACACGGATTCTTCTGGCGCAGAGTGACTTGGTAGATAAAATATTGAATTTATGAAATTAAATGACTTTCAAAAATTAAAACGACAAACAATACAAAACAGATTTATCTATTTCTTTGTGTTGGGACTGGGCCTGACAAAAAGGGAAAATTAATTTGTCAATTAATTGCTATAAAACTAAAAGATAAACTATTTGTTTGACTCTCTATAAATTTTTCTTTTAAATCAAAATTGCATTTAAAAAATTGAATTTGCAACCACCGTACATTTTCAAAAGTTAAAGATATTCTTCGTCTCTATATTAGTAGAAAAATGACTTCAAGTAATTCACATTCAAAATATTAGAGATTTTGTTTTTCAAACATATCAAAGCTCTTTTACTCAAGCAATTTTTCTCGAAGATTTAAATCAAAACTGAGTTTTTATAAGTACAAATCTTCACAATTACATCATCTATTTCAAAAGCGAAAAGCACTCTTGATTTTTATATATAAGAAGGAAAATGACTTCATAATCCGCAAAAACATCAGTCGTCGCTTTTAATGTGCCATCTGTGTCTAGGAAGAGGATTGCTTTGTCATTCTAGGAATTTTTTACTGAATGCAGAGCTCTCAACAGCTTTGTTTGACACTAAGAGGAGAAAAAAAATGCGAGATTTAAGTTATATTTTCTTTATTTTTTTTCCTCGGTTTGAGAGAGATATACGATTTCATGGTACGAAAAGATACAATCAAGTAACTCCAGAAAGACAAATTTCGCCAGTTCCTTTAATCCTCTTACACAACTTTTCGTTTACACAAACTATACGCTGGTTTGTTTTGTTTTGCCACAGTGATCAGGGCTTTAGTTGAAAAGCGAAACTGTGAAGTCTGGTGAAAAAAGCAGAAAAGGAATACAAATTAGAATAGTTTGGAGATTTCCTAGTTTTCAGCTCTTTAACGACAGAAATGCTTTACTTTTTTTTTCTTCCAGTTACTCCGTTTTTCACTTTCTTGTGTTTATTTAGGTTTTTTACGATTAAAATTACTTTACCAAAGCTTTCTTCAAAGAGAAGATTTATTGAGAATGTTTAGCGATACTCTAAAGGTTTATTTGTAGTATTATTTTCAGTGAATGCGGCAGCATTTTCTGCCTCACCATTAAAAAATTTTGGAATAAAAATTTTCAACAATATAAAACAATTTAAAGTAACAAAGACATTAAAGTAGTATTTTCAACAATATAAAGTAATTAAGACATTTTTTTCAATTTTTAAGTATTGGATGTAATTTTACAATTAATGTGATATATTTTTACTGCTAACAAATAAAATTTTACTAATAATATATAATATTTTAACAACTTAATATATACGTAAATAGTTTGAAACCCTTTTAAAACACGAATTTTTCTGGTGCAGAGTGACTTGGTAGATAAAATATTGAATTTATGAAATTAAATGCGTTTCAGAAATTAAAATTACAAACAATACGAAAGAAGTTATCTATTTCTATGTGTTGGGCCTGAGCATGACAAAAAAAAGAAAAATAATTTGTCAATTATTTGCCATAAACTTGAAAAATAAACTTGCTTGATTCTCAATAAATTTTTCTTTTAAATTAAAACTGACTTTTTAATAAGTCTAATTTGCATTCACAGTACTGTTTCCAAAAGTTAACGATATTCCTCCTCTCTTTGATAGTAGAAAAATGACTTCAGTGCTTAAAATTCAAAATATTAGAGATTTTGTTCTTCCAACAAAACAAAGCTCTTTTACTCAAACAATTTTTCTCGGTGTTTTAAATCAAAACTCAGTTTTTATAAGTGTAATTACATCATCTATTTCAAAAGCGAAAAGCACTTTTGATTTTTATATCAACAGGAAAATGACTTCATAATCCGCCAAAACATCAGTCGTCGCTTTTAATGTGCCATCCGAGTCTAGGAAGAGGATTTCTTTGTCATTTTAGAAATTTTTTTGCTGAATACCGAGCTCTCAACAGCTTTGTTTGACACTAAGAGAACAAAAAAATTGCAAGATTTAAGTTATATTTTCTTTATTTTTTTTCTCGGTTTCAGAGAGGAGATATACGATTTCATGGTACAAAAAGATACAATCAAGTAACTCCAGAAAGACAAATTTCGCCAGTTCCTTTAATCCTCTTACACAACTTTTCGTTTACACAAACTGTACGCTGGTTTGTTTTGTTTTGCCACAGTGATCAGGGCTTTAGTTGAAAAGCGAAACTGAGAAGTCTGGTGGAAAAAAGGAAAATGAATTAGAATAGTTTGGAGATTTCCTGGTTTTCAGCTCTTTAACGACAGAAATGCTTTACTTTATTTTTCTTCCAGTTACTCCATTTTTCACTTTCTTGTGTTTATTTGGGTTTTTTATGATTAGAATTACTTTACCAAAGATTTCTTCAAAGAGAAGGTTTATTGAGATTGTTTACTGATACTCTAAATTTTTATTTGTAGCCTTCTTTTCATTAAATGTTGCAGCATTTTCTGCCACAACATTAAAAAATTTTGAAATAAAAATTTTCACCACTATAAAACACAGTAATTAATATATTTTTTCAATTTTTAAGTATTGGATGTAATTTTACAATTAATGGGATATATTTTTACTACTAACAAATAAAATTTTATAAATAATATATAATATTTTAACAATTTAATATATACGTAAATAGTTTGAAACCCTTTTGAGACCAGAGTTTTTCTGGAGCAGAGTGACTTGGTAGATAAAATATTGAATTTATGAAATTAAATGCTTTTCAAAAATTAAAATTACAAATAATAGAAAAGTAGTTATCTATTTCTATGTGTTGGGGCGGAGCACGACAAAAAATAAAAATAATTTGTCTATTATTTGCCATAAACTTGAAAAATAAACTATTTGTTTGATTCTCAATAAATTTTTCTTTTAAATTAAGATTTTGTTTTTCCAACAAAACAAAGCTCTTTTACTGAAACAATTTTTCTCGGAGTTTAAATCAAAACTCAGTTTTTATAAGTGCAATTACATCATCTATTTCAAAAACGAAAAGCACTTTTGATTTTTTTTTATATAAACAGGAAAATGACTTCATAATCCGCCAAAATATCAGTCGTCGCTCTTAATGTGCCATTCTTGTCTAGGAAGGGGATTGTTTTGTCAGTCTAGGAATTTGTTACTTAATACTGAGCTCTCAACAACTTTGTTTGACACTAAGAGGACAAAAAATTGCAAGATTTAAGTTATATTTTCGTTATTTTTTTTCGGTTTGAGAGAGGTATAGATACGTTTTCATAGTACAAAAAGATACAATCAAGTAATTCCAGAAAGACAAATTTCGCCAGTTCCTTTAATCCTCTTACACAACTTTTAGTTTACACAAACTATACGCTGGTTTGTTTTGTTTTGCCACAGTGATCAGGGCTTTAGTTGAAAAGCGAAACTGAGAAGTCTGGTGAAAAAAGCAGAAAAGGAAAAGGAATTAGAATAGTTTGAAGATTTCCTAGTTTTCAGCTCTTTAACGACAGAAATGCTTTACTTTATTTTTCTTCCAGTTACTCCATTTTTCACTTTCTTGTGTATATTTAGGTTTTTACGATTAAAATTACTTTACCAAAGCTTTCTTCATAGAGGAGATTTATTGAGAATGTTTACCGATACTCTAAAGGTTTATTTGTACCATTCTTTTCAATGAATGCTGCAGCATTTTCCGCCTCACCGTTAAAAAATTTGTAAAGAAAAATGTTCAACAATATAAAACAAAGTAATTAATATATTTTTTAATTTATAATTATTGCATATACTTTTACTGTTAACATATATATTTTTGCATTTAACGGTTTTTGGATATATTTTTACAACTAACCAATAAACAAAATGACACAATACAGTGCCATTTTTGTGACATTGTGTGACAATAGACACATTTTTGATTTTCACATGCATAAATTTTATTTAATTGTAGATTTTATTGTAATATTTAGTTAGATCTGACCATGGCATTTCAAATGAGGTGTTGTTCATTTCCTTAACATGTCTGGATCTGATATAGAGCAAGAATCACGCGGTAAGGCCGTATAATAGGCACGATCCACTCCCACTCCCTTATGCATGGCGCACAGTTCCATCCATCCTCTATCACACATAGCAGAATCTTTCATGCTTCCTCTAGATGATGACACATATGCATTTCCTGAATTATATATATTTTAAAAGTTGTAAAAATTTCAAACTGGGCATGAAAACATAATGGTCTAATACCAAGCCAGCTAAACTGTTGCGTCCTAGAAGATTTATGGGTGCGAAGGCAGTATTTCAGGGAAATACGTGTGCCTAAATATAAAAAATATATATAGTTATTATTTTTCTTGTTAGTTTTCTCTTTTAAATATTGCTTTCTCTATAAATAGTTAGCCATTCTGATTGCTTTTATTTTCTTTTATTCATATAAAAAGTGCCAAACAGCGATAATGGGCAAAAAATGTTTCCTAGAAACTTAAGCGCTGCATTCTTCTAGTAACCATCGTTGGATACTAGAAGTGTTAGCTCCTTTGTGTCTCTCAATGTTAAAAACCTCTGCACTCTATGAGACCCCGCCTTCTTTAAGTTGTGGAGTTCATAATTTAACATTAACTGAAGCGGTAGTTATATCCACTGAACGTTGATTTAGAATTAAACATAAGGGATTATCTCCTGAAATCTTTTTTGAAAGAAAAAAGCTTGTCAGTATCTAAAATAGCTTTCAAAATAATTTTACAGTTTTCAATGTGAAATTTATGTGAATTAGGATTTTCTATCCTCCTCATAATGAAGTGTGGAAAGAGAGAAAATTTTCAATGGATTGACGGTAAAATGAGAGTTTGCCTTCAAAATTTTATGTCTGAAAATTGCCTTAATTTTATGCCAAACAGTGTAGAACCTACTAGGACATTTCAGGCTCATATGAAATCATTCATATTCATTGTCATTCATCATTTCTCAAAAACGAAAGAATAAATAAACTTAAAATCATATTTTTTAGCGCATTAAGTTCCTTATACACATAGTCATTTTTTTTTTTTATCGCATTATTTTTTTTTTTTGTGATTAATAACTATAAATATTATAACGTATTTTTCAGAAATTTGTATATTTATCACCTTCAATTATTTGTAGGGTTTTACATGCGCCTCGACTTAAAAAAATTGAGAACCCCCGCCTTAAAAATATGTAGCAGATTTGTCTTTTATAAAGTCTTTTCGGAGAAGCATTTTTTTTTTTTTTAAGGATAATGATGTTTACATTTTATCTTCTGACTATTTTAAAAATAACGATGTTACATAAAATAAAATATCATCAGAAATAATTATCTTTGATAAGAAGCTTGTAGCAAATAATTTTTCAATATTTTATATTCCATTATTAAATGTCTTAAATTAAAAAATGAAGTAACTTGTCAGGAGCTTCTGTTAAAGTTATGATTGCTTTCAAAACAAATCTGTTTAACATTTTTATTCCATCTCTAAAACTTTTAAACTAAAAAACTGTCAAGAAATTCGTGATTTCTTTAGTTTATAACTCAAAATATGCAGCACTTGTTGAAACCATTCTGAATTTTCGGCAATTATTCTAAGCACAGCACAATTCAAAATTTTTTTTTCTTAGGAAAATAATAAAAAAAAATCACCACAGAAGCGTATTTGGGAAGAAGAACCTTAAGCAGAAAAAAAAGTGGCAAGAAAAAAAAAACCAGCTTCTATAGTAAAATGAATATGTTTGCCTCACGAAACCGGAAACGTTGGAAGCGAGCGGAAGTTTGGAGTGCCACCCCTAATGAACCGTGGAGGAGTAGATTCACCAGTTCAAAGGAATATGTGTGAAATGTACATGTTTATGCGAAAGTCAAGCTTTTATTTATGATTTTTTATATAGTTCTGCGGAGGGAAGCTTGACAGGTCTCACCATTCTGAAAATTTTTCAACATTTTTTTTTTGTCCTTTTGCAATGATGAATAATCTATTTTTCTTTCATCACAAAATAAACAGCATTATAAAGTTTAAATTAATCATCATTTCCAGCTACGTTTGGAAACTTAAATATGTTTATTTCGAGAATTTTAAGAATATACCTTTTTAAAAATAAACAGGATTTTATTTAATCTTGCAAGTTTATTATGTATATTTATTATGTATATATATATTTAGTATGTATATGAAGGAAATTAGAAAATAACTGGTAGTATTAGATTTATAAAAACCGAAATTGTGATACGTAGACAAGAACAATTGCATTAAATAAATGTAGCGGGTTCGTCTTTTGCAATGTCTTATAGAAATGTTTTTTTTTTCTAAGGATAATGCAATTTACATTTTATTTTCAGATTATTTCAAAAACGACGTTGCATAAAATAAAGCCTTATCACAGTTAACTCTCATTGCTAAGTAGCTTGTGAGTAAATAATTTTTCAATATTTATTTTACTATTGAAATTCTTGAATTAAAAAAAATTTAATGTACACAGATGTGTCAGAAGCTTCTGTTAAAGTTATGATTGGTGTCAAAACAAATCTATTTATCTATTTTTTCACCTTCTTCAAATTTTTAAACTAAAAAATACCTTCAAGAATTTCGTGATTTCTTTAGCTTATAACTCAAAATATGCAGCACTTGTTCAAACCATTCTGAATTTTCAAGTGTTATTCTAAGCACAGCAAAATTCAATAATTTATTTCTTGGGAAAATAAAAAAAAAGTTCCCCACAAACGCTTATTTGGGAAGAAGAACCTTAAGCAGAAAAAAAAGAGGCAAGAGAAAAAAAAATAGCTTCTATAGTAAAATGAATATGTTTGCCTCACGAAACCGGAAACGTTGGAAGCGAGCGGAAGTTTGGAGTGCCACCCCTAATGAACCGTGGAGGAGTAGATTCACCAGTTCAAAGGAATATGTGTGAAATGTACATGTTTATGCGAAAGTCAAGCTTTTATTTATGATTTTTTATATAGTTCTGCGGAGGGAAGCTTGACAGGTCTCACCATTCTGACAATTTTTCAACATTTTTTTTTTTTTTTGTCCTTTTACAATGATGAATAATCTATTTTTCTTTCATCACAAAATAAACAGCATTATAAACTTTAAATCAATCATTATTTCCAGCTACTTTTGGAAACTTAAATATGTTTATTTCAAGAACTTTTACAATCGATCTTTTTTTAAAAATAAGCATGATTTTATTTCATCTTGCAAGTTTATTTATAAATAGAATGTATATGATGTAAATCAGAAAATAACGCAGTATTAGTTTTAAAAACTATGAAGGAAATTACGAAAATAAAAATGTTAATTAGTTTCATGTTTATATTGTATTTCAGAATTTCTGTAAATTTCAAATTTAAATCGTATTTCTCTTCTTATAATAACATCTGCATTAAACTACACCTTAAATGAATGTAGCGGATTCATCTCTTACAACGTCTTATAGAAATGTTTTTTTTTTGATTAAGGATAATGCAATTTACATTTTATTTTCAGATTATTTCAAAAATGACGTTGCATAAAATAAAGCCTTATCCCAGTTAACTATCATTGCTAAGTAGCTTGTGAGTAAATAATTTTGAATATTTATTTTACTATTGAAATTCTTGAATTTAAAAAAATTTAATAAACACTCACAAATGTTCTGAAGCTTTTTTTAAAAGTTATGATTGGTTTCAAAACAAATCTGTTTATCTATTTTGTTCCTTTTTCAAAACTTTTAAACTAAAAAATACCTTCAAAATATTCAGGAGGTCTTTAGTTTATAACTCAAAATATGCAGCACTTGTTCAAACCATTCTGAATTTTCAGCTGTTATTCTAAGCACAGCACAATTCAATATTTTTTTTTCTTGGGAAAATAATAAAAAAAAAATTCACAACAAAAGAGCATTTGGGAAAAAGAACCTTACGCAGAAAAAAAAAAAAAGAGGCAAGAGAAAAAAAAAGCTTTTTTATAGTAAAATGAATATGTTTGCCTCACGAAACCGGAAACGTTGGAAGCGAGCGGAAGTTTGGAGTGCCACCCCTAATGAACCGAGGAGGAGTAGATTCACCAGTTCAAATGAATATGTGTGAAATGTACATGGTTATGCGAAAGTCAACCTTTTATTTATGATTTTTTATGCAAGTCTGAGGTAGGGAATCTTGACAGGTCTCACCATTCTGACAAAATTTTCACCATTTTTTTTTGCCCTTTTGCAATGATGAATAATCTATTTTTCTTTCACAATCAAATAAACAACATTATAAAGTTTAAATCAATCATTACTTCCAGCTACTTTTGGAAACTTAAATATGTTTATTTCAAGAATTTTAAGAATATATATTTTTAAAAATAATCAGAATTTTATTTAATCGTGCAAGTTTACTTGTAAATAGTATCTATATGATGGAAATCAGAAAATACTTTGTATTAGATTTAGGAGAATAAAAGTGATATTTCGACGAGATTTAAAAATTTTCTTAAGAAACACTTTCGAAAAATGTTTTAATTAGTGCCATACTTATATTATGTTTTAGAATTTCTGCAAATTTCAAATTTAAATCGTATTATCATCTGGCTTCTTCAGAACTCAGTAACAAATCATTTTTTTAAAAAATTGGGTTGGTTTGATTTGTTTTGAGGCTGTACGGTCCTTTTATGTACATTTTAGGCCAAACAGACTGGGAGCTACAGTTTAAAGTGGAATCCAAAAAACTACAAATACCCATGGCACCGACTGAACTCGAACCCGAAACCTCTGATACCGAGCGATAAAGCTTTAGCCACTCTGCCATTGGGCCTCATTAAAAATTGCGAAGACAATGAAAAATTATTGATTGATAAACCAAATATTCCATACATATTTTTTTAATATAGAATTTTGTAATGTGAGATAATAAGAATTATTTGTTAGAGATTTTCAGTATCTAAACATCAAAAGATTTATTGCAAAATTGTCAGAATTCTGTTCAACTATGCCATGTGACTATAGTGAATGACACTGGGAAAACATAGATAATAAACTCGTATTTGTAAATAATCTTGTGATCATTTCACTTTATTTTTACCTTATCATTCTGCACTGTAAATTATTTTAATTTATTTTACATTTAGGAAAACAAACTTGCTATATGTTTGCACATTTCTTGCTATACAGACTCTCTAGGAACTAAACTTATTATTAAAACTCACATATTCACAATATATTTTCATTACAATAGAAATCAAAAGTTTTCAACTACAAAGCAAGAGCTATAGTATAATATATTACTAATATATACTCTCATCACATTCCTTTCACCATCTCTCTTCACTCCTCAATTCCGCTCCGACTAATCTATTAAATACGCAATAAACATTCCCGTAATAATCCATTTATAGAGGAACGATTGAATGTATAGTTCGAATCAACTCAAAATTATTGATTCAAATATGCCCGGAGGACAAACTAAGCTAATTTTACTCACACTCGCATTCTCTATCGGTGGATGGACGGGGACTTTAAAACAAGTCAAGGGGATAGCGCTTTGATGGTCTGGACTGAGAGAAATCCGATGTGCGAGGTACTTTGATGTGACGGTGGGACTTTAAGACTTTTATATTAAAACACTGAAACGCCCATTCAAAAGGGAGAAGTACAGGAAGTACTTATAGCAGGATTTTAAGTCTACTGCTTTGAGATATAAAGTGAATGAATAGACGGTGAATGGCTCTAAAGTTTTCATTTTGGCATTGTTTTGGTGTTATAATTGAGAGTAAATATTTCTTATAAGATAATGGGAAGAGTAGGTGAATTTTATTGTAGTTTGAAGAGCGTTTTATAAGTACTCGACAATTTTTACTGAATATATTACTTCTTAAAAATTATGTTGTCTGTTTTCGCTGAGATGACAGCCTTATAAGAAAAAACGATATTATTATGTCTTAAGAATATCATTTTATGTCATTCGATAGATGTGGCCTTTCTATCAATTTTGTTGTTATCTTTCTGAGATTTTTTTTGTAATGCAGCTGGCAAAAACTTAGACAGTTTTCTTTGATGTTTAAAGGTATGGACTGCACCGACGTTATCCACTTAGTACTACACAGGAGGTGCGCGGAACTTGAACGCTTAGTAGAAATACCCATCGCAACGTTCTACGATTCGGTTAGATCTGGACCTACCGTTTAAAGTGGATTCCGAACCACAACAAACATCCATGGCATCGCTGAACGATGAATCGATCTCGAAACTTGTGGTACCTAGCGTCTCAGCGCTAGCCACTCGACTATCTACAAATATTAAATTATATTTATTATATATAAAAATTATATTAAGTTATATGTTATATTAACAATTTATAATTTAAACAATTTTTAATTAAACACTGTATATTATTATGTAATTACAACTAAACTATTATGTACATATTAACAATATATTTTCATTACAATAGAAATCAAAAGTTTTAAACAACTGCAAAGCAAGCACTGTAGTATAATATATGACTAATAAATATTCTCATCCCATTCATTTCACCATTGCTCCTCACTCCTCAATTCTGATCCGACTAGACTATTAAGTGTGCAATAAACATTCCCGTAATAATCTATTTATACAGCATCGGTTGAATGGATAGTTCGAATCAACTCAAAATTAGTGATTCAAATTTGCGCGGAGGGCAAACTAAGCTAATTTTACTCACACTCCCATTCTCTGTCCGTGGATGGACGGGGACTTTAAAACAAGCCATTGGGATTGCGCCTCGTTTCTCTGGACCGAGAGAAATCCGATGTGCACGGTACTTTGATGTGTTGGTGGGACTTTAAACTAGTATATTAAAACACTGAAACGGCCATTCAGAAGGGAGAAGTACAGGAAGTACTTATAGCAGGATTTTGAGATATAAAGTGAATGAATAGTCGGTGAATGGCTTTAAAGTTTTCATTTTGGTATTGTTTTGGTGTTATAAATTGCGAGTAAATATTACTTATAAGATAATGCGGATGGTAGATGGGTTTGATTGTTGTAAGAATTGCAAGAATAGAGTTTTATATGTACTCGATAATATTTATTGAAAATATCTTCTTAATAATTGTATTATCTGTTTTTGGTGAGATGGCAGCACTATAAGAATAAATGATATGATTATTTTATGTATGTGTTAAGAATAGCATTTTATGGCCATTCGATAGATATGGGCATTACGATCGATTTTGTTGTTTTCTTTCTAAAATAACTAACAACACGATGTTGTCCCAAAAAAGAGGCCCTTTAGATTTTAAGATGTTTTTTTCCTATTCAATGCAATGTTTATACATTAATATTATTATTGTCAATGGTGTGTGTTTGGTGTAAATATACAATCATGTCCTTAAATTAAGGATAATGAAGTTCAGGCAAAGAAAGAGACAGAAGCAAAACAAATTTGACTTATTTGTAAAGTGTATTTATTAAACAAAAGGTAAAGAGCAAAAAAGATGATATATGTTTGACATCATTAATAAAAATTGCGATATTTACTCCCTGGTGCAAATTTCAAAAAAGAACCTATTCACAAAAAACAGTATAACATGGTTAGTATGATGGTTAATATGGAGTATGTCTCCCGGACGATGCAATACAGGCCTTACAACGCCTAGGCATGCTGAGTATCAAATTATCAATCTGATCTTGGACTTGGACGCCGCAGGTGTGCCCCTGACCCCATCACACAAGGTGAAGATCAATCTGATCTTGGGGAATATTACACCATTCATCAAGCAATGCCCTCCGAAGTTCCGGTTGAAAGGTGGGAGGGGGTTGACGGGCTGCAATTCGTCGGCCAAGCATATCCCACACATGCTCTATTGGATTCAAGTCTGGTGAGTATGCTGGCCAATCCATACGGGTGATATCCTCCAATTGAAGGCATTCGTCTACAATCTTTGCACGGTGAGGGCGGGCGTTGTCATCCATAAACATAAATTAAGCACCCATGGCGCCCCGAAATAAACGTACATGTTGTTCCAGAATGACACCCCGATAGATGAGGCCTGTCATCGTTACACTCTGAACATGCAGGTCAGTTCTGGAACCAAGAATAATTCCTCCCCAAAGCCATCCTGCACCACCGCAACTGTGTCGTTCAATGATGTTCTCTTGGTGGTAACGGGTACCTGGCGCTCTCCATATGAAAGTCCGGCGAGAATCAGACTGCAAACTAAACCTGGACTCGTCGGAAAACATCACACCAGACCTCTGTTGCGGTGCCCACAATGCATGCTCTCTACTCCAGGTTAATCACAGGCGACAGTGAGTTGCGGTAAGTGGAACACATCTGACAGGCCTACGAGCATATAGAGCTATGTGCCCTAAGCGTCTGTACACGGTCTGCCTTGAAACTGTCGTACCGGTAGCTGACGAGACAGGTCTGATGCTGTGCTCCTTCTGTTTCTTTTGGCAGTAACTGCTAAACACCGGTCTTCATTCGGCGTTGTAACTCGGGGGCGACCTGTGCTGTAACATCTACTCACATTACCATCATCTTGGAATCGTTGCCAAAGCCTGGAGTTGACACTCTGTGTGATTCCAAGTTCCTCAGATACTTCCAGCTGGGTACGTCCACATTCCAGTCATCCGATAATTCTACCACGTAAAAAATCCTCCAAATGCTTCCTTTGTGCCATAACTATGCGGTTATTGCACTGAAAGGCTTTTAAAGCGCTTGTGAACAATTTTACTTCTTTGCCACCATTCCTTATATACCCCTCTCTTACACTCTCGTCATTGTGACGTACTATCCGTGCCATCTGGTGGTTTTCTGTAATTTGCATATTCTTCTTCAAGGTGTGTGTGATAATTCTACAGGTGAAATTTTTATTTTAGAATTCAATTTCTGTGTGATTCTTAATTATCCTTAATTTATGGACATAGTGTATTACGACTAATAATAATAATAATATACACACTAAAATAAAAGTACCTTATCAAATAATTCTTTCAAAACGTCTAATTTTCATAATAAGTTATACATGCGTTTAAGAATATAAGCCTCATGTGGAGCTTCATGTAATTATGTTGAACTATTATACATATATATATATATATATATATTATGAAAAATGTTCAAATGAAACCTTAAATATATTAAATAAAAGCTTTAATTTATAATGCCGGTGTTTATTATTTAGGTAAACAAACATATATTTCATTAATATGAGAACTTATGTTTAGCGTAAAAATGCTATAAATGAAATTAGAGTTCTTCTTAAAGTTAATATTTAATTTATCCTCAAATTATTATTTATTATTCATATATCTGCATTCATTAAACAAAATCTTAAATTAAACAAATAATATTTTGGTTTTTTGGTATTATTTAAATAATTCAAAACTGTTAATGAATTATATGTTTTATTTCTCAAAACAATATATTTGCCCATTATCTGTTACGCAAGAGCTCTGTTCTGAAATATAGTGTATATGTCGAAAGATATGTAGCGAGTTTATTTGACTTGGGTACTGGTATCAATTTGGCCGTAATACACACAAATGTATTGTTCGCAAACATATAATTAAATTTTTCGATGCTATGAGTTCCATCCTGAATTGTTTGATTTTAATTGTTTCATCACTGGTCATGTAAAATAATTCAAATCACTAAATTTTCAAAACACTAATTTTTCTTGTTTAAATTTAAATTATTGAAGAGATACATAAGTATTAAGCAAGTATAATGATTTTAATCACAATAAATTTCAAATATTAGTATATTTATCCAATGTTATTAGTTCAGAGATAACATTGATTTGCATTTCGAGTCACATTTGATATCATTTGGATATTATGTTTCATTGAACATAATACTGAGAATGAAGCAATCATACATTATCAGGCATTGTTTACAAAATGTATATGCTAGTACTGAATTCATTGATTTATGTGCTACAAATTTAACGTTGAATAAATATATTACATACACGTATTACATTTCATTTACGTATTTATTTTACATTTAAAGATCTGGATAAAAATCTAAATTCTTTTGATTAAAATTTATGGCATTTTTTTGTTTGAAAGAAATGTTTAGTATTATACATATAACTTATCATAAATTGCTTTGTTTTGATAATAATTTGTGCATAATATGAAATTTTAGAGGAATTCTATCTTAAAATAGAAACATTTATAGGAAGAATATATAATTCTAATTTTGCTCTATAATTCCATATTCCTATTATTCATTAATTGTATTCATATTTTTTAATATTGTGAGTATGAAATTTAGAGGATAAAACTAGAATATATCATATGACTAATTGTTTCCAGGATCTAATAGATATTTACAATTTTTTATTGCAAATTAATTTATTTTTAAAAAATAATATTTAATATTGATTTATAAAACATCAACCTTAAACAATATAAATTGTTCTTTAATAATTTTTCATCATCTCTTCTAATTCGCAATTTATTTATATCTTTCAATATAGTTTACTTGTTAAACATGTTTAAATAATTGGTAGTTAATCAGTCACTGGTTAATAATTGGAATCAATAACTTCGTGAAGAAATGTGTTTATTCCATGTAGTTCAGTAAAAAATTCAGAACTATTTGTCAAAATGTTCCAATTAATTGCTTAAATAATTGTTTATCTGTGATTGCACTGTTGATCATTGTAAACCTAATTGATGTGTGAATTATCTATAGATATTTAATTATAAACGTTTTAATTCATAATTTATTTATATATTTCAGTATACTTTTCTTGCAAAGCATGTTTAAATAATTAATAATTCTCTTTGGAATCGATAACTTGTTGATTAAATGTGTTTATTCCATGTAATTCAGGACAAATACAGAATCGCCTGTAAAGATTTTGCCTATTAATTGCTATAAACCTGAAAAATAAACTATTTGCTTGGCTCTCAATGAATGTTTCTTTTAAATCAAAACTGACTTTTTAAAAAGTCAAATTTTCAATCACAGTACAGTTTTCAAAGATGTTCTTTATCTCTATGCTAGTAGAAAAATGACTTCAGTAATTCAAATTCATAATATTAGAGATTTTGTTTTCCTCGCATATCAAAGCTGTTTTACTCAAACAATTTTTCTCAAAGATTTAAATCAAAACTCACTTTTTATAAGTGCAATTACATCATCTATTTCAAAAGCGGAAAGCACTTTTGATTTTTATATATAAACAGGAAAATGACTTCATAATCCGCGAAAACATCAGTCGTCGCTTTTAATGTGCCATTCGTGTCTAGGAAGAGGATTGCTTTGTCATTCTAGGAATTTTTTACTGAATACAGAGATCTCAACAGCTTTGTTTGACAAAACATTTTAAGATTTAAGTTATATTTTCTTTCTTTTTTTTTTTTTTTTTTTTTTTCTCGGTTTGAGAGAAAGAGATACTATTTCATGGTACAAAAAGATACAATCAAGTAACTCCAGAAAGACAAATTTCGCCAGTTCCTTTAATCCTCTTACACAACTTTTCGTTTACACAAACTATACGCTGGTTTGTTTTGTTTTGCCACAGTGATCAGGGTTTTAGTTGAAAAGCGAAACTGAGAAGTCTGGTGGAAAAAAGGAAAAGGAATTAGAATAGTTTGGAGATTTCCTAGTTTTCAGCTCTTTAACGACAGAAATGCTTTACTTTATTTTTTTTCCAGTTACTTCGTTTTTCACTTTCTTGTGTTTATTTAGGTGTTTTTCGATTAAAATTACTTTACCAAAGCTTTCTTCAAAGAGAAGATTTACTCAGAATGTTAACCGATACTCTAAAGCTTTATTTGTAGCATTCTTTTCAGTGAGTGTTGCAGCATTTTCTCCCTTAACACCAAAATTTTTAAATACAAATTTTCAAAAATATAAAATTGATTAATTAATATTTGTTTAAATTTGCAATTATTGTATATAATTGTACAATTATTTGATATTTTTTTTACAACTAACGAATAAACTCTAAAATAATATATAATATTATAGCTACTTAATGTAAACGTAAATAGTTTGAATCATTTTAAGACATGAATTTTTCTAGTGTAGAGTGATTTGTTAGATAGAATGCTGAATTTATAAAATTAAATGCCATACAAAAATTAAAATGTCAAATAATACAAAACAAAATTATATATTTCCATGTATTGGGGCTGGGCGTGACAAAAAAGAAAATTAATTTGCCAATTAATTTTTATAAACTTGAAAAAAACTATTTGTTTGGTTCTCAATAAATTTTTCTATTAAATCAAAACTCACTTTTTAAAAAGTCGAATTTTCTGCCACAGTACGGGTTTCAAAAGTTAAAGATATTCTTCATCTCTATGTTAGTAGAAAAATGACTTCAGTGATTCAAATTCAAATTATTAAAGATTTTGTTTTCCTCGCATAACAAAGCTCTTTTACTCAAGCAATTTTTTTCGGAGAATTAAATCAAAACTCAGTTTTTATAAGTTCAATTACATCATCTATTTCAAAGCAAAAAGAACTCTTAATTTTTATATATAAACAGGAAAATGACTTCATAATCCGCCAAAACATCAGTCGTCGCTTTTAATGTGCCATTCGTGTCGAAGAGGATTGCTTTGTCATTCTAGGAATTTTTTACTGAATGCAGAGCTCTCAACAGCTTTGTTTGACACTAAGAGGACAAAAAAATTGCAAGACTTAAATTACATTTCCTTTATTTTTTTTGCTCGGTTTGAGAGAGAGAGATATATACGATTTCATGGTACAAAAAGATACAATCAAGTAACTCCAGAAAGACAAATTTCGCCAGTTCCTTTAATCCTCTTACACAACTTTTCGTTTACGCAAACTATACGCTGGTTTGTTTTGTTTTGCCACGGTGATCAGGGCTTTTGTTGAAAAGCGAAACTGAGAAGTCTGGTGAAAAAAGAAAAGGAAAAGGAATTAGAATAGTTCGGAGATTTCCTAGTTTTCAGCTCTTTAACGACAGAAATGCTTTACTTTATTTTTCTTCCAGTTACTCCGTTTTTCACTTTCTTGTGTTTATTTAGGTTTTTTACGATTAAAATTACTTTACCAAAGCTTTCTTCAAAGAGAAGATTTATTGAGAATGTTTACCGATACTCTAAAGGTTTATTTGTAACATTCTTTTCAATGAATGCTGCAGCATTTTCTGCCTCACTATTAAAATTTTTGTAAAGAAAAATGTTCAACAATAGAAAACAAAGTAATTAATATATTTTTTAATTTATAATTGCATATACTTTTACAGTTAACAGATATATTTTTACAACAAACAGATATAATTTTACAATTTTTTTGGATATATTTTTACAACTGACGAATAAACAAAATGACACAATACAATGTCATTTTTGTGGCATTGTTTTGGTTTTCACATGCATAAATTTTATTGAACTGTGGCTTTTATTGTAATATTTAGTTAGATCTCACCACGACCTTTAAAATGATGGTCTTGGTCATTCCCTTAACATGTCTGGATCTGCTATACAACAGCGGGAATCACACGTTAAGCCCGTATAATAAGCAGGATCCCCTCCCACTTCTTTATGCATGACGCACAGTTCCAATCCACCCTCTATCTCACACAGCAGAATATTTCATCTTTCCTCTCGATGATGACACATTTGAATTTCCTGAATTATATATTTTTTAAAAGATGTTAAAATTTCAAACTGAACATGAAAACGTAATGCTTTAATACTAAGCCAGCTAAACTTTTGCGTCCTGGAAGATTTATGGGTGCGAAGGCAGTATTTCAGAGAAATATGTGACTAAATATAAAAATATATATAGTTATTATTTTTCTTGTTAGTTTTCTCGTTTAAATATAGCTTTCTCTATAAATACTTAACCATTCTGATTGCTTTTTTTTTCTTTTAGAGTGACTCTGCCATATGTAAGTTGTGGATGTCATGATTTAACATTAACTGAAGACGAAGAACTAATAGTTATATCCACTGAACGTTGATTGAGAATTAAATATAAGGAACTATCTCTTGAAATCTTCTGTAAAAGAAAAAACTTTCCAATATCTAAAATAGCTTTGAAAATTTTATTGCAGTTTTCAACGTGAAATTTATGTGAATTTGGATTTTCTATCCTCCTCCTAATGAAGTGTAGCAAGAGAGAAAATATTCAATGGATTGACTGTAAAATGAGAATTTGCTTTCAAATTTTATGTCCTAACATTAAAAAAATCACTAGGGCACTTCGGGCTCAATTTCGTCATAAACACAAGAGTAAATGAACGTTAAATATTTTGTACAGCATTATGTTCCTTATAAACTTAGTCATTTTATTTTTTTATCGCCTTATCTTTCTGTAATATTTGACTTATTATTTGTAATATTTGACTTAATATATAATAGTATTATAACACATTTATTAGAAATTTGTATATATTAGGCCTTCAATAATTTGTAATATTTAAAATGTGTCCAGACTTCAAAAAGTTTGAAAACCAATGCCTTATATGAACGTAACGGGTCCTTTTACAAGGTCTTATCGGAAAAGTTCTTTTTTTTTAATTATTATTTTTTTTTAATTTAATTTAATTTAATTTTTTTTTAAGGATCATTATATTATATTTCATCTTCAGATTTTTTCGAAAACTATGATGTTACATCAAATAATATATTATCACAGTTAATTATCATTGCTGAGTAGCTTTGTAGTAAATAATTGTTCAATATTTTATTATTGAAAATTGTAATTTAAAAAAATGTTCAAACACATAAGAGTCAGGAACTTGTGTTAAAGTTAGGATTGGTTTCAAAACAAATATGTTTATCTATTTTATTCCTTCTCCAAAATTTTAAACTAAAAAAACCTTCAAGAAATTCTTGAGATCTTTAGTTTATAACTCAAAATATGCAGCACTTGTTCAAAGCATTTTGAATTTTCGGCTGTCATTCTAAGCACAACACAATTCAATATTTTTTTTCTTGGGAAAATAATAAAAAAAAAATTCACCACAATAGCGTATTTGGGAACAAGAACCTTAAATAAAAAAAAAGAGGCAAGAGAAAAAAAAACAGCTTCCATAGTAAAATGAATACGTTTGCCTCACGAAACCGGAAACGTTGGAAGCGAGCGGAAGTTTGGACTGCCACCAGTAATGAACCGAGGAGAAGTAGATTCACCAGTTCAAAGGAATATGTGTGAAATGTACATGTTTATGCGAAAGTCAACCTTTTATTTATGATTTTTTATGCAATTCTGAGGAAGGAAGCTTGAAAGGTCTCACCATTCTGAAAAATGTTTCACCATTTTTTTTTGTCCATTTGCAATGATGAATAATCTATTTTTCTTTCATCACAAAATAAACAGCAATATAAAGTTTGAATCAATAATTATTTCCAGCTACTTTTGGAAACCTAAATATGTTTATTTCAAGAATTTTAAGAATAATCTTTTTAAAAATAAACAAGATTTTATTTAATCATGCAAGTTTATTTATAAACAGTATGTATATGATGGAAATAAGAAAATAACTTAGTATTAGATTTTGAAAACAAAATTTTTGATACGTAGACAAGAACTATTGCATTAAATAAATGTGTGCTATTCGTCTTTTGCAAGGTCTTATTGAGGTTTTTTTTATTTTTTTATTTTTTTGAAGGATAATGCTATTTGCATTTTATTTTCAGATTATTTTAAAAACGATGTTGCATGAAATAAAACATTATCACAGTTAACTATCATTGCTAAGTAGCTTTTAAGCAAATAATTTTTCAATATTTGTTTTACTATTGAAGTTCTTAAATTAAAAAAAAAAAAAAAAAAAAAAATTATTGTACACATATGTGTCAGAAGCTTCTGTTAAAGTTATGTTTGGTGTCAAAACAAATCTGTTAATCCATTTTATTCCTTCTTCAAAAGTTTTAAACTAAAAAACCTTCAAGAAATTCATGATTTCTTTAGTTTATGACTCAAAATATGTAGCATTGTTCTGAATTTTCAGCTGTTATTCTAAGCACAGCACAATTCAATATTTTTTTTCCTGGGAAAATAAAAAAAAAAATTCGCCACAAAAGCGTATTTGGGAAGAAGAACTTTAAGCAGAAAAAAAAGTACCAAGAGAAAAAAAAAGCACCAAGAGAAAAAAAAAGCAGCTTCTATAGTAAAATGAATATGTTTGCCTCACGAAACCGGAAACGTTGGAAGCGAGCGGAAGTTTGGAGTGCCACCCCTAATGAACCGTGGAGAAGTAGATTCACCAGTTCAAAAGAATATGTGTGAAATGTAGATGTTTATGCCAAAGTCAAGCTTTTATTTATGATTTTTTATGCAATACTGAGAATAAAAGCTTGACAGTTCTCACCATTCTGAGAATTTTTTCCCCATTTTTTTTGTGCTTTTGCAATGATGAATAATCTATTTTTCTTTCATCACAAAATAAACAGCATTATAAACATTAAATCAATCATTATTTCCTGCTACTTTGGGAAACTTAAATATGTTTATTTTGAGAATTTTAAGAATATATCTTTTTAAAAAATATATGATTTTATTTAATCGTGCAAGAGCATTTATAAATAGAATGTATGTGATGGAAATCAGAAAATACTTAGTATTAGATTTACAAAAGAAAAAAATTGTGATATTTCGACAAGGTTTAACTTCGAACAACTTCGCACTTCAGAAACAACTTCGAAAAATGTTTTTAATCAGTGCCATTCTTATATTGTGTTTTAGAATATCTGCAAATTTCAAATTTAAATCGTATTATTATAATTCATATCATCTGGATTCTTCATATCTCAGTAACAAATCACATTTTTAAAAATTGGGTTGGTTTGATTTGTTTTGTTGCTCTACGGTCATTTATGCATACTTTAGTCTAAACAGACCGCGACCTACAGTTTAAAGTGGATTCCGAAAAACTACAAATACCCATGGCACCGACGGAACTCGAACCCGAAATCTGGGATACCAAGCGATAGAGCTTTAGCCACTCTGCCATTAGGCCCCATTTAAAATTGCAAAGACAATGAAAAATTATTGTTTGATAAACCAAACATTCCATAGATATTTTTTTAATATAGAATTTAGCAATGTAAGATAATAAGTATTATTTGTTAGAGATTTGCAGTATCTAAACATCCAAAGATTTATTGCAAAAGTGTCAGAATTCCGTTCATCTATGCCATGTAACTATGGTGAATGACAATGGGAAAACATAGATAAATAAACACGTATTTGTAAATAATCTTGTGACCATTTCACGTTATTTTTACCTTATGATTCTGCACTGTAAACTATTTTAATTTATTTTACATTTAGGAAAACAAACTTGCTATATGTTTGCACATTTCTTGCTATACAGACTCTCTAGGAACTAAACTTATTATTAAAACTCACATATTCACAATATATTTTCATTACAATAGAAATCAAATGTTTTCAACTACAAAGCAAGAACTATAGTATAATATATTACTAATATATATTCTCATCACATTCATTTCACCATTGCTTCTCACTCCTCAATTCTGCTCCGACTAAACTATTAAGTATGCAATAAACATTCCCGTAATAATCTATTTATACAGGATCGGTTGAATGGATAGTTCGAATCAACTCAAAATTATTGATTCAAATATGCGCGGAGGGCAAACTAAGCTAATTTTACTCACACTCGCATTCTCTATCGGTGGACGGATGGGGACTCTAAAACAAGTTAAGGGGATAGCGCTTCGATTCTGTGGACTGAGGCAAATCCGATGTGCATGGTACTTTGATGTGTTGGTGGTACTCTAAGAATGGTATACTAAAACGCTGAAACGCCCATTCAAAAGGGGGAAGTACAGAAAATACTCATAGCATGATTTTGTGTCCGTTGCTTTCAGATATAAAGTGAATGAATAGACGGTGAATGGCTCTAAAGTTTTCATTTTGACATTGTTTTGGTGTTATAGTTGAGAGTAAATATATATTATAAGATAATGGGATGAGTAGGTGAATTTTATTGTATTTTGAAGAGCGTTTTATAAGTACTCGACAAATTTTACTGAATGTATTACTTCTTAAAAATTATGTTATCTGTTTTTGCTGAGATGACAGCCTTATAAGAAAAAACGATATGATTATTTTATGTATGTCTTAAGAATATCATTTAATGCAATTCGATAGATGTGGCCATTCTATCGATTTTGTTGCTAACTTTCTAAGATTTTTTTGTAATGCAGCTGGCAAAAACTTGGACAGTTTTATTTGATGTTTAAAGGCATGGTTTGCACCGACGTTATCCACTTAGTACTATCCAGGATGTGTTGGTGGGACTTTAAGACTGGTATATTAAAACACTGAAACGCCCATTCAAAAGGGAGAAGTACAGGAAGTACTTATAGCAGGATTTTGAGATATAAAGTGAATGAATAGTCGGTGAATGGCTTTAAAGTTTTCATTTTGGTATTGTTTTCGTGTTATAAATTGCGAGTATATATTTATTATAAGATAATGGGGATGGTTGATGGATTTTATTGTTTTACGTATTGCAAGAAAGATTTTTATATGTACTCGATAATATTTCTTGAAAATATTGCTTCTTAATAATTGTATTATCTGTTTTTGTATCAGCACAATAAGAATAAATGATATGATTATTTTATGTATGTGTTAAGAATAGCATTTTATGGCCATTCGATAGATATGAGCATTACGATCGACTTTGTTGTTTTCTTTCTAAAATAACTAACAACACGAAGTTGTCCCAAAAAGAGCCCCTTTAGATTTTAAGATGTTTTTTTCCTACTTAATGCAATGTTTATAAATTAATATTATTATTATCAATAGTGTGTGTTTGGTGTAAACATATTACGACTAATAATAATAATAATATACACACTAAAATAAAAGTACCTTATCAAATATTTCTTTCAAAACGTCTAATTTTCATAATAAATTATACATGCGTTTAAAAATATAAGCCTCATGTGGACCTTTATGTAATTATGTTGAACTATTATACATATACACTGAAGTGACAAAAGTCATGGGATACCTCTTAATATCGTGTCGGCCCTCCTTTCGCCCGGCGAAGTGCAGCAACTCGACGTGGCATGGGCTCAACAAGTCGTTGGAAGTCTTCTGCAGGAATAATGAGCCATGCTGTCTCGATAGACGTCCATAATTGTGAAAGCGTTGATGGTGCAGGATTTTGGGCACGAACAGATCTCTCAATGATGTCCCATAAATGCTCGATGGGATTCATGTCGGGCGATCTAGGTGGCCAGATCATTCGTTGGAATTGTCCAGAATGTTCTTCAAACCATTCGCGAACAGTTGTGGCCCGGTGACATGGCGCATTGTCATCCATAAAAATCCCATCGTTGTTTGGGTACATGAAGTCCATGAATAGCTGCAAGTGATCTCCAAGTAGCTGAACATAAGCATTTCCAGTCAATGTTCGGTCCAGTCGCACCAGAGGACCAAGTCCATGCCATGAAAAAACAGCCCACACCATTAAGGAGCCACCACCAGCTTGAACAGTGCCTTGCTGACAGTTTGGCTCCATGGCTTCGTGGGGTCTGCGCCACACTCGAACCCTACCATCAGCTCTTACCAACTGAAATCGTGACTCATCGGACCAGGCCACGGTTTTCCATTCATCTAGGGACCAACCGATATGCTCACGTGCCCACGAGAGTCGCTGCAAGCGATGTCGTTCTCTCAGTAAATGCACTCGAGACGGTCTTCTGCTGGAATAGCCCAAGAAAGCCAAATTTCTCCGCACAGTTCTAACAGACAAGTCCCTTGTACGTCCCACATTGATTTCTGCGGTTATTTGACGCAGTGTTGCTTGTCTGTTAGAATTTACGACTCTTTGCAGACGTCGCCGGTCTCGGTCGTTAAGTGCAGGCGGTCGACCACTGCGCTGTCCATGGTGGGATGTTATGCCTGAAATTTCATAATCTCGGCACACTCTTGACACAGTGGATCTGGGAATGTTGAATTCCCTAACGATTTCCGAAATGGCATGACCCATGCGTCTAGCTCCAACTAAAATTCCGCGTTCAGAGTCTGTTAATTCCCGTCGTGCGGTCATCATCACGTCAAATCCTCTTCTTATGAATAACTTGAACAGAAATGAAAGCTCTGCGAAAGCACTGCGCATTTATACCTGTTCTACGCGATGCTACTGCCATCTGAAAATTTGCATATTGCTATCCCATGACTTTTGTCACTTCAGTGTATAATTTATAATAAATTGCTTTGTTTTGATAATAATTTGTGTATAATATGAAATTTTAAAGGAATTCTATCTTAAATTAAATATATTCATAGGAAGAATATATAATTCTAATTTTGCTATATAATTCCATATTCCTATTATTCAGTAATTGTATTCATATTTTTTTAATATTGTGAGTATGATATTTAGAGGATAAAACTAGAATATAACATATGATTAATTGTTTCCAGGATCTAATAGAGGTTTACAATTTTTTATTGCAAATTAATTTTTCTTTTAAAAAATAAAGTTTAATATTGATTTATATAACATCAACCTTAAACAATATAAATTGTTGTTAAATAATTTTTCATCATTTCTTCTAATTCACAATTTATTTATATCTTTCAATATAGTTTACTTGTAAAACATGTTTAAATAATTGGTAGTTATCTTAGGAACTAATAACTTCGTGAAGAAATATATTTATTCCATGTAGTTCAGCAAAACATTCAGAACTACCTGTCAAAATTTTCCAATTAATTGCTTAAATAATTGTTTATTTGTGATTGCACTGTTGATCATTGCAAACCTAATTGATGTGTGAACTATCTATAGATATTTAATTATAAACGTTTTAATTCATAATTTATTTATATCTTTCAGCATACTTTTCTTGCAAAGCATGTTTAAATAATTAATAATTGTCTTTGTAATCGATAACTTGTTAATTAAATGTGTTTATTCCATGTAATTCAGGACAAATTCAGAATTACCTGTAAAGAATTTGCAAATTAATTGCTATAAACCTCAAAAATAAACTATTTGTTTGACTCTCAATGAATGTTTCTTTTAAATCAAAACTGACCTTTTAAAAAGTCAAATTTTCAACAATATAAAACAAAATAATTAATATATATTTTAAGTTTATAATTATTTTTTATAATTTTACAAAAAACGAATAAATTTTTTACAAATAACATATAATAAAACAATTTAATGCATACGTAAATAGTTATCATTTTGAAACATAAATTCTGTCTTGCGTAGAGTGACCTGGTATATAGAATGTTGAATACTATGAAGGCGTATTTGTAGCAATCTTTTCAGTGAATGCTACATCATTTTCTGCCACATTATTAAAAAAAATTTAAATAAAAACTTTTCAAAAATATAAAACAAAGTAATTAAAATGTTTTTTCAATTTGCAAGTATTGGATGTAATTTGACAATTAATGGATACATTTTACTACTAACAAATTAAATTTTACAAATAACACATAATATTACATCTATTTAATGTATACGCAAATATTTTGAAACCACTTTGAGACACGGATTTTTCTGGTGCAGAGTGACTTGGTCGATAAAATATTGAATTTATGAAATTAAATGAGGTTCAAAAATTCAAACGACCAACAATACAAAACAGATTTATCTATTTCTTTGTGTTGGGACTGGGCCTGACAAAAAGGAAAAATTAATTTGTCAATTAATTGCTATAAAACTAAAAAATAAACTATTTGTTTGACTCTCTATAAATTTTTCTTTTAAATCAAAACTGACTTTTTAAAAAGTGTAATTGTCAACCACAGCGCGGGTTTCAAAAGTTAAAGATATTCTTCATCTCTATGTTAGTAAGAAATTTACTTCAGTAATTCAAATTCAAAATATTAAGGATTTTTGTTTTCTCACATAACAAAGTTCTTTTACTCAAGCGATTTTTCTCGAATATTCAAATCAAAACTCAGTTTTTATAAGTGCAAAATCTTCGCAATTTCATCATCTATTTCAAAAGCGAAAAGCACTCTTGATTTTTATATATAAACAGGAAAATGACTTCATAATCCGCCAAAACATCAGTCGTCGCTTTTAATGTGCCATCCGAGTCTAGGAAGAGGATTGCTTTGTCATTCTAGGATTTTTTTTACTGAATACTGAGCTCTCAACCGCTTTGTTTGACACTAAGAGGACAAAAAAATTGCAAGATTTAAGTTATATTTTTTTGTGTTTTTTTCGGTTTGAGAGAGAGAGAGAGAGATACGATTTCATGTTACAAAAAGATACAATCAAGTAACTCCAGAAAGACAAATTTCGCCAGTTCCTTTAATCCTCTTACACAACTTTTCGTTTACACAAACTATACGCTGGTTTGTTTTGTTTTGCCACAGTGATCAGGGCTTTAGTTGAAAAGCGAAACTGAGAAGTCTGGTGAAAAAAGCAGAAAAGGAAAAGGAATTAGATTAGTTTGAAGATTTCCTACTTTTCAGCTCTTTAACAGCAGAAATGCTTTACTTTATTTTCTTCCAGTTACTCCGTTTTTCACTTTCTTGTGTTTATTTAGGTTTTTTACTATTAAAATTACTTTACCAAAGCTTTCTTTAAAGAGAAGATATATTGAGAATGTTTACCGATACTCTAAAGGTTTATTTGTAGAATTCTTTTCAGTAAAAAGTTGCAGCATTTTCTGCCTCACCATTAAAAATTTTTTTAAATAAAATATTTTGAACTATATAAATCAAAGTAATTATGATATTTTTTTCAATTTGTAAATATTGAACGTGATTTTACAATTAATCTAGATATTTTTACAGCTAACAAATAAAATTTTGCAAATGACATACAATATTATAAAAATTTAATGTATACGTAAATAGTTTAGACACTTTTGAGATATGAATTTTTCTGGTGTAGCGTGGCTTGATAGATATAATGTTAAATTTGTAAAATTAAGTGCGTTACAAAAATTAAAATTACAAGTAATGCAAAACAAACCTTTGTATTCCAATGTGTTGGGGTTTAACATGACAAAAAAGGAAAACGTTTAACTCGAGGAGATTGATGTAAGCTAAATGTCACGTATTACAGCTTTCGTTCCAAAGTTCCAAGTATGATAGTTTTTGTTCCTGTGCGTTCTGGGTAAAGACATCACATATATGCCTGTCTGAGAACAAATGAACTGAGATAAAAATGATTATATGAATATAGCAGCTCTTTCGTTGCATAAATCTTAATAATATAATCACGTATGATAAAATTAAAAGTCATTTATAATTTTAAAAAAAATTTTATGTTGCTTGAAAATAAATAAAAGTTTGATTATATAAAATTAATAAAAACACAGAAAACTTATTTATTTAAAACGAAGAACTTTTTTAATAAAGTAGTAAAAATAAATAATAAAGTAGTGAATAAGTTTTTTTTAATAATTTGTATTATTTCTTTTAAGTCGAAATAAATAAATCGAGCAACAACATAGGAGGCACAGTACTTTGATCAGTGTTGTCTAGATGTATGAAAAAAATTCTGTTAAAAAAATGCTGGGAAAGCCTGTTGAAGAATTCAGGGGTATTGAATGAAATAAAAAAGCAAAGAAAAAAGGAATATCTTAGACATTTACTAAAACAGAACGATGTTACTATGTTAACGTATACACAATGGATATATGATAACTGAAATAAGCCACATAAAGTTTGCATTGCAAATAGCTGAGGTTTCTGTTGTTCTTAAGGGTAGTAGGTCCGTAGCTGAAAGGTAGTCTGCATAAAATTAGAGAGTGTTCTCCTCTGCGAATGTTGAAATATGTTGTAAGAGGTTGTAGAAGCGCATGAAATCACACAATAAAACAACCTGCATCTCAGTAATGGGGCACTAGAATTAACAATGGAAGAGATGACAAATATGAACCTGCCTTTCAGCTGAACTGCTTTAGCACTTATGTCCCCAACTCTAAAGTCGATGTGAGCTTTAGATACTTGTTATTTATTTTTCGCGAGTAGCAATGCTTTACTGATGCTAAAGGTTTGGAGATTTCATACACAGCCGTAATTCCAGCTCATAATTGACTCTAACTGAAGACGGTGACATTATACACAAAATCATTCTCACTAAACAACTTGCTAAACTGCGCCAGACTATTCTTCCAGCACACATCATATACTCTGGCAGTCTTGAAATAAACATTTATAGACTCTTTTACAGTTATAATATAATCCACGTCATTTATATCTATCGGCTCAAAGACTTTACTCGTAATAAGTGCACTTGATGAACCAAGCATCGTGACAGCCAAACTTACGACCCCGCATCATGATTCACGTTGGTTATCTGCATATAAAGATGTGGGCCTTTAGAACTCTCTATTTCTGAAAATACGTTTCTTCGTAAAATTTCTTTTTTATAAGCAGTCGTTATAAAATTTCACCAAGGATTTCAACAATTTTTGGATTTCACACGCATAAATTTTATTTAAATATGGCTTTTATTGTAGTATTTAGTTAATCTCCCCAAGACCTTTCAAATGAACTCAACAAATGAACTTTCAAGGCTTCAACACGTCTTGAACTTAATCCCTTAACATGTTTGGATCTGATATATAACTGAAGGAATTGAGCATGTAGGGTTGTATACTAGACTCGATCCATCCTGTTGCATGGGACACGGTTCCTCCCACCCTCTCTCACACACAACTGAATCTTTCATCCTACTTCTAGATGACGACACATTTACATTTTTTGAACTAGATATATTTTAAAAGTTGTTAATATTTCAAACTGGACATGAAAACATAATGCTCTAATACTAAGCTAACTAAACTGATGTGCACTTTTCTAGGGCGCAGCAGTTTAGAGTTAATTCAGTTAGACTTAATTGTCTCAGAGGGAGCCCTGTGGTATTTTAGAGAAATAGGTACCAAAATAAAAAAAAATCATAGTTATTCTTTTTCTTGTCAGTTTTCTCATTTAAATATAGAGTTCTCTATAAACATTTAACCCTTCTGATTGCTTTGATTTTCTTTAATCCACATAAAAATTGCTAAACAGCGATAATAGACTAAAAAATGTAGGAAAAACTAGGATCGTAAACTTCCATGGTTAGTTACTATAAGTGTTAGCGTCTACTTGATGTTCATTATTAAAAAAATTATCTGCACACTGTAAGACTCCGCCATCTGTCAGTTGTGAAGTTCATTACTTAACATTAACTGAAGACGAAGAACTAGTAGTTATAGCCACTGAAAGTGGGTTGAGATTCAAGCATAAGGAATTATCTCATGAAACCTTTTTTAAAAGAAAAATGCTTGCCAATATCTAAAATGGCGGCTTTGAAAATTTTATTACAGTTTTTCAAAGTGTAATTTATTTGAATTAGGATTTTTTGTTCTCACCATAAGGAAGTGTAAAAAGGGAGAAAATATTCAATGGATTGACGATAAAATGAGAATTTGTTTTTTAGATACATGCAGAAATATTGAAGTAATCGCTAGGGCATTCCAGTCTGATCCTCATAAACACAAGAATAACTAAACTTAAATAATTAACTTACTTTTTTATTGCATTATTTTTTCTATAATATTTGACTTAACTATTACAACGTATTTCCCAAAGTTTGTATATATTTAGCCTTCAATTTAAAAAAGCCCCAACATCAAAAGTTTGAGAACCACTGCCTTAAATAAATGGAGCAGATTCGTCTTCTGGGAGAATTTTTTTTTGAGGGAGGGGGGGGGGTGGTTAAGGATGGCGTTGCATTTTATCTTCAGATTATTTCAAAAACAATGATGGTATATAAAATAAAATAAAATATTATTACAACCTAATTATCATTGCTAAGTAGCTTTGAAGTAAATAATTTTACAATATTTGTTTTACTATTGAAATTTTTAAATTAAAAAAAAAAAAAAATGAAGAGACAGAAATGTGTCAGGAACTTCTGTTAAAGTTATGAATGGTTTCAAAACAAATCTATTTATCTATTTTTTCCCCTTCTTCAAAACTTTAAACTAAAAAATACCTTCAAGAAATTCGTGAAGTCTTTAGTTTATACCTCAAAATATGCAGAACTTGTTCTGAATTTTCGGCTGTTATTCTAAGCACAGCACAATTCTATATTTTTTTTCTTGGGAAAATAATAAAAAAAGAATTTACCACAAAAGCCTATTTGGGAAGAAGAACCTTAAGCAGAAAAAAAAGGGGCAAGAGAAAAAAAGCAGCTTCTATAGTAAAATGAATATGTTTGCCTCACGAAACCGGAAACGTTGGAAGCGAGCGGAAGTTTGGAGTGCCACCCCTAATGAACCGTGGAGACGTAGATTTACCAGTTCAAAGGAATATGTGTAAAATGTGCATGTTTATGCGAAAGTCGAGCTTTTATTTATGATTTTTTATGCAATTCTGAGGAGGGAAGCTCGACAGCTCTCACCATTCTGAGAATTTTTCACCATTTTTTTTTTGTTCTTTTGCAATGATGAATAATCTATTTTTCTTTCATCAGAAAATAAACAGCATTATAAAGTTTAAATCAATCATTATTTTCAGCTACTTTTTGAAACTTAAATATGTTTATTTCGAGGATTTTAAGAATATATCTTTAAAAAAACCCATGATTTTATTTAATCGTGCAAGTTACTTTATAAACAGAATGTATGTGATGGAAATCAGAAAATAACTTAGTATTAAATTTTTTAAAAAATTTTTATGCTTAGCCAAGATTTAAATATTTTTATACGAAAAGCCTTCGAAAAATGTTTTTAATTAGTGTCCTGTTTATATTGTGTTTTAGAATTTCTGCAAATTTCAGATTTAAATAATATTATAATAATTCATACCATCTGGCTACTTCAGGTCTGAGTAACAAATTACTTTTTTAATAATTATGAATGCAATGAAAATTTATTGATTGATCACCAAACATCCCATACATATTTTATTCCAACTGTATTTTAATATAGAATTAAATAATGTAAGGTAATAAGAATTTTTTGCTACAGCTTTGCAATATCTAAATATCCAAAGATGCGTTGCAAAAGTATCAGATATTCTGGGAGTACTGTTCAGCTATATCATGTGGCAATTGGGGTGAACAATGTGAAAATAATAAATAAACACTTTTTGTAAATAATCTCATAACCATTTCAGGTCGTTTTACCTTAACATTCTACAGTGCAAATTGTTTTAATTTAATTTAAATTTCTGAAATCAAACTCGCTATATGATTACATTTCTTGTCATAGAACCTTTCTATGAACTGAATTATTATTTTTTTTCTTCATTATAATAACCACGATCCATTTATCTTCCTTCAGAGTTATTGCCAAATCGATATTGGTAAACCGACTGACCATACCGACATTTATTCCGATTCCATTTATTAGGTACTACATTTGTTTTTCCTGTGTGGAAAACTAATGATACGAGTTGAGTATTAGAAAAGCTACATTACTGGGTACAATGAGAAAGGGACAAACTCTTAGACCCTAAACTTGCAGGGAGTTTGTTTCAAAGTGCTTGTGCTGTATGAAATTTTGTCCATTTTAAACATTACTTAACACTAAATTTGAAACATTCTAGTGACAAATGACATTAAATCAAATGTTTCGGTATTCAAAAAAAGTGATATAACATTTTGAAAATACAGGGTGATGGCAAAAGCCCTTTCTCAATACACGAGTCCCTACCTATTATACCATTCCTCAAAGCTAAATGAAATTTTGGTTTTAAAATATTTTAAGGTATGCTCTCAAGATTCATATAAAAAACAACAGTTCAACTCTAACAGTTACGTTTACAGTGGCACGAGTTTTAAAATTTCAAATGTCAACACCTACTTTTTTATTAGAATGTGAACTCCAAATTGAAAAACCAGAATAGCTTTGGAATTGTACCTGTAGCACGAAAATCGCCGGACCTAGACAGACAAAGAAGAAATGTGTATACAACCAATAAAGACAAAACAACAACAGAAAGCAAAACATTTTTACATGTTTTACAAACTTTCTAGCACTTGACCTCCTTTCACTCATCATCAAACTTTGCATGCTGAGATGATGGATAACACTGAAGCACGTACCATAACAAAAGGAATTTGCTGAACCTGTCGCCATGGCTTCTTTCATGAACGACAGCATGGCTTCTTTCTTCTTTTCAGCAGATGTAGTTTGCTGATTAAATGCATAAACACTAAATTTTAAGTATTCCTACTACGAAATGATCTGTCTAACGTCGTGTGAATGCAAGATGGCCCTCTCCAATTTGTGAGGTCTCCTGTCACATTTTCTTAACACAGAAGTTTGGTGATAAAATTATCTTCCGCCATTTCACGTTTCTATGGCCGTCAAGGTCCCCAGATCTCACTCCAATGGATTATTGGGTGTATCATATACTTGAAATCTAAAGTGTATGAATTTAATCTGCAAACTCTATCTGATTTGAATCATGTCATTAGACGTCAGATTCAACAGATTAATTTTGTCATGGAACATGGACTCATATATCATTTAATTTTTTAAATGATCTTATATATAGAATTAATACCATATGAACGGAGGTTTTTATTATAAGTTGATAATCATATTTTCGTTTTTATTTTTGAAAATAAATATCAGAAATCATATGCCACTAGTTTCATAATATTTGAACTACAAATATTTTTTAATTTAAATTTGTACTTTTTTTTTTAATTAGAAAACTTGAGACTTCAAAAAGTAATTGTTACAAAATCCTGAACAATCCTGAAAATTGAACAATCCTGTTTAGTTCATTCATCTCGGTCTGTAATAATTTATATCTTAAAATACAGAAATAAAATGCAATTTGGAATCAAAAATTAAGAAAAATTTAGATTTCATTAAACTTGTACACGTTAAATAATTTTAATTTACTCTTTTCAAATTAAACTGGTGTACACAATTCAAAGAATTTTTAATCTTGGTTGAATATTTCTAGAAATACTGAACAGATTACGATGATTACAATGAAGTTAATCATTACATAGAATAATATAAAAAGTAAACAAATGCCTTTATAATAATTACCATAACATCCATGTTCATGCGAATGGCTCGTGAGATATTCTACAGCAGAGCTTAATAACAAAATTGGTTAATTGATTAACCAGTAGATTAAATTACATATTAAATTGAATAACAACATTTGTTAATAGGGGATATGGCCCCTGTTACTATTATCGATACTTATTATTATAAAATTACAAAAACATTACATTATTTACAAAAACAAGTAAGTAAAAAAAAAAAGTAAAGTGAATATTACATGTTTACCAAGTTGCATATTACCCTTAGTCAGGGACAAGTCGCCTGCAACGGGGTCTATTGGACCTGGTGTAGGTTTTCCTGCACATCAGGGGGATTAGTAACAACACAAAAATAGATAAGAATTTTTTATTTTAAATAATATTCAAAATATATAACCACAAAATTTGCTATCAGAGGGAAAATGATATAAAGATATTCAAAATAAAATGGAAAAATATCAGATTGTAAATTCTATCAAATTAAACTGGAAATGCATTCATGCAAAAAAATCTAAATTTGAAGAAAAGGAAATCATTTACATGATCTTTTTATAATTGCAATTTATTTTTAACCGTTTTCTAAACTTGGAGGCAAAAATGAGGGAAAACATTCGCCAGTGTTCTGGAAAGAACTGAAAGAAAAATACTTTCTTTGAGATTATGTTTAAAGTTGTAATGTGGAAAGAATTTTCAATTCCGGAATGCAGCGTTTTATAGAGAACCTTTACGGGAAACAAGTGAAACTTTTGTGTTTGAAGGAAATCCGATTTCCTTAAATAAAAACCTCTAAATATTTTCCCTTCTGACTGAAAAAAAATGACTTTTGTAGTCTTAGCGCAGCAAACCATCAACCAAAATAGAACTTCCAGTACAGAGAGGTTTAGAACGTTCGTAAAAAAAAAGAATTACTGAATATAAAACAAACTGTTGATGAATCAACAAAGGAAGGAGGACTGAATACTAAGTTATATTTCCCGAAAGAAAGGAACTCAAATGCCGCAGAAGTAGTTTTAGGAAAAAGGAATTGAAGAATTCCAGGAAAAGGAATTTAAATTATGATGATTTAGTATAAAAGTAAATTCAAGAGTTACTAGGTTGAAAATAAAATGCATTTTTACCAAAAACCAACGAAATCCTGAAAACTAAAGACGTATATTCAAGTAAATTTTTTTCTGTGATATTGATAATTTGAAATAAAAATAATATTTTCAGTTTCTAAAAATGTTTTTCAAAAATTGTATTCTTCGAACGTATGTTTAAATAATTTGAAAATATGATATTCTATAAATAAATGAATTCCTTATTAATTGTACTAGTCATTAAAATCTAAAAAAATAACATGGCTCAAACGTGCGAAATAAATGAAATAAAGACAGACAGTATAAATAATTTCATTTGAATAGTATGTATAAATAAATATTTAAAAATACATGCAAACACATGGTATTGTTTACTTTGTGGTGGTTTATTAAAATAAAATACTAAGGATACTGATAAATAATTACCAAAACATTATATGCATTAAATTTTTTTTTTTTTAAATTAAGAGTTAGTTATATACATGAAAGTGAGCGTTTTCTCTGACTACAAATTACGTGATCTAGATTAACAAAAATATTTTAGATAATATAACACAACACCTAAATATAAAACTTATAAAAAAACATCTAAGCAAATATACATAGAGACCTAATTTTGCTAAAGAAAGCAAAATTTCCTTTTACAAGAATTGATAAAATATTTTAATGTCAATTAAAAATGCATTAAATTGTTCAAACGGATCTTTAAATAGAAATACTTTTTTCATATAAATAATCTTTAATACTATTATCGCTGATTCAAAATCAAATTTTTCCTTAAATTTCAACTATCATATTTTGCATACTTAGAAAAACTTATCTTAAAATTAGATCAAAACATATCTTAAGATATCGGTATTATAATAATCTTCATTTGAGATTAATTACAATTAATGGACAGAAGAAAAAAAGAATACAATTCCATGCCGCAAAACCGCTCATAATCCCCACTGTAAAAGGGAAATAAGATGTCGTCTAGTAAATAATTCAATATTGTTTACAAAACACAGATGAAGCGTTTCACTTGGGCTTGTAGACATCTTCTACAATAATTAATATGTTAATGGCTGATAATTATAAAGTAAAACTTTTTCCATCAAGTATTAACTACAGAAAATAATGGGTTGGAATCGTTCACACTTCTGTTCATTATTTGCTGGAAACTAGATACTAAAGCCAAGGAGTGGAGCCCTTTTTATTTGAGTGGAAGGGTAGCCAAAATTACCAAATTTGGCCTTCAAGAAATATCCATTTTTAAAGTTTTTGTTAAAATCTCTTTGTGTATTTGTTTGATGTTGTTTTACAGAATATTTTATCATTGAAATTTGTCTTTAAAAAGTTACTTTCACTAACAGGTTTGCTCTTTTATAAGGAAAAGTTTGATGTCCTAGAATTTCAAGCATGTCTATATTCTCAAACATCAGTATTCATGACCGGTGAGCTATTTTTAAATTAAAAATGATAATAAACATCCTGGTGATAAAAATAACATTTTTCAAGTTTTACTTGCTTACATCGATAAATGTTGTAAGTTTTTGTAGTCATTTGAATAAAATGATAAAAATTTCTTTAATAGAGTTTTTTAAGGCAGTTTTTAATTTCTTTTTTCCAATGTCAAAAGAGATTTGAAAATTTGGTTAAATGTTCATGCAAAAAAATTTTTAATTATTACCAAATGATATTTTCTATTACATGAAAAATTATTCATTTAATTTTTTTAATTGTTATTCATACAGAGTCTAAGCACACTTATTCCATGCAAAATCAATGTGTCTTTCAGAAAATTTTAAATTAAATGAATCCGTTGGATATTTTTAAACACTTAAATATTGTATAAAAATTCAATTTATTACTCCATTAAACATATATTTAATAGTTTCTTATTTTTAAAAGGAATTTATTTGTATACGTAAATTCAGAAAATGCAAAGTTATATAATGGATAAAGATCTCGTAATGGATAAAACAATAGTTGCAAAACATTCAATTGTCTACAGTACTACATTTTTTAAAAACCATTTTCTATGAATTAGTTTAAATATAAGATTTTAAATAAAATAATTTATTATTCATAAATTGATAAATTTATTTTTAGAATAGCAAATGCATACATCTTTAACTAAAGAGGGTTCTATTTATTATTCAAACAAATAAAATGAATGCTTCTCAACTCATTTAAAATTACATAATACTCCTCCATAATATAAGATTTAATCCCAGAGCTTACAATTTATATTTTCCGTTTTAATCCACATGTATTTTATTATTAATATTACGAAATATTTCAAGCGTAGGTATTCCATTTAAATCATTTTATATAAATTATTATTTTTTAAAATTTTTTAATTTATTTGAAATAAATTTTTAGTTAATAGTTCTTGAATTTTTAGTTTTAGAACTAAAAATTATTCTTAATATAAGTT
Organism: Caerostris darwini; assembly: GCA_021605075.1. NCBI lineage: Eukaryota > Metazoa > Arthropoda > Arachnida > Araneae > Araneidae > Caerostris > Caerostris darwini. The sequence continues at coordinate 38,167 of BPLQ01000804.1, read as the reverse complement.
CCAACTGTGTTAGATTATAATGTAATTAAATTTCTCACATGTTGGTAAGGGAATAAATATGAATATATAGCAATATTGTTAATGGATTTAATGATTTGCCAATAAACTTGATAAATCTTGCAGAAAAATATAGACCTTGCCATCTGAGGAATAGGCGATCATAAAAAGTAGTTTTTTATAAGTTAAACAGTACAGTGAAAAGATAAGAAAATAAGATATTAAAATCAATTAAATGGTATTGCTGTCTTTTAATTTAAATCTTCATTTTTTGAGAATAATGTAATGTCGAAAACCTGAAGCCTATAATCAAAATTATTAAATTATTTAATGAGGTAGGTTAAAAATTCCTATTACGTTTAACAATTAAATTGCAATATATTAAGTATAAATTTGATTTGATTAGTATTACCGATTCCAGAATAATGTTAATTTTCCTTCTATTTCAGTTTTCATGAAAACATGGGCAAAACTTTATCATTTAAGTTAATTATAAATATTATTAAACTACATATAACATGTGTAAACTATATAAAAATGTAGCATTATTAAATTACATTAATAATTGTAAGAAATCTCTACAATTTTCAGAAAAACGAAAAGCATTGAATCAAACACTCCCCTAGAAGTGTGTTGTGTCCTAGAACTAGAATTTCTTTACAATTAAAACTTTTCATTAAAATATCAAAACTCTGTTTTAATTTGCGAAATTCATTAATATGAAATAAAAAATATTATCATTCAATGAAGGTGATATAAACTATTTGTGGTACTTTATTCATTCTTTTTCAAGGTAATAGCATAAAAGTACATGAGAGTAATTATTCAAGGATTAATAAAGAACCACATAAATGTAAAACTTAATAAGTCAGAAATGCAGAATTGTTGAATAATTTGAGGTCGACCTCAAAACTTTCATGGGTCCACAAGTTATTTGAAACACAAAATTATATTATTCGCTTCAAGTATCACTTGATCTCATGAAAGCTCATATTGAATATTCAATTCGAACCCATTGGAATGGAACAGAGTTTTAACAAACTTGTCATTCCATTTTCATGGAGAGAAAATGAGCTTCCAATTTTGGACTGCCATTTGGTAATGCCAGTGCAGCAAAATAAATCTCTTTAATATTAAAATGTCCATGCAACAACATAAGGCTTCTGCCATTCCCACCTCCCCCCAAAGATGAATGGAAAGAATCAGATAAAGGCAAAATCCCCATAGAATGAGGGGAAAACCATTTCAAGGGAAGACAGATTGAAGGGGGGTACATCTAAGCTACGACAAGTCAGCGGCTAGCCCCTTCGGGCGGAATAATGGATGAAATACTGCCTTGAATATTTCGTCTGAGTCATATAAGGGTATTGGATTAATCGAAATTGCTTATCCGCATATATGATTGAGTGAACCAATAATCAGGCGAACGAAAATAATGTCATTTATTCCAGCCACTTTGATAGGCTATTTGCAGTATTTCTTCAGCCTGGTAGAATAGATTGGTCACCATGTAATTTTCTTGTTACATCCATTAATGAAAGGAAAGGATACTTTTAATTGGATGCATTTAGAATAAGAGTATTTTCATCAAATTCTTTTGTCATAGAGTTTAAGCATTTTTGTCTGTTTAATAAACTTTATACTTCGCATCTAAACGTAAATAAGATCAAAAACTAACAGAAATTAAAAACTTAAATTGGTTATTTTTTAATTTATTTTTATTTTTAAAAAATAGTAATTATCGAAAATTATTTTTTAATCAAAGTAAACTACATCTTAGCTATGGCTAGTACTATTAGAAGGTAGCTAATCTAGCTACTACTACTGTACGTAGCTGCTTCTAGCTACTACTAGGAGGCAATAAGAACATTTCAGTAAACCTTAAAAAATTATTCTTTGAAAAAATATTAATAAATTTATTTCTTAAGGTTTACTGAAATGTTTTTATTGATTTCTAATACCAGATAATAATAATCTAATTTCGTTCACAATATTACCAATATTACCAGATACATATCAGATTAACCATTACCCAGTTTGAACCACATGAGCATGTAACATACTCCTATAGTTACACTATGTCAATTATAGAGACAACAATTTAGTAGGAAGATCTCTAGAGGTTCTGTTATTCCCTAGCCTCTGCCACAGCCTTCCTCTAGCACAGTAAAGGGATTTGACAGCCAACAGATTTATTATGTGTCACCACCATTTAGATAGGAGAATTTTTGTTTCAGCTAACATAATAAATTGAATTTCAAATTGAGTCTGTTACAATTCAGATAACCCATCAGTATAATGGGTTTAATATAATGATATGAAAAAAAAAACAATTATTTTATTGATTTTATAAAATACTTTTATATTCAAATGTTCTAATTTATTTTATTGTTTTTCCTGAATAAAATTATTAAAGTTAAAATTAAATTATTTAAAATTGTAACAAAATATTTAAAAAAATTATTTTATAAAAAAATTGATTCTTCTATATCACTGTATGAAGTATGATTAAATAAATAAATATGATAAATATGTATTGAAAATTTCTGCTTTTTTACTTCACAACCTCTTTTCACTTTGAATTCATTGCAATCATATCATATTCATATCATCATTCGATATCAGAATTTAAATTCTGATAATTTTGAAGGAGTATCGTATCCACAGAAGAAGCAGATAACAACTTTTTAACGTACTATAACTACTTTAAACTCTTTTTATTACAATGATTAAATTTTGCAATAATCCTCCAGTTTGCTTAAATACATACACCTAAAAATATATTTGAGAAGAAAATTTCGCTTGTCCTATCATATAAAAATAGAAAATCAACTAGCCTACGATATTTATAGTCACAATTTTAATTGCAATTTTTTTTTATAATTTTGTTTCAAAATTAAGCAAAATTGCCACATTTTTTTGTATTTTATATGAATTAAAAATTATTCTTTAATTTTAAACCAGTTAAATGACTATTAAATTAAATAAAAATTAAAAACAATTAAATCTATTGGCAGGACAATATCACCATTTTTGCTGGTGGTATTACAAAAGACAAAAACAAATGTTGTTAGTGAAAAAAGATATTACTTCATTTCGAATAGCAGTTGAAAATTGTCCTGGGAGAAATTACTTCCTTTCTCTGCTTATTAAGAAGGAAAGAAATTAATTTAAATATTATATTTAAATTAAAATAAATCGTAGCAGGAATAAATCTTTAATTGTAAGTGCTAAATTTTCCTCTTATTTTAATTGAATTTTAGAAAATATTAGTTTTTTAAATAATTATATTCAATAATTGATAATGATTTTAACTTCATAATTCCATAAATTAAAAATTAACGAAGGTTTATTTAGTAATATTTATTAAGATTATGTTTTGAAAAATTGAATTGAAATTCTTTGAATATTCAGAACTTTAGACAAATATAATCTTTCTAATTTAATTTTTTAATTAGTATTTTAACTTTTAAAATAACTCTATGGATTTAATGTTAATACTTTCCATTAATTGAGTCAATAAGATCTCATGGGTCAAAACGGTTAATGCAAAATTTTTAAAAATATGAAAGGAAACAAATCTTTACATTAGTTCAGAATTTTTTGATTGGGGTTCTAATTAAATCTTACTTGAAAGAAAGAAAGAAAAAGCTATAAAGAAAGTAAAGAAGAAGTTGTATACAGTTAATTACAAGTCTTCATTGACAAAATCATAAATAAAATAATAATCTCATAAAAATGTGCTGATTTGATAATTGATTCCCTTTTACGTCATAATTTGTTACTCTTTTCGTGCGTGCAAATAATAACTTTAAAGCAAACTTGTCAAATATTACAAAAAAAAATCGTTATTTCGTAGAATAGCAAATCTAAGTAAATCAAGAATACGTTAAAAACAAGCATTTTAATTATAACGAAAATTAATTTAAAAAATTAATTTTCATTGAGTTTAAAACGAAATCTTAAATATATACATGGAATAGTATATCAGAAATTTTCATTATAATTCAAGGGTAAATCAGTCTTACAAAACATAGTATAACAACTAAATAACGCTAAATAGGGCTTTGCTAATTGCGATTGCTAAATAAGATTTTTTCCTGAACGTCCATATTTTCTTGCTGAAAAGGATCAACAGGAGAATGAATCGTATTTTTTGAAGATGTGCTACCAGTGTTACTCTATGATATCATTGCAAGCACTTATTACAGGGGTTTCATCAGATAGATTGACATATGGTTCAGCTTTTCAGTTAGATTGAACTCAATACATCTTCTACATCTCAGTACGACATATCAATCACATCCATAGTCTTTATCTAACGGATAGGTTTAGGTAGCATCTCATCGTTGCCTCTCAAATTCGTCCTCAATTGATTATTTTTCCTATATGGAATTTACATGATTCGCATATTTTTGAATGACGCACTGCCAAAGTTACTCCATAATGCCCTCATAAGCATTTGTTGCAACATTTGGTTTCAGCGTCTAGCTTGAAGGTTCTGCATCTTAGTCAAATTGCTTTTCACTATCTTATTATGACATATCTGTGGTATCCAAGCTGTAGAATTGCACAACTTATTTATCGTCTAATATCCACATGATCGGGGTTGAGGCAGCACAGTCCATTTTGCCTTTCAAATTTGTTCTACTTTGACTTCTTCCTTCTCTGGAGCTACATGAAAACATTTGTATGTTACACCCCCTATTATGACAAGTAAACCCTCATTACGAAAGTCATTTAAGCAACTACATGTATTCCATCCATGAATTATCCATTGCACCACATATCCATCACCATGCTTCGGATCGACTTTGGCAGCATCGCCATGTTGCCTCTATAATTTATTCGCCTTTGATCTCTTCCTCTCTGAAGTTACACGAAGAAACTTGTATGTTATAACGCTATGATGAAACCTCATTACATGCAATTTTTGCATTGTATTAATTTGCTAGATAGATTGGTTGGACGCCTGGCATTCTTGAACATACGCAAGGACCCACGTTTTGTCATTACAAAGAATATATCATATTGAAAGGCAAATGCTATGTACACCTATTTAAAGTATTAAGGTGCTGTACAATGTTTTATGTTGATCCATGTAATTGCAATACTACGTACGTTTTGCCATTGTAAGATTGTTATTCATACTATGACATGAAATGTACGTTGCATCTGTATCGATGTGTAATTGTATACTTTTATTGATATAAAACTATGAGGATCATTTAATTTGATATCACTTCAGTTTGGTAAACTCGCTCAAACATTCATCTGGTACTAATTATTGCAGTTGCGACTACCGGTTTTAAAGTAATAATTGTTTTAGAACGCATACCTTATCCTTTAAAGGAGTTTTGGTTCATCTTGTAGATTGTGCAGCTGGTTCTGCTGACTTGAAAGCACTTACACTTAGATAAATTAAATAGGATTATTTTTTAAACAATTTTTATAATACACTCATGTCCATAAATTAAGGATAATTCAGAATCACTCAGAAATTGAACTCTAAAATAAAAATTTCACCTGTAGAATTATCACACACATCTTGAAGAAGAATATGCAAATTACAGGAACCCACCAGATGGCGCGGATAGTACGACACAATGACGAGAGTGTAAAAGAGGGGTATATAAGGAATGGGGGCAAAGAAGTAAAATTGTTCACAAGCGCTTTAAAAGCCTTTCAATGCAACAACCGCATTGTTATGGCACAAAGGAAGCATTTGGATGATTTTTTACGTGGTAGAATTATCGGACGACTGGAATTTGGACGTACCCAGCTGGAAGTATCCGAGGAACTTGGAATCGCCCAGAGTGTCATCTCCAGGCTTAGGCAACGATTCCAAGATGATGGTAATGTGAGTAGATGTTACAGTACAGGTCGCCCCCGAGATACAACGCCGAACGAGGACCGGTATTTAACACTTACTGCCAAAAGAAACAGACGGAGCATAGCATCAGACCTGTCTCGTCAGCTCTCTTCAGCTACCGGTACGACAGTTTCAGGGCAGACCGTGTACAGACTCTTAGGGCACATTGGTCTATATGCTCGTAGGCCTGTCAGATGTGTTCCACTTACCGCAACTCACTGTCGCCTGTGATTAACCTGGAGTGGAGAGCATGCATTGTGGACACCACAACAGTGGTCTTGTGTGATGTTTTCCGACGAGTCCAGGTTTAGTTTGCAGTCTGATTCTCGCCGGACTTTCATATGGAAAGTGCCAGGTACCCGTTACCACCATGAGAACACCATTGAGCGACACCATTACGGTGGTGCAGGATGGCTCGTTTGGGGAGGAATTATTCTTTGCTTCCAGAACTGACCAGCATGTTCAGAGTGTAACAATGACAGGCCACATCTATCGGGATGTCATTCTGGAACAACATGTACGTTTGCTTCGGGGCGCCATGGGTGCTAAATTTCTGTTTATGGATGACAACGCCCGTCCTCACCGTGCAAAAATTGTAGACGCATGCCTTCAATTGGAGGATATCACCCGTATGGATAAGCCAGCATACTCACCGGACTTGAATACAATAGAGCATGTGGGGGATAGGCTTGGCCGACGAATTGCAGCCCGTCAACCCCCTCCCGCCCGTCAACCGGAATTCGGAGGGCATTGCATGATGAGTGGTGTAATATTTCCCAAGATCAGATAGATAATCTGATACTCAGCATGCCTAGGCGTTGTAAGGCCTGTATTGCATCGTCCACGAGACATACTCCATATTAACCATCATACTACCCATGTTATACTGTTTTTTGTAAATAGGTTCTTTTTTGAAATTTTCTCCAGGGAGTAAAAATCGCAATTTTTATTAATTATGTCAAACATATAGCATCTTTTTTGCTCTTTACCTTTTGTTTAATAAATAGACTTTACAGATAAGTCAAATTTGTTTTGCTTCTGTCTCTTTCTTTGCTCGAATTTCATTATCCTTAATTTATGGACATGAGTGTATTTACAGAAGTATATAGAATAAATATTAATTTAATTAAGTAGTTAGTATTTATTTTTTAGTATGTTCCGAAAGCAATAGAAAAAATTATTTATTCAACTTATATAAAAAACTTAACTTTTATATTGAAAATCAGTTTGTTAAGTATTTTCCTATCAACGCAAATAAATTTGAGTAGCTTACACAGCAATAATATTTATAACTGCGTATTGTATATGTGTAAATGTTAAGAAGCTCTTTAAATTTTTATTGTTGTTTTATAATCTGCGTATTATATTATTTTTAAAAAAAATTGCCAAAAATACAATAAAAAAACATTATTTAACAACCGAATCGCATCAATCATAGTTTAAAACCTAAAATATACTAATTTTATTGGGGCATTTTATAGGAATTTTTATTAATTATTTGACATTGGGCTTTCTTTTAAAAGGAATTTTATTACAGATTAGATTTTTCTTAGACAAATGATATGAACTAACACCTATAATATGCAGAAGTTATTACAATTATCAGCTCTAACTGAATTTTTATACATATAGTAAAAGATCATTTAAATCATTATTCAACAAGGCATTCAATTCATTGCAATTTACATCAATATTTCTCTGACACCACATTTATTAATCTCTAGATATGACAGTATCTAAATGAATAAAATATTATGTCTCCCATTAATTCGAAATTTTATTTCAAAACCACAAACATATCTCAAAAAAATAAACGATATACTATTGCAATAAAAATGCATTTTCTCTTTTATTATTCACAAAGAACACCAAAAATTAATAGTTTTTATAGAAACATTCGTGATTGGTGACATAAAGAATCTGAAAGCATCTTTTAAATATGCAATAAAATAAAATAAGACACGCAATTGTTGTAAGGTCCAAAGAAAATATTTATCTCTTTTGTTTGCATACTGCATGACATTTTCCCGAATAGATTGCAGATTGGACAATCAATCACTTGATTTTTCCACAGAAGGGAATGAAAAATCGTCTCTCATTGTCGAAGAGGCCTGCAGCGCTTTGTTTTGCTTACTGTGTTCCTTTTCACTTCTTTATTCTCGTTCGAGATTTCGTAAGCCATTGATTGAGTAAAGAAATTGTCATTCAGCTTGGGTGTGCTTGGCCCAAAGATGCTGGTGTCTTTTTCTTTATTGTTGTCTGTCGCACGGAAGCACTACGTGATTTGCTTTCGCCGCCGACAAACGTGCATGACGCTCTACAAATGGATAGATGCAGTACTTATTTTCATGAAGTCGTCTTGGAAGTCATCTTATTTATTTCGCCGATTCTGGAATGGTCCTTGAAGTAAGAATAGAGTTATTTGCCATTGAAACATAGAATATATCAGCAAAGCCATAGTAGAAGCCACAATGAAAAACATAAAGCCATTAACTCTATAATTACGTGGTTCCAATTATCTATATATTTACATATAATTACTTTATGTAAAGTTAGAAAAAGTTATTTGTTGTCAACACTATCGATATAAAACGTAAGTGACATTTTAATTAATTTCACTGCATATAAAAAAATATGTTTTGAAATTTAATTTTAAAATAAAATTGGAGACAATTGTTTGATACTTCTCTCTATTCGGGTAATGGCGTCTATAAGTGCCTATATAACTTTTTATGAATTAAATATATCTTGAAACTAGCTATTGTTTACAACAATATTAATGTTTACGTGAAATATAAAAATCACTCAATGTTGTTCCTGATCCTACTAAAATTTAAAATAATCAAATTCCATGATAGTTTTTCACCTCTAATCTAATGCAGTGACTTTGTTCCCAATTAAATTATCTTACTTATGATCTGTGTGAAAATGTGGAATTTCGATTTGCCTCGTTTCCTAGACTTCAAAACTATTTATTTTTTAGATTTAAAATTTAATTATTTAACTAACAGAATGCTGTAGGCATTTTTAAATATCATTTACCGAGTAAAAAAAATATATTCAATTGTTGCAATTTACAATAAACATTTCGCTAACACCACATTTATTAGTCTCTAGATATGACAGTATCTAAATGAATGAAATATTATGTCTCCCATTTATATGAAATTTTGTTTAAGAACCACAAACACATCTCAAAAATATAAACGATATAATATTGTAACAAAAATGCATTTCATCCTTATTGACAAAGAACACCAAAAATTAATAGCCTTTTATAGAAACATTCGTGATTGGTGACATAAAGAATCTGAAAGCGTCTTTTAAATATGCAATAAAATAAAATAAGACACGCAATCTGGTGTAAAGGTCCAAAGAAAATATTTATCTCTTTTGTTTGCATACTGCATGACATTTTTCCCGAATAGATTGCAGATTGGACAATCAATCACTTGATTTTTCCACAGAAGGGAATGAAAAATCGTCTCTTATTGTCGTAGAGGCCTGCAGCGCTTTGTTTTGCTTACTGTGTTCCTTTTCCCTTCTTTATTCTCGTTCGAGATTTCGTAAGCCATTGATAGAATAAAGAAATTGTCATTCAGCTTGGGCGTGCTTGCCCCAAAGATGCTGCTGTCTTTTCCTTTATTGTTGCTGCTTATCGCACGGAAGCGCTGCTTGATTTGCTTTCGCCGCCGGCAAACGTGCATGACGCTCAACAAATGGATAGATGCAGTACTTATTTTGATGAAGTTGTGGAAATCATCTTATTTATTTCGCCGATGTTGTTGCAGTGGTCCTCGAAGTAATAAATAGATTTATCAGCAAGTGAATAATAGAATATAACAACAAAGGCATAATAGAAGAAACAATGAAGAATATAATGTCAAATAGGTATATTAGTGTCTCTAATTAGATTTATAATTACTTTATGTAAAGCAAGAAAAAGTTATTTGTTTGTCAATACCATCAATATGAAATATAAGTGGCATTTTAATAAATTTCTCTGCATAAAGCTAATTATTTCTTTGAAATTTAATTTTGAAAAGAAATTAGTGACAAATGTTTGATAATTTCACCGTGCAATAATGGCGTGTATCAGGGCCTATATACGTAAAGAATTAAATATATGTCGAAATTAGCTCTTTACAACAATATTAATGTTTGCGTGAAATATAAAAATCACTCAATGTTGTTTCTGATCGTATCGAAATTTAAAATAAACGAATCTCATGCTTCTTGCCAAAAATATATTAAGGAATCATTATTAATAACCTAAAATATACTAATATTTTATTGCCGAATTTATATAAGTTTTATAAATTACTTGAATATTTTGATTATTTTTAAAATTATTTTTATTGCAGATTAGATTTTTTTTTATAAATGCCTTAAACTAACAACTACAATATGGAGAACTATTTAAAAATTTCAGCTCCAGCTGAAATTTTGTACACAGTAATGCAGATAGAAAAAGATCTTATAAAACATTATTGAACAATATACGCAATTCGTTGCAATTTACAATAAACATTTCTCTAACACCAGATTTATTAGTCTCTAGATATGACAGTATCTAAATGAATAAAATATTCTGTCTCCATTAATTTGAAATTTTCTTTCAAAACCACAAACACATCTAAAAAAAATAAATGATATACTATTGCAATAAAAATGCATTTTTCTTCTTTATTATTAACAAAGAAAACCAAAAATTAATTGCCTTTTAGAGAGACATTCATGATTGGTGACATAAGGAATCAGAAAGCGTCTTTTAAATATGCAATAAAATAAAATAAGACATGCAATCTGTTGTAAAGGTCCAAAGAAAATATTTATCTCTTTTGTTTGCATACTGCATGACATTTTTCCCGAATAGATTGCAGATTGGACAATCAATCACTTGATTTTTCCACAGAAGGGAATGAAAAATCGTCTCTCATTGTGGTAGAGCCTGCAGCGCTTTGTTTTGCTTACTGTGTTCCTTTTCACTTCTTTATTCTCGTTCGAGATTTCGTAAGCCATTGATTGAATAGAGGAATTGTCATTCAGCTTGGGTGTGCTTGCCCCAAAGATGCTGCTGTCTTTTCCTTTGTTGTTGCTGCTTGTCGCACGGAAGCACTGCTTGATTTGCTTTCGCCGCCGGCAAACGTGCATGACGCTCAACAAATGGATAGATGCAGTACTTATTTTGATGAAGACGTCGTGGAAATCATCTTATTTATTTCGCCCATGTTGGAGTGGCCCTCGAAGTAAGGCAGATATTTATCTTCAATTTAAACATAAAACATAATAACGAAACCATAGTAAAGGCCACAACTAAAAACATAACGTCATTAACTTTATAATTAACTGGCTCGAATTATTAATCATAATTATTTTATGTAAAGTTAGGAAAAAAATTATTTGTTTGCCAATAACATCAATCTAAAATATAAGTGACATTTTCATTAATTTCACTGTATATAACGAATTATTTCTTTGATACCTAATTTTAAGTTGAAATTGTGGATAAATGTTTGATATTTTTCTCCATGGTGCCTAATATACCTTTATAAGAATTAAATATATATCGAAACTAGCTATTGTTTACAACAATGATGAAGTTAGCGTGAAATATTATAATCGCTCAATGGTTATATTGCTAAGCAAGACAATACACATCATTATAAGATAGTGTAACACCATATATAAATTTATTATATAACTCAAATATTCAATATGGTTACTTTCGTTATTCTGCCCCTTCGATAAATCAATTCTTGAAAAATATTTACGAACATGTTTACATAGATCTAAACAAGTTTTGTGCTGATTAGTGGATTTTAATTCAAAAATGGTTTGTAAGAGTCAGCAGAATGATCATAATTAGAAATCTAGGCAGGGTTTTGAAAATAATATCTCCGTGACCAATTCAAATTGAAACTTCAATATCGAAGTAAGAGTATGGAAGTGATAAATTATGCAATTTTGCTGTAAAATCTAACATCTATGCAATTTGTTTTTCAGGATTGTAATAAGGCAAATTTAAAGAATACACATGTACGACTACTTTTACTGTGTTTTGGACAGAGAAGAATAGACCAAAGATTTTATAACAATGCACATATATATCTCTATAAAAAACGCAGAGAAAATTATGAGCAATTACAAATTACGTCTCACGCAAATGTGAACTTGAAATCCCAGCACCATCATTCTTCAATCTTCAACACAAATGCTACTAATCTACCAATGAATTTTTATCTTAAAATGAATGTTTGGCAAATTATTATGTTACAAAGTTTCCCAACCTATTTCTGACCACCTTGCATTATTAATAAAATTTAAATGTAATTTAGTAATTTTTAAAACAACTGCTAAAAAAACTAACAAAACAATTATTTTAAATTTATTTTTACAGTCTTTCAGATACATATTAAAAACAAAATATTAGTTGCATAATGAATTCAGCGATCTTACTTCTTTTAAAAATATATTTTTAAGACGCTAGCCTTAAATTTGCCAATATAAAGTTGCACATGGTTAATGGAAACTTTAGTTTAGTTAATGGCAGCAGTTTCGTTAATGGCAACTTTACATAAAATCAGTCTTTCTAATAAATGATCAAAATATAATTTTAAAAACAGGATTTATTTTTTACAGAATAGCATTTTTCATTAAGGATGCTAAAAGTGTTTTTTAAAAAATTCTAAATTTAAATATTCCTTGGATAACACGATGGACTTTATTACTGCAATTTGTATTTTAATTTTGGTTTTCTTCAATCTTGAAACATTTCAGATATTTTAACGTATTTCAACCTAACGAATACATACAGAATAATCAAACAAGTTTATATATAATGATAATTTTTTTAGAACCTCATAAATGATCATAGTAATTCCTTTATCAGTCAGACTTTACATCATTAGTTAAATGGAATTGAAAACTTTATGTATAAAAAAATTACTAAAACTAAATTAAATAACTAAGATATCTAGTTTTTAAGAAGCATAAAATTAAAATGAAAAGATTCTAATCTTTGAAAATTGAATCGTAGCATTAATTAAAGATACACTTTTTACTGCATTAATACATAATTCAGCTTCGTTCCACGCGCTCTTTGTAAATGAATGAATTCATTAACTTTATCCCTTTTATCTATGTATATATATAGAGAGAGAGTACAACTGTATTTAAATTATTCATAAATGTCTCTGTTCCTTTATCTAACTCGCTGGAAAATTTTAAAGCAATCCATCTAACATTCCGAAAAAAAAAAAACAATGTTCAGTTTTCAAAGATACAATACTTACTACATAGAGCAGAATCAGACAGAATCCCTGAGGCTTTCTAAAATGATAAAAGTCAGCTAAACTAATGTGACGTTAGTTGTTGTTTTTTTTTTTTACTCAACAGTTTTTCGTATACCATAGAATCTTCATCATAATTCCAATTATCATTAATAACGAATAAATACATGACTCCAGGCATTTATAAAATCCCTCGCGATTGCAAATTTTTAAGGCCCTACGCTATAACCAACGAATTTTAAGTGAAACACTTAGATAAAATAGATTGAAATGAGTGCCCTCAGGCTAATCAATTAAAAGTTTTAATCAAAATCATTTATTTTTTAAGGGAAGAAACTTTCCTTCATTCCCTGAAGAGACGAATAACTTTTAAGAAAAACTCAAACTAATTTCTAATTCGTAAGTTTCTTCTCCCAATCTACAGATACGCTTCAAAGACTTTTAATGCACTTTGGAAGGGATTCCAACAACGTTATGAGTACAGGAAGTTGCATTTTAAGCAATATTATAGAAATCATAATTTAAGAAAATATTTATGTTAGTGCCTGCTATGTTACCTTTTCTTTAATAATAGAAGTAAGCAACTTGAAAACATAATGTGATGTAATTGAACAATCATTATTAGCAATAATATTATAGCTCAAGGCACCACAAATTCAATTGCAATAGGACCCTATAACAACAGTTAGTTTAACTCTAAACTAACTTCAAATAATTCATTTCTATTATTTTTATTATCTTAACTTTTATTCAATTTTCCTTTTTAATACATATATTTTAAAATTATTATAGTATAATTTAAATAACACATAATTATATTTTTATTCTCAAAACTTTTAAAAAAAGTCAAAATGCTGAAATTATTTTGGTTCAGGTCTGTAATTATACATCTGCATAATTATTAGCAGTTTTAATTTTTTAACATCAGTGGACTCCTTTTTCTTTTGACGTATACCACGGACAGCCCATCGATGAGAAAAGAAGGACATTAGTCTCTAGGAGGACTTTTATGCGTAACTTCCCAGCATTTGAGTGTTGTTTCATTGAAATCCCACCAGACAGCCTGACTATCAATCCGAGACATTTTACTATACATGCATTGTCACAATCACCATGGAGTCTCCTCTTTTCTCAAAGCAAGGATTGCAACGGACACCACCAGCCGATTCATAATTTCCATTTAGAAGTATATTTATATCACCAGGTAGCAGGGACCTGATGATTATCGTATTGGATCACGATTCGAAACTCAACAAATGAATTCAAACCGAAAACTCCCACATTTCCTCAATTTGTATATCGAAAAGTATAAAGGGCGAACCCTAACATACCGATTTTGAAGATGCTTATTTCACTTTCTAATAGCACTTTATGAGGGTCAAATATTTCGTGATGTATTAAAAATACTATCTTCCATTCTAATGGCAAACGACTGCAGGTCATGGTTTTCAAATCTGGCATTTTTAAAAAAAAACATTTATACACAACGAAATTTAATTAAATATACACAAAGTTAAAGACAAATATATTTAATTATTCAAGAATCAAACTTTCTGATAAAAAATAATAAAAGAAAACTTATTATATTAACAATTAAGAAATAAATGGCTTTAAAATGGATGACATGAAAATGTTAAATTGCAAAATTCTGATAAGTTTTAAAAAATGGTTTTATGTATTCTATAGGGAAACGATAAATGTTCTTACACAAGAGAAAGTAAAACAGAAAGGAAATCCAAGTATTACAATCTTTGATATTTGATCCTCTTTGAAGAATAAAAGCCTTAAGGCGACTTTAAACATACATTTATCTTTCTTTCAGGTCGCTATATCCCTATATATTAATCATTTATCTGTGTCCATATGTAAGCAAGAATAAAATCCAAACCTAATATTTTCTGAAGTTTAACAAAATAATGGTCTATGCCACAAAGTTTCTTTGTCATATAGTAAAAAGTTAAGACCCTAAAACTCGCAAGAACATTGTGGATAAAGAACTGTGCTCGTATCGTATTTTGAACAATAAAATCGCACCACATAACCTTTCCAGATACCACTTTCAGAAGATTAAGCTTGTTAAATAAGACTAGTCTGACCATTAAACTATTTTTCTAAGCATTATTTTTTTATTTTACCACTAAGTATCGTTTACCAATCTTTAAGCCATAATAATTCCATCATGTTCTTCTCTTGTATAGTTTAAGCTAACAATTTAGTTTGAATTTTGTCTTTATGTTGTGATGAAATATTATTTTACAAAGTTTTTAATGCATTAAAAATGTAAGTTTGATACATTTTGAAAGATTATAAACCTGATCTTTTTTGTTTTAATGAAAATAAAATAGTTAATCATTTTAACATTAATTGAGATTAAAAGTATTATGTTATGGTGTATCAATGGTATGTATATAAAAGAAAAAAATTTAGCTATTAAAATCTGCAGCTTTTAATAAAAATAAACAAAGCTTACAATAAATATAAAATTTGATAGAATAGAATAAGTAGAAACAAAATATACCAAAAAATTAGTTTCGACACAAAAATAGTTATATTGTATTATATGATGTAAATTTAGATTTAGATTTAAATCCTTCCTAGTCACCACTAAAGATGGGACACACTGCTAATTTTTACTGATGGTATTAACCATTAACGCTAATATAAATTAACAGTTAATTTTAAGCATTAGATTTAAAGCTCCTTAATACTATACAAATAATATCATTTATTTGGATTGTAACATGGAATATAGTTATCAAGAGATCTACCAAGGGAAATACTACATTTAAGTGCTAATTTGTTTTTGTATCCAACAATTGTGCTATTTTTTTTATCTGCATATCTGTTTCAATATATTGAACTAAAATATTTATATAAACGCATTTTGATTTAGTTTCTTTTTTAAATATAATATTAAATTATATATAATTTTTTGAAAAGATTTATTATTAAAAAAATATTAATAGAATAAGTTCATTGATTAATTAAATAAAATAAAAGATTTATTTGTTATTATAAAAATATAGAATTAAAAAAAAAATCATACTGAATTTTCATATTGATTTTCATACTGAATTATCGTAACGATTTTCATGCTGAAATATTCATAATTTTCCATAAATGCCTCTCTGAAGAAAAAAAGATAACATAAATTTGGCTAAAAAAATCTATTTGTTGATCCATTTTTGAAAATATATTCTTTGTTAAAAATAAAACTTTTTATAGAAAAAAAATCTTCGTCCAATATTTTTTAATTTTAATATACTCAGAAGATTCCTGGTTGTGGAATTTTAATTAACCTTCTTTATTTTAATAAGTTTTAATAATAAAAAATTAATTGATAAATTAATCTTAAGAAAAAATAAATCATTAATTATAAATTATGTATCCCATACGTAATATATGATATCATCGCAACTGCCAGATTTTTAAATGATTGGATCAGTCTCATTTGCAAAACATTCACAATAGTTTAATCAAGCAAAAACAATTAAAAATAATAAAATATAAATAAATTAATAGTTTAAAAAAACTAAAAAACGAGCTTTTTTTTCTCGTCAGTAATTTTATTCATATGTTAACAATTATTTTTTTACTTTATAGTTTGATTAACTCTAAAAGCGTGTTTTTTAGTTTTTTTAAACTATTAATTTATTTTTTACTTTTTAGTTTGATTTACTCAAAAAGCATGTTATTAAACTATAATGTTTAAACGAGGTCCCGATACGGAGGAGTGGAACTACAGTTCTTACAATAATGTAATAGTGAGTAAAACAAAAGCTAAATGTGAATATGTCGAGCCAGCCAAGATTCGAACAGGGAATCTCCTAATCCGTAGTCAGGAACGTTATCCGTTGTGTCGCGGTCCCAAGTAGTTTTGAATGTCTTTACTGAATACTTTCATTCTACATGGGATAAATTGTTCTTCATAAGTTAAAACAAAATCACTAATCCTGGCGATCCTAATCATGATGAGATAATAAACTTATCAAAATATTTTATTGTCGTCGATCCTTGATAAGTCTATAACGTTTAAATTAAATCTGATAGCTTAAAGTAGGGCAAAATCGAGCCCAAAGAGTCAGTTGCATACATACAAACATACAAACAAACAAACAGGTTAAACTAATAAAAGCGTATTAAAAAAAATATTAAATAAATAATAACTATTAAGAGATAGAAAGGCTCAAAAAGAAGGCTTTAAAATTTAAATATGCCGCACTTATGTGGAATAAAAATATAACGCAGCCTAGAGGGGGAGACTCAAATTTAATTGTAACTTAATTTACATCAACTCTGGAGAGTAATAAAATAACAAATTCTGACTAAATAACCTTTCCCTGTGAAAGAGTTTAATTTTTTTTTATATTGTGTTAAAATCCACTGTAAATATCAAATTCTTGGTATGCGCAGAATTGATTTGATTTTAAACTCCACCTAGCGCCAAAGCTGTTAATCAAGTCATCAATCAAAAGTAATAGTTAATTTTTTGTTTCGTAAACTAGAGTTAATCGCAAATTCTCATCAACGTAGTTAAATTATCAGTTACTTTACTATTTACACAAGGTTAAAGGTCAATGTTATTTTTCATAGTTGTATATCTAAGTTAACATTCATCAGTGTTACATATAAGTACTGAGATATACAGTTGAGCTCCATTTATCATGTAATACATGCCTTTATAACAACTCTCAATATTCATTCTAACTCTTACATTTTACTAAAATGCGTAACAAACTGGAATTTTAAATAATATAAATTCATATTTACTTACTATGTATACACCACATTAGACAATAATGATTTGAATTTATTTTTTAAGTTTTAAAGTTTAATATGTTTAACTGTATTCAGACTAACATTTTAAAGGAATTTCGCCAAGTTGTAATATCTAAATTGTTTATGAATTAAACACCAGGAAATATGAAAATTGTTTGGGCACTGCATTAAATTTGTTTTGGTCATTACAACTTTCTGGGGAGGGTACATTATTAAATTCCACGGTTTAGTTTTGTCCTCTAAATGTTTCTGAGTGCAATGAGATCAAACAGTTAAATTAATCCAACTTTCAAATAACCTGTTGAAGTTGTACGAGTTATGCAGAGGGCACCAAGAGTTTAAAGAAGCAACGCAGAGTCATCTAAGTTTCAAAGAGATAGTGCTGTATAGACTTCACTAATAAAGATGTGATTTTCCCTCATAACATATTTTCTTGAATATAACTTTGTTCAACTATTATTATTATTTTTAACTTTATTCTTTAATTTTTACAAATATTAAGAAGTCTATTTATATTGTTGATTGAATTAATATCGATTTTGAAACTTTTTCTATAGAAAATTAGTCACCTTTTAGTATACTTTTATAAAATTTATGTACAAACTTTAATTTAGTAGATTATACATATTGTTAAAATACAAACAAAAAATGCAAATTTTTAAAAGCCAAGCGAGCACTAATAATTTTATTATTATTATTAGTTGCTTTCATTTTAATAGAACTATAATTAACACATTAATTGTGAGAGCTTGTTATTAAAAGTAAAAATTAGTTTCTGGCTTAGATTACAAAACAGATTTATTTTTATAACATAATTTTCTACAAAACTAGATAAAAATAAAAAACTAGCGAAACTACATAAAAATTACATGAAAATACTTACAAATAATTATTGCAGCAATCATTTTCTTACTCTTAACTTATCGTATTCTCTTATTTGCAACAAAAAAAAGTACCATGACATTATAAAGATAATCATAACGAATATTAGTTTTAAAGGAAACAATTTCGTTAAAAATTACAGCTAAGATAACAATATTAATTAATTAAATTATTATAAACTCATATTTCCATGAGTATCATCTTTATTATATGCATTAATATCTTTATTTATAATGTCCTTTTTATGAACAATAATAATAATCTATAAATAAAAAAAAATATTATATTAATGTCCCAATTTTATATGCTGATATATTTCAATCAATCTATATGAATTACTTTTATAAAGCATGCATGGTTTTTAAAACATTTTCATACTAAACTCTAGTTATACGTAACTTTAATTATTAATTTACAAGCCTCTTTCAAAATAACATACAGATTAAAGGGATAATAACAAAATTGTTACATATTTTTTTTGTTGTTGTTTTCAATTTACTAAAGTACTTTTATGTATTTTATTATAAAACGTGCATCAAGAATATTCGAGCAAAATCACAAAAGCATTTTAAAAAAAATCCACTCTTCAAATGAAATGCTCTTTCTATTTAATGCTGAATTGGAGGCTTTTAGAAAAATTAAAGATCGGTACTTCCTCAAATTGTGTGACTTTCGAAAGATTCAATGACTGATTTTTTTTGTGTCTGTATAATTTAAAAATAATATCATGGCACTTTTACAGTCAAGCCGTTAAGCTGGTTGTGGAAACCTCTGCACTTAAGTAAATTCAATATCCCCAGTATATTCTTATATTTGCAAAATAAAAAAATCTTATCAGTAAGCACCTTAAGCTGGCCGCAATAAAAACTTTTATTTATCTACTTTTTCTTTCTCACTTTCTTTCTTCTTCTTCGCAAGACACGTTCTAAGAGCTTTTTATTCATTTTTTTTATTTTTTTTATTTTTTCAAATTCCAAATTAGAAGACTGCAAAAAAAAAGCGAACTAAATAAATAAAATATTCCTTGATCTTTGGTGTGCTCAGCATTCCTAATTACTTTTTCATTAATTAACCTCCTGGGAATGATTTTTTTTTCTTGTGCTCTTTTAGCATTATTTTTTGGGGCTTTTCCTTATTCTTCTTTGCTTACCTTTTGTTTTCGGCTACTTTATTATTAAACAAATGTAAGGAGCTTTAACGTGCTCCCTTGCTTTTTAATAGCACCAGTAAGGTAGAGATTAAAAATTTTCCTTTCACATACTTTATATCCTGGACCAAAGATATACTGAAGAATCCATACTTAATAAAAAATGATTGTTCATTGATTTATGGGCTTGGAAGTGCTAAAAATGTCACAGTTCACATCGTAAGCATAATACCAAAGTAATCGTTAAGTAATTCTCATTAATCAAAATTAAACATTTTTTCAAAGTTACCTAACTACATATTTACAATTTTTTGAACATAACCAGATGTTCTAAAGTAAAATTTCAGGTTTTTTTTCGCTTAGTTTCCACTGTACTTTGATTTATTAAAATTAATAACAAAGTAAAAATAAATATTTTTGTTTTAATAAAAAAAATTAATAAAGCAAACTTTCCTAAAAGTCTGTCTTTTTGTGGAACAAAACTTACCATTCCCCGGGAGATCCTTTGCCACAAGTACAACAGAAATGAAGCGGACAAAGTATATTCTTTCAATTATTTGCTGCAAAATTCGTGTTTTATTACATGCTGCAAAATTCGGTTTTAAATTCCGGGTATTTGATCAGAGATTATTTGCCACAGAAACAACAAAAATTCAACAGGCAAATGTTTTCAACCCAATGTTCCGTTTATGCTGATATTTGCTTCAATGGTGGTTTAATGGTATCTTGGATAATAAATTCACCTTATGCAGCTGATAGACTGCACATAGAATACCTTATGGGGATTATTTATGTGTCAGAGCGGATGTTCATGACTTACCTAACGTACTAGCGTATGCAGCACGTAGTACATTACTTAAGATTACTAGTCTTACGTAATGCGCAATGCTGCAAACCTGCTTCATATGCCACGCTGAAATTTTAATCATTTGCATATGCACTTAAGCTATTTGTGTAATTGATTTTGAATTTGGAACATTTGATCAAAAATTATTCGCTATTAGAATAGCAGAAGTGCAATGGACAAAGTACATCTGTAAAGAAGTCTTTTATCTCAGTATAAAAAGAATCGGCTACTTTTGTTATTGGCAGTTCAATTGGTGGCATTTGATCAGAGATAATTCACCAATAGAACAGCAAATTCACCTTTATTCTCAGAGTGAGCCACAACAGGATTTTAAGCATGCCTTCAGCATTGCATCCATAGAAATTTGGGATGAATATTTCTAAGGGGCAATTAAAAAAGTAGCAAATGAGAGAATCGCCTTTTCTCCATACACCTGGAACCGAATGGAAATTTTTTTTAGCCTACGAATTTTTTCATCAACACACTCATCAAATCCCTCAGTATCTTTTCTACAAATTGTAAAAAAATTAAACTGTAATAAAATAAAACTTTTATAGTAAAATGCACAAAATATAATATAGTAAAATATAGTAACATAAACTAAATTAAAACAGTAACTCAAATTGTAAAAAAAAAAAAATCAAACTAATATTGTAAAACTAAACACAAAACATTTCTAAAATTAGCAACAGAATGTGTGTAAGTCATTAAAAAAAGTATCCTTTTAACAGCTGTAAAAACATTTGCAAAGATTCATAGAATAATTAACATCTAGGAAATTAAATGTAATATTTATTTCCTGGTTTAGCATTACGTATCGATTTTATAGCAGTGTAATGTGTTTTATAAAAAATGTTTCTGACAAGTAACACAATTTGTAAATTAGTCTTCTTATTCAATTGGTTTCGATTTCTTCGGCAGCTTTATTATTAAATAAATATTTAAAAACTGATTGTTGATCTATTTTGTTTTATATCATGAACAATGTAGATTTAATTCTCTCATATTTTATATCCTGGACCAATTAATTTATACTTAGTAATTTTTTTATCGATTGGTAGTAAAAATAAACTCTTGTGATCCATGTCATATACATGAATCAAAGTAATTAATCATTAGGAAAATCGCAAGCATCAAAATTATTCTTTTGCTATAAATTTTTGTAACAAAGTATTTCAATTTTAGCTGGATATTTTTTGCAACTATATGTTTACTAGATGTTAACTAGATGTTTTAGAGGATTTTTTTAATTAATGGTATTTTATAATGTTTACAATATACTACATTAGTAATTTCTGTAATGAATTCTTTTATAGGATTTCAAAAATTCTGCTATTTATAAAAACTGTTTGTTGTTGTTGTTTCTTATCCCAACCCACGAGCCCATACGTGCTCATGATTGAAGGGGAAAAGGTAGAAGCCTGACTATTTGCTCCGTGACGCTCTTACAGTCATAGGAGGCCGGGACCTACAGCTTAAAGTGGATTCCGAACCACTATTTCCATGGCACCACCGGAGGTATATTTAACGAGAACCGGTATATTCAGCATTTATAAAAAAAAAAACTTGTGAAAGTAAAATATTTGCATTTCATTGGCAATATATTTAAGTGTTTTGCAGAATTAGTACACTAAATTATTAGTTATTTGAATAAATAACATCTTGAAAACTCCCTGAAAACATTTGAAAAGAACATATATATTTTAAGTGATATCTAGAAAAAATTATAATAAAATTTTATTTTTACTTTGGATATAAGAAAATCTTAATCAAACATAAAATTTATTTTCTGAAAAATATAATGATGTGCATTAAATAATATCCACAAAGAAATAATATTATTTATAAATTATTTATCCCTAAATTTATAATAATTTCCAGAAATATAAATCTATTGAAATACTAACAAAATTTAATGCTGGTTTTCTTTTTCAATAAAGATTTTCATCAAAAAAATTATAATTTTGATTTATTTTACAATAGGAAAATTTAATTAGAATAGATAGAAGATCATTAACAAATACATGTTTCTTAATTTTTTATAGTTAATTAATTTTTTTTCTTTGTATATTTAATCATTTATACTCATAAATAAACATTATACGAGTGCAGTTTTAATTAACAAAATAAATCTAAATTACAAAAATACATACACGATACTTACCACTGCTAATCTAGGAAGAAAAATGTTTAATCAACATGTTCTCATTATTTAAAAACTGCTTTCTGAGGGAACGACTGTCTTTGGGAATTGGGATTATTTTTTTCTTCTTTGCTTCCATCTTGGCATGTGGAATTAAGAGTAGTAAGAATCCGTTAAAGAAAGTAATTTCGATTATTTTAAGTAACATTTGCGGTGGCACTAATGCCTCTTATGGGAGGAAAGCACTTAGGATTAAAAGATAGGGCTTTCGGACTTTCACAAGGTAAATATCCGTTGGGAGAACAGGTGACTCAGTGACTGAGAATAGATAACCCTATTTCCACTGTTTTTCCTTCTCGCTTGTAAAAACGAAAGTTTCTTCAATAATATATAATAAAAGTATTAAGAATAATAGTTACTTCCATATAAAATCTACAGTCTTATCAGATTGGATAGAATGAAAATAAAATTGATTATTAATTCTATTTTATTTTTATTATCTATTAAATTATTTTTAATTTTGAATGCAATATTTTCATTTCCAAATAAATTTTTAAAAAAAGAGAGAGAGAATAGATTATACATTAATAGATAGTATACATACTCATAGTATATACAGTCCTTTATATATATATATTATTTTAAATGGAGATGAATTCCATCTATTTGCTTTGTGAATGTATGTTGTTTTTTTACCTTTATTTAGGAATAAAAAATGCATTAAAATTAAAAAACGTTTTGTTATAATAAATATATTATATTTAAAGTGTCTAAAAATTTAATGAAAGAAAAATTTTAAATTATAATAATTTTATTTTTTTTTCAAAGTCTAACTGAAATATAAACAAACAAAAAAACATCAAGAGTAAACTGAGAAAAGTTAAAATTAATTTAACAAAAATTTCAATAATTTTGAAATGTGATACTTTTTTAACAATATAGAAAATGTTATATTATTTTAGTATATAAGACAGATTATCACATTTAAAAACATATTTGGTAACATTTCTCATGTACATATATCAGTGTAAATCCTTAGCTATTGCTAAGGATTGAAAGGCAAAAGAGTAAACAGGATTTAGTAGGGTAGTTAAATACTCTAAAATACAAGTTATTACATATGCATGCTTCATAATTGAAAATATATAACAACAGGGAAGAAATACTAAATATCAAGCGCCAAAACAAATTATTTTGTGAGAAAAAATCTAAAACTCCAAAACTGATCAAAGAAAACAGTTCAAAATTTCTGTGGAAAATGCAGAAATAAAAAAATAGTAGCTCCTGTTTCTTATCAGTAGTAACCGATTCTTCAATATTTTCTATTCAAATATCATGTTTAAAACGAGTATGCATAATACGAACAAAAACATGTGCAAAACATTCTCTTATTTTCAAAACACTCATTAAAGCTTTAGATTTATGAACATGAAAAAAACTTTGTCAATGTATAGCGAACTGCCTTGCAAATTATTAAATTCATTTAAAAATAATGGCAGACTTTTTTTTTTTTTGAGTGCAAAATGTTGTGATCATTATTTAATAAAATTTTGTTGTTTCTTTTCAAAGTTTTTTATGTATATTGCGAAGTCCTTTTTTTCTATGTATTTATTAAAAAATTTCTTATTAAGATCTTTTATGCTAGGAAATTTAATGCATCTAATCATATAACACTTTGTTATTTAAATAACTTTAGAAAAATAAAAGAAAAAAAATAATTGTTTAAAATATCAAATTGTTCATCCAATTTTTATATTGGATTAAAAATAAAATAATTCGAACAAACAAGTAAAATTTGTAATGTATAATGAGATTTGATAATTTTGTTCATAAATTTTTTTCTATAACAATTTTTTTTTTTTTGAATTACAAAAAATTCGAGAGCGTGTTGTGTTTCAGAATTAAAGGAGAATGATGAGAAATCTGAAGGTAGAACGAAATTTCCATATACCAAGGGTGGGTAAATTAAATCTGCAGACAGGAAAATATTATTTTGGGGTTTTAGGGAAAGAAGGAATCTTCAAATGCTTTTCCTTGTGTGTTTGCTACTAACACCAGTGCACAAAGAAGTTTAATTTGTCTGAGGAGACAAGAATTTTTCTGCTATGATTAATCTGAAACTGATTGCACAACCTTCTAATTTCATTTTACTAATTATCAGTTTGTGCCTGATGACCGAGTGCCTAGCGATCTGGCGCTCTGTGCCACAAGTTTCGGTTTCGAGTACCAGCAGTGTCAGGGATGTTTGTAGTGGTGCGAAATCCGCTTTAAATTGTAGGTCCCCATCTAATATGACTGTAGAGCGCCAAACTAACCCTTTAAGAAACCAAAACATCTCCTGTCTCAAAACCTGCCAGTGGGTAGACGACTTTGGCCCCCCATGGCGCTGTTGCGACACTGATGAGGATGATGATATTGATGAAATATTAGTTTAAATACTAGTTTTAGAATAAGAATTTATATTATAATATATATATATATTTACACCTGTACAGCTTCAGGGTTTGTAGTTAATCGTCACCTGATTCCTAGTCATCATCCATTTCATGCAGAAAGTTTTTCAATTCCTCTATCAATATTAATACTACTCATAAATTTAAAATTATTTTGATGAAAGATATAAAACATGTTCACAAATTTCAGAAAAAAATATTGGTACCAACAGCAATCTTTGCCCTGATTGCAAGGTCAACAATCGCATCTATCTCCTGAAATCCTATTTGTAATATACAATATGTAAGACAAACAATCAATATTTTAACTTGTAGAAATATCAGCACTGACACAATATTGAAGATATGACCAAACTTCTTTGTCCACCTTCTATAATTGCATTATATCAATAAAGATATAATAGTAGTAGTAGTAAAAGAATGTATAATTGGCAATGTTGTACTTGATGCAAAATTCTGATATCATGTCACAATAAAACAAAATCATACCTTTCCCTACTACCTCTGGGGAAATAGTAGAATTACCCATTCTAGGGATTTATTTTATTCCGAACATAATCACAAGCTTTTATCAATTTCGGAAAAAATGGAACTAACTTTTTCTCATATTTATCACGCAAGCCTTAAATGAAATTCATTTTGAAAGATATTTTGCATTAACAGAAATAAATCTACTACTAAATATTAATTATTTGCAATTAAACATTTTATATTCCTTAACAACAAAACAATCACTATGTTATTATATACCAAACCACTATGTGTCTCATAGGAATTACATAAAAATAAAATTTATTCCGAGATCTTTCGTAAAATCTTCGAGTTCCATGAAAAGCTTTACAAAGTAAGATAAAATACCAGAACACGTAAGATAAACCTATTGTAACATGAACGTAAATAACATGTAGTAAATGAAACTTATTTAATGAAACTAAATATTAATGATCCCCAATTAAATATTATATCATGTATCGTAATTGCTTAATAAATATTGCTGATCCTTATACTAACAATTAAAAATGAAACGGATGTTTTCTCCTATTTATCAAGCAAATCTCATATTTATCAATACATTAACAGAAATAAATGTACTACTAAATATTAATCATTTGCAATTAAGTAGTATTTTATGTATACATAACAGCAAAACAATCACTATGTTATTATATACCAACCCAGTGTATTTCTCATAGGAATCAATTACCACCAATTAAGTATTATATCATGTATACTAATTTCATAATATATATTGCTGATCCTTATAATGACAATTAAAAATGGAACTAATGTTTTTCTCATATTTATTGCTCAAACCTTAAATTTAAATCAGAACTTTCAAAACAAAATTTAATTAAATAGTATTTTATATATTCCTTAACAGCAAAATGATTGTTATACTATTTCATACCGACCCAGTTTACGTCTGGATCTGGATGTCAAATACAGTTATTTGCCATATTTATAGTTTTTATATATGTTTATATATTAGTCATATATATATATATGTTTTTACCATATTTATAGTGCGAACCTTAAATTTAATTCAGAATTTTACAAAATTATTTGATTTAACAGAAATAAATCTACTACTAAATATTAGTCATTTGCAATTAAATAGTATTTTACATATTTTTAATATAAAAACAGTATCTATGCTATTGTATAACAAACCAGTATATGTCTCATGGGAATTACACAAACCTACAAATTACTAATACCACAAACCTAGTCCGAAATCTTTCGTGAAATCTCCGAGTTACAAAGTAAGACAAAATACCAGAACGCGTACCATAAAGCCGGCGTCCGATGAGACACTTTGACCTGCGGTATGTAAAACAAGGGGCTGAGGATCTGGATGACAAATAACTCTCTCCAAGCAACATTAACCCTTTACCACTTTGGCTGGCATGTCTCGAGAGTTTGAGAGCAATATTTCGCGAAGTGGCCCATTTGCAGCCAACCGGAAACCCTTCTTGGCTGGAAAGTTCGCATTTTCGCGGTCACATCGTCTCGAGCGATAAAAGAGAAGGCTTTGCGCTTCTAATTTATTGGATTGCTGTAGCGAAAGTCGGGGAGTTTGCTCTCAAGACTGGCTTTGACAAAAGGAGGAAAAAGTTTATAGTTTGATGAAAATAAGAACGGCTAAACGATAATTTAATTTTTTAATGCTTAAAGTCAATCTATTACCGTGTTAAAAAAACACAACAGAGCAGCTTATGGCCTCAATGAAAGTAATAATAAAGTATATTTACTTTTATTAGTTCATGCTCTTTTAAAATAAAGAGTTTTCTGTAATAGGAAATTAAAACAAAATGTTTTATAATGGCTTTAATTTATTATTTTGCTATAGTGACAAAGAAGGAATTTATAACAGGCACAGTGTTATATTTCTGGAATAAAATAGTTCTGATTAAAATAAAACTGAGGCCTGAGCGTCTAAGTTAACAGCACATTTATTTTCTAAAATAGGAAATATAGATTTGATAGATTATCATGCTAAAAAGACAACAGAACAGCTTAGGGCCTTAATAAAAATAATAGTAAAGTATATTTACATTTATTAGTTCATGCATTAAAAATAGAGTTTTTTGTAATAGGAAATTAAAACAAAATGTTTTATAATGTAAAGGCTTTAATTTATTATTTTGCTAAAATGACAGCAGAGCAGCTTATGGCCTCAATAAATGTAAACTATGATATTTCTATTTCTATATTATACTAAATATACTTTATTAAAGTATATTTACTTTTATTAGTTCATGAATTTAAAATATAGCGTTTTTCCTAATGGGAAATTAAAATAAAATATATTATAAGGGGAAGGCTTTACTTTTATATTTTGCTAAATTACAACAGAGCGGCTTATGTCCTCAGTAAAAGTAATTACACAAACCGATAAGTAATTTCTAGTACGTATTTTTTTTTAACTTAACTAAAAGTATATTTCCTTTTAGTAGTTCATGCATTTAAAATAAAGATCTTTGATATATAGGAAATTAAAACAAAATATTTTATACTGGAAAGGCTTTAATTTATTATTTTGCTAAAATGACGATGAAGGAATTTATAACAAGCCACACTTTGGAATAAAATAATTTTGATTAAAATGGCGAAAAGGCCTGATCGTCATAGTTTAGAGCACATTTGTTTTCTAAAATAGGAAATATAGATTTGAATTCGTACAAAATCGAAAACTTTTTGTGTATGTTGGTTGTATGCACGAGATTTGTTTTGCCAAAAAAGTTTTTTTTGTTGATCCCTAGATAAAACAGAGGAAAGTGCGAACCACTCTCCTAGGGATGTTTGGATATGTCGGTATAGAGATTTATTTGGTCTATTCTCGGCACTAGAACTTTCAAAACAGCTTCTCTTGTACGTTTTTATTCGGCAATCCAAAGCGCTATACACCCCGGCCAATTCAATTCAGTATTCAGTAGTACGAAATATCACATTTTTTTTCTAATGTAGCCGGTAATACATATGCAGTTATCTTTATGACATGAGTAAAAA
The DNA here is from genome assembly GCA_021605075.1 of Caerostris darwini. Classification (NCBI taxonomy): domain Eukaryota; kingdom Metazoa; phylum Arthropoda; class Arachnida; order Araneae; family Araneidae; genus Caerostris; species Caerostris darwini. The sequence continues at coordinate 9,245 of BPLQ01000804.1, read as the reverse complement.
CCACACCGATGTTACTCATTTAGCACTACTCAGGGGCACGTATAGCTTTGAAGATATGTTACGGATGTGAGTAACACTACCCCCACATATCTCTACCATCATATTAAACCGGAACATACAGTTTAAAATGAATTCTCGACCACTACAATTAACCACCTCCGGAACTCGAATCCGACACCTGTGATACCGAGTGCCAGAGCGCTAGCCACTAGGCTCTCAGGCCCCTCTAATTATCTTATAAATATACAAATTACTGATGATAAAGATTAATTGAAGTGCGAAAGGTTCATATTCTCTTATTTATTTTGTATTAATAATATTTATCATCTTATACCATTTTCACCAATTTATAATAATGATTAAAAATTTCTTTTATTAGAATATCAACATGTTATTTTTGTGATGTTTATTGTTATAAAAACTTTCTTATCTTAAGTTAATTAAGTCAGACTTCTTAATCGAGAAATTTCTGAATTGCTTATAAACTTCTATTGCTGGAATTTTCATTTTAATTGAATTAGCTTCGCAGGATAAAATACGGCATTCATGGGAGCAATATTAGTTGATTCATCGTAGATTTCGAAACTAAACTATCTCTAAAAATAAGCGAACTCATTTCAGAAGTATGAAACTAATTGAATTGTTTCTGTAATATTTTCTAAAGCTCTTTCTCAAGGCATAAATTGTTTTCTGGTAGCTTGTATTAATTCAATAAATTAACTCAATTATTAGATTAACTTATTATTAGATTTTCTCAATAAATAACGAAAGTCTATAAAGAACGAATTTATAACTATAAAAAAAATAATTTGTTTAAATATCAAATTATTTCTGTAAGTTTTATTGTGATAAGTACATTATTTATCTTCCAAAAACAAGGAATTTAAATTGTAAATTATCTTTTCTTCAAATATTATTTTGAATCGCAATTTCAAAAACAGTATTCAAATAAAACACACCGTTTTACAGTTGTTTTATTTATTTTGTATTAATAAAATTTACCACCTTATACTAATATCAATTTTTATTAACCATTTAAATTTATTTTGTTTGAATATCAACATAATATTTCATAATTTTTATCGTTATACGAATATCACTAATCTTGAGTTTATTAATTCAGTCTTCTTAATCGAGAAATTTCTGATTTATTAATTAAATTCTATTGCTGGAATTTCTCATTTAATCGAATTATCTTCGCAAGGTAAAATACTGCGTTCATGGGAGCAATATTAGTTGATTCGTCGTAGATTTCAAAAGGAAACTATCTCTAAAAATATGGCAACTCATTTCAGAAGTATGAAACTAATTGAATTGTTTCTGTAATATTTTCTAAAGCTCTATCTCATGGCTGAAATAATTTTCTTTCAAGTTGGATTCGTAGTTGCTTTCCCTAAAGATTTTAATATTATTCCATTATTAGGAGCGTAACACATCAATAAATAGCGAAAGTCTATAAAGAATAAATTTAATAATCCGAAAAAAATAAATTTGTTTAAATATCAAATTATTTCTGTAATTTTTATTATGATGAGAACATTACTATCTTCCAAAATCAATGCTAAATTAGAATTTAAATGTTAAATTACCTTTTCTTCAAAAGATTATTTTGAGTTGCAAATTCAAAAACAGTATTCAAATAAAGCACACATTTTTAAAGTTGTTTTATTTATTTTATATTAATAAAATTTACCATTCATCCATTTTTATTAATCATTAAAAATTTTTTTGTTTGAATACCAATTTTTATATTTTTTATCATTATATGAACATTACTAACCTTGAGTTAATTCAATCTTCTTAGTCGAGATATTCCTGATTTATTAATTCAATTGCTGAAATTTAATTGCTTTAATTTCCCTTTTAATCGAATTAACTATGCTAAATGAAATACTGTATTCATGGGAGGAATAATAGCTAGTCTATCTTAGACTTCAAAGTAAAATTATCTCTAAAAATAAGCACAGATCTCATTTCAGATGTATTGAACAAATTTAATTGTTTCAACAATATTAAGTAAAACGCTGAAACATGGCATAAACCTTTTTTGTGATATTTTGTATTCGGAGTTGTTTTCCTCCCTAAAGATTTAAATCTTATTATTGAGAATAATAACAGATGAATAAAGAAAATCTAGGAAGAATGATTTATAACTAACATTTAAATTTATAAAGAACATTTTAGATAAATGTTCGTCAAGTTGTAAATCATTGCTATAAAATAAAGTGAAATGCTAAATATTTCTGAAATAGTTTATGGTCGGAGTTGTTTTTGTCCCTAAAAATATAAATAATATAACCGTAACAGATTGAGCATGTAAGTCTATAAATAATGTTTACAGAAGAAAACAAATATTATTGATTAAAATTAGAAATTTAAATTTTGGAAACGTTCTTATAATGCTGTAAAAAAATCAACTTGAAACACAATTCAGTAAGAAGTATATTTAGAACTACCATTTTTTCTTAAAACTTACTAAAAATATCTGGCAAAAATATATATATTTATATGTATAAGTAAATTATGTTAATTATAGTATTTTTTTAGCATGTTATTTTATTAATAAATTAATGTATTTAAATATACTATGCACTGCAATACATTAAGAAAACTCTGCAAATTTAAATTATTCATTTTAATCCACAAAACATATTTTAAACACTCTTTGATTATAAATAATTGGTCATACAATTAGTTATAATTATCAGTTTCAAGATTGCTACTTATTTCTGATGGGTAATTTTTAAATCTTTGTATATGAAATTGATTAATCGAATAAGATTGTATGATTTTATTTAGCGGCAATTTTGACGGTTGAAATCATAAAAGTGAAATAAAATAAAAAATCAGTTTAATCGTTGCAAAATAAGAAATAATTTTCAAAGAGTGGTAGGTGTCATTGTTTTCTGGAAAAAATTTCCTTAAACTTCAGTAGAGTCCAGACGAGAAAGACGAGTCAATCTCGCTCCGAATGTCACTGTCTGACCATGGAAAACACAATTACGGCTTTCCGAAAATGACGTCAGCAAGAAACGCTTTCAGGTTTTGTCTTTTCAAGGTTTTGTCCACACTGACACAACCCTGGTTAAAAAATTGTTCGCGAGACTGACTGGTTCGTTACCATACTCTCGCTTTGAAATAGGAGCAAAAATTGCCCAGCTTTTGAAGTAATATTAACAATTACTTCTTTAGAATTGATAAAACAAATGTATCCATAAATATTTGAAATAATTAGATTAAGTTTTTACATAGCGATTCTAATTATTTTATGCAAATAAGTTTTTATTAATTCACATAACTTTTCATTAATTTAAAAAAAAATTAACTAGAAACAGTGGCCTGGTAAGGAAGAGTTGGGCTTACGAATTAAGAGTTTGAGATGTTATAAATACTCTGAATAATACTCGAAATTTTTATACATTTTTCAAAATGCATTTTTTTAGACTTTGTTATTCTCATTCGACGAAGCGAACAAAAGATTCGAAATCTTCTCTTGTCCTGGTGAAATATTTCAAACTTAATCCAATCAGTTTATATTTCGGTATAAAAATAAAGGGAAAATAGTAGGGTTCTTATGATATTTGATAACATCTTGTAGAATCCAAAGAAGCTGTACTTTTGAAAGATTACTGCACTTGAACTAAAAACTGAATCTCCCACTGATACATCTTTAAAAATGCATTTCGATGCGATTTGGATACTCTCGTTTACCAAAACGAACAGAAGCTTCAGAAACATCTCAAGAAAAACATCTTCTGGTGACATTTCACTGGGAAATTCTTACGACAAACGAGCCTTGGCAAGAAATCAACCAAATAGTTCCAAAGTACTCACCGCATTTCGAGCAACGGAGCGCACCGAGTAAGCTTTTTCGAGTTTTCGCATCCCCTCAAACCATATTCTTTTCTCCAAACTACTGTTTTCCTTTATTTATTTTTACTTTTTGTGTGTAGCTTTTTTGGAAATGCATCGAAACAAACTGCTGCTGACAGAGCTGTATTATTCCCAGCCGGAATTGTTGAGTCCGCTGTTTCGAAATCAAATCCAAGATCGAATTATTGCGTCTTTTTCGTTCTTTTATTTCTTCTTCTTCTTCTATTCCCCTCTTCTTCTCCTTTTGATAATCCCCTCTATTAAGCGTGCCTGACTTTGTACTATTCCGGTAATAGCCATTACCCAAAGAGCTATAGTATGAATAGGATCATTACCTTTATCCCAAGTATTCGGTCCTCCAACCTTCCTCGGAATGGTCCTTGAAAAAAGAATATTCGAATGCGGTTTGTTTGGTTTTGAAGATGCTTTTTTCCACCACGGTATTTTTATGATTCTATTACGAAAGAAAGATGTTTAAAAATGAAATGTACTTTTGAAATAACTATTTTTAGAAAAATAAACATCATAATAATGAGATAAAATATCTTTTTATACTCTAATTAAATAAAGCTTTTTAGTACTTTGGAATTTCTATTGTTGAAGAATAATGTAGTTTCCTATTATTTTTAACAGTAGATTCTTAAAAGTATCATATAATATTTATTTAGAAAAACATGAAATCAAATCAAATCAAAGTCCATTAAATTCTAAATAAAATGGTGTTTTATTTACATTGTTATAAATTATTATTTTATTTATGTTTTGTAAATGAAATTGAAACCAAATATTTTTTTTAAATAAAAACAAACTATTTCAAGTTATTTTAAATATTATTTTTGGCACCAATTCTCTATTTATTATAAATTTCAATTAACAATTATTTGCATCCATTTTTATTAATCATTAAAAATGTTTTGTTTGAATACCAACATATTTTTTTAATATAATTTTTATCGTTATACGAATATTACTAATCTTAAATTATGTAAGTCATTCTTCTTAATCGAGACATTTCTGATTTATTAATTAAATTATATTGCTGAATTTTCCTTTTAATCGAATTAGCTTCAAAATATGAAATACTGCATTCATGGGAGCAATGTTAGTTGATTCATCTTAGTTTCGAAAGGAAACTATCTCTAAAAATAAGTACACTCATTTAATAAGTATGAAACTAATTGAATTGTTTCTGTAATATTTTCTAATACCCGTTCTCATGGCACAAATAATTTTCTGGTAACTTGGATTTCTGAATTGCTTTCCCCAAAGATTTAAAACTTAGGACCTTATTAGGAGAATAACACACCAATAAATAAAGCAAATATATAAAGAATAAATTTAATAATTATATAAAAAAGATTTTATTTAAATTTCAAATTATTTCTACAGTTTTTACTATGATAAGAACATTACTAATCTACCAAAAAGAACATTAAATTAGAATTTAAATGTTAAAGTACCTTTCCTTTAAATATTATTTTGGGTTGTAACTTTAAAAAAAGTATTCAAATAAAACACACCCGTTTTACTGTTCTTTTATTTATTTTATATTAATAAAATTTACCTCCTTATACAAATTTCATCAATTTTTATTAATCATTAAAAATTATTTTGTTTGAATACCAATTTTTATATTTTTTTTATTTATACGAACATTACTAATCTTGAGTTAACTCAATCTTCTTAGTTGAGATATTTCTGATTTATTAATTCAATTGCTGAAATTTTCCTTTTAATCGAATTAACTACGCTAGATGAAATAGTGTATTCATGGGAGAAATAATAGTTTATCGTAGATTTTAAAGTAAAAATATCTCTCAAAATAGGCGTAGCTTTTATTTCAGATGAATTGAACAAATTGAATTGCTTCAACAATATTAAGTAAAGCGCTAAAACAGGGCATAAATATTTTTGTGATAGTTTGTATTCGGAGTAGTTTTTCTCCCAAAAGATTTAAATCTTATTCTTGAGAAGAATAACAGATGAATAATGAAAATCTATAAAAAATGTTTTATAAATAATATTTAAATTTAGAAAGAGTATTTTTTAAAAAATTGTTCGTCAGGTGTAAAACAATTCTGTAAAATCTAATTCGTGGCATAAATATTTTTGTAATAATTTATATTCAGAGTTGGTTTTCTTCCCTAAAGATATAAATCTTAGAAGCATATCAGATTGAGAATGCAAGTCCATAAATAATGTCTTCAGAACAAAACAAAAATTACTGAATAAAATTTGAAATTTATATTTTGGAAAAAGGTCTTACAATGTTGAAAAAATTAACAAAAAATAAAACTCTGTGAGAAATATATTTAGAACTATCATTTTTCTTAAAACTTACTAAAAATATATATTCATATGAATAATTAAACTGTGTTAGTTATAAAATTTTTGAACATGTTATTTTATTTATAAATTAATATATTTGAATATATTATAAATTACGATACATTAAGAAAAATCTGTAATTTTAAATTATTCATTTGAATCCACAAAACATATTTTAAATACTCTGTGATTATAAATAAATGATCATACAAATAGTTATAATTATCAGTTGCAAGATTGCTGTTTATTACTGAGAAGTAATTTTTAAATACTTGCATACATAATTGATTAATTAAATAAGATTAAAGCATGCTTTTATTTATTGGCAATCTTGACGGTTGAAATCATGGTCGAAACAAAATAAAAATAGTTTTAAAAAATGGTAAATGTCATTGTTTCCTGAAAAGAATTTCCTTAAACTTTTGCAGCGTCCAGACGATAAAAGACAGTCAATCTCGCTCTGAATGTCATTGTCTTACTAAGAGAAACACAACCCATTTATCTTTGGCTGTGAGTGACAGTTGGTAAGTGACAGATATCCGCGTGAATCCCTTTGATGTGAGGTGCAAAACGACTCTGGTAGGAGAGGGGTATAGTAGATAGATGACTCAGTCTGAGAATCTGTCCACACTTAGACAACCAATTTATAACTGGTTTACGAGACTGATTGGCTAGATATCGTATTGTCATCTGGAAGCAGCTTTTGAAGTGATATTATTAATTACTTCATTAGAGTTGATATAAAAATGTGTCCATTTATATTGGAATTAATTGGACTAAATTTTTACATCATCATCATCAGTGGGGCCATCTCCGTAGTGGGCCAAGGCCGTCTGTCTACTGGCAGATTTCGAGGCAGATGTTTTCTGTTTACGGAGTAGGGTTGTCGACCTTACGTCCAATTCTCTACAGTCATGTTAGATCAAGACCAACAGTTTAAAAGTTTATACATAGTTATTTTAATTATTTTATGTAAGCAACGTTTTATTAATTTATATAATTTCTCAAATTTTAAATAATTAACTAGAAAGAGTCGCCTAAAAATGGAGAGTTGGGCTTACGAATTAGAATTTTCAGATAATATAATTATTTTGAATAATACTCGAAAGTTTTATAGATTTTTCAAAATGCATTTTATGAGTAATTCTCATTCAACGAAACAAAAGATTCGAAATCCTCTAGTCTTTTGGAGAAATTTTCTTGACTTTATATACAATTATTACTTAAATTCCATCATTTTATACTTCTATATAATAATAAAGGGAAAATAGTAGGATTTTCATGATATTTGATGACATCTTGTAGAATCCAAAGAAGTTGCACTTTTGGAAGATTACTGTACTCGAACTAGAAATTGAATCTCCCACTGATACATCTTTAAAAAGGCATTTCTATGCGATTTGGGAACTCTCGTTTACCAAAACAAACAGAAGCTTCAGAAACATCTCAAGAAAAACATCTTCTGGTGACATTTCACTGGGAAATCCTTACGACAAACGAGCCTTGGCAAGAAATCAACCAAATAGTTCCAAAGTACTCACCGCATTTCGAGCAATGGAGCGCACCGAGTAAGCTTTTTCGAGTTTTCGCATCCCCTCAAACCATATTCTTTTCTCTAAACTGCTATTTTCCTTTATTTATTTTTTTTGTGTGTGTGTAGCTTTTTTGGAAATGCATCGAAACAAACTGCTGCTGACAGAGCTGTATTATTCCCAGGCGGAATTGTTGAGTCCGCTGTTTCGATATCAAATCCAAGATCGAATTATTGCGTCTTTTTCGTTCTTTTATTTCTTCTTCTTCTTCTGTTGACCTCTTCTTCTCATTTTGATAATCCCCTCTATTGAGAGTGCCTGACTTTGTACTATTCCGGTAATAGCCATTACCCAAAGTGCTATAGTATGAATAGGATCATTACCTTTATCCCAAGTATTTGGTCCTCCAACCTTCCTCGGAATGGTCCTTGAAAAAAGAATATTCGAATGCGGTTTGTTTGGTTTTGAAGATGCTTTTTTCCACCACGGTATTTTTATGATTCTATTACGAAAGAAAGATGTTTAAAAATGAAATGTACTTTTGTAAATAACTATTTTTTGAAAAATAAATATCAGAATAATGAGAGAAAAGGTTTTTTTTTTTTTGGTCTCTAATTAAATAAAGCTTTATAGTACTTAGAGATATCTATTGTTGAAGAATAATGTAGTTCCATACTATTTTTTAACAATGGATTCATAAAAGTATCACATAATATGTATTCAAAAGTTTGTATGAAATCAAATCAAATAAAAGTCCTTTCAATTCTAAATAAAAAAATCTTTTATTTACATTGTTTTAAATTATCATTTATTTCTGTTATTTAAATAAAATTAAACATAAATTTTTATAATAAAAACAAACAACTTTGAATATTTTTGGAACCAATTCTCAATATAATATAAATTTTAATTTACAATTATTTGCAACTAGCTAAAACAGAAGATGAGAAACATACTTAACTTTAATAATAATAAGTTAGACAATTTATATACAAATTTTATTAAATATATAAGAAAATTAAATTACATTTTCTTGTGTTCCAGCGATGAATTTGGTAAGGAGTTTTTCTTTTTTTTTTTTTTTTTTAAATTTTATAAAAATTATCTTCTAAAATGTTAGAATCTTAAATGCTCATTTTCAGAATTATAATATAGTTAAAATCTGAAAGTTTAAATAAGAATTTAATTTTGTACAATACAGTAAAAAAAATTCATTACAAATTACGTTTTTGGAGCTATGCCAAATGAATTTGGAGAATAGAATTTTAAAAACTATTCTTTTAAGATCAGATAAGTTCATTTTTTTTAATTTAATTTTTCTTATTCAAATATATAATTAATTTGGAGTTATGTATTTAAATATATTATTTTGCACCTTTTAAAATGAAAATTTGCATGTTTTAAAATACCTATACGATTTTTAAATATGAAAATATAATCGGACATCTTCGCAGTAAGTAAAAGCTATTTAAAAACATAATTCCCAATACTAGCAATAATAATTATATTATT